>JAHDVF020001510.1:0-540000 GCA_022606425.2 Lepidostoma basale | reverse complement strand
ACCAAAAACAGCATCGCGTTAACATTGCTCAGGAGATGTTGGACTCGGTCCGTGACGACCCAAATGTGCCCCAGAGGGTCATAACTGGTGACGAATCATGGGTTTATGGTTATGACGTGGAAACCAAAGCTCAATCATCCCAATGGAAGCTGCCGCATGAGCCAAGACCAAAAAAAGCGCGCCAAGTTCGGTCGAACGTGAAGGTTTTGCTCACAGTTTTCTTCGATTGCAGGGGCGTGGCGCATCATGAGTTCTTGCCACAGGGTAGTACGGTCAATAAGGAATATTACCTGCAAGTTATGCGCAATTTGCGATCCGCCAGAAACGCCCGGATTTGTGGAAGAACAAAAACTGGCTTTTGCACCATGATAACGCCCCTGCTCACACATCGTTGCTTGTGCGCGAATATTTGGCCAAAAACAACACAGTAATGGTGCCGCAGCCACCGTATTCCCCAGACCTGGCCCCTGTGACTTTTTCCTGTTTCCAAAACTGAAGAGGCCCATGAAAGGACGACGCTACGCCACGATTGAGGAGATAAAGACGGCATCGAAGGAGGAGCTGAACAAGATCACAAAAAATGATTTTTTAAGTGCTTCGAGGATTGGAAAAAACGTTGGCATAAATGTATTATATCCGAGGGGAATTACTTTGAAGGGGACAAAATAGATATTCATGAATAAATAAATACTTTTTGAAAAATATAAAATTCGCGATACTTTTTGAACAGACCGTATATATATACTCTCAGATTATTACACATATACATACATATTATTGTTATTGGTTGTTATTATTATTACATATTATTATTACATACATATTATTACACATACATATTATTATTATTATTATTATTATTATTATTATTATTACATATTATTATTACACATACATTATTACATACATACATATTATTACATACATGATATTACATATTACACATACATATTATTATACATATTATTACATATACATATGTTGTTATTATTACACATTACATACACATACACATTACATTATTATTATTACATATGCCATTATTATTACATACACACATACATTATTATATTATTATTATTATTATTATTATTACACATATTACACATTACACATTACACACATTATTTACACATATTACAGCCATTATTATTTATATATATATATATATAGCAGTGAGTATATATATATATATATATATATATATATATATATAGACTATCATAAGACCGCTAGTCACCTACGTCTATGAGACATGGTCTCTAATGCAGAGAGAGGAAGGCAGGCTGCCAGTTTTTGAGAGGAAAATACTGAGAAAAAATTTTGGGCCCACGCTGGAGGATGGGACTTACAGAATTAAAAGAAATTTTAAATTATATTTAATAATCCACATCACAAATAAAGTACTTCATACTAAAATATACGAGTATATAACAAATATATAATTTTTGTTTTAAAGATAATCTAATGATTTCACTAATATCCCCTGATTGAAATTCATTTTAAATAATAATGAAATAAAGCGATGTTTTTTAACTTCATCAATTTTTGTCTTTCTTTCGACAGCCTGGCTATCACTGGATCAGTCTGTTGATGGTAGTCACTATGGCGAAACCAGTCGCTATCGAAATGAAGACGAAAGTATAAAAAAAACATCGATTTATTTAATCGGGTGGTGGTCTAGAGGATAGAACGCTTGGCTTCTAATCAAGGGGACTTGGGTTCGAGCCTGGACACGACCAGATTCCTTCTTCATAATAATGAGCTATTTTCTGCTCACATTGAAGATTGTAAAATAAATTCTAATATCATTGATTTAAATCTTTGGTGTTAGTCTTTTAAAAAAAAAAAAAATGATAATAATAATAAATTGTTGTATATCACATTGTCCCTTCTGCTGGATACTTTGGAAAATCGCGTTAAGACCGCACCCAGAATTGTAAAATTTGCATACAAAATGTTAGATGTTATTGCACCAATAAAATATGATGGAATTCACATTTGCGTGTTAATGTTGTCATAACGTGGATTTAGATCCTGCGATAGTAGAGTGCAACAAAGGTACGGCCCTGTTTGCTTTTATTAGCCATAAAAGATTATGCCAGGATATTATAATATGCCAGCAAGTTGATATTACAAATTATTGAATAACTAACCATCACGCCATTTCCCCGGAGGGGTAGGCAGAGAGGATGGATCGCCACAATGGCCTGTCCTGGCATACCTCTCGGGATTCCTCTACATTCATACATCGTACCATGCACGCACGTCGATTATTCCGACTTCGAATGTGGCCGCCGATTAATTTGGTCATGCCATGTTTTCCTCGGTCGTCCTCGGCTTCTTTTCCCACTCACGCTGCTTTTGTACAACTTTTTAACCATTCTACTTTCATCTATTCGTTCCATATGTCCAAACCATCTCAGGGATCCTTTTTTAATTTTATTCATTATGCAGTCATCTGCCTTACATTTCTTTCTTATTTCATCGTTCGGTATTCTATCATACAACGTTTTCCCGCACATTCTTCTTAGTGATCTCATTTTTACGGCGTTTATCCTGCTTTCATCCTTCTTTTGCAAGCTCCAAGCTTCACTTCCATACATGAGTGTTGGCACTAGAACTCCATTGTGTACTACCATCTTTGCTTCTGTGAATATATTTCTATTTGCAGTAATGACTTTGAGTGCGCCATTTATTTTATTCCCAGCACCAACCCTTCTTTCAAAGTCTTTCTCCATTTTTCCGTCTCTTGTAAACATGCTTCCCAGATACGTAAATTCAGTAACTTAATATAAACTATATAATTGTACAGACTAGAAGTACAGACTCCAAAGACAGCAAAATAAAATAATAAAATTAGCTTACAACATTAACTATTTTACCCCAACCATACAAGTATACAGACAAACAAAACAAATTGACATATCAGACCTGACTAAATTCGAGACCTTAAAAATTGTACACAGAGTGACCATGGAAGAGACAACAGACAACAGCTACAAATTAACTAAAAATTCAGACGTACACAGACCTGGACCAGGAACTGTGACAGATATCACTTACCGAATGCACGAACTAAGAGAGGACAATCAAGGATATTGAACAATGGACTGAAACTTTACAACGAACTACCAAAAGACACAAGGAGTCCCACTACAACTCAATTTAAAATATACCTGAAACATTACATAATTAAAAGTAAGATCAAAAAATTTATCCATATTGTGTTTTTTTTTTTTAATAAATTAAATTTTTTTTAAATCTCTTACGAATTTGGTATACGAACACATTGGAGTATATTCAATGCTGCTGCCCGATTGATTATGGGGCAACAAAAATACTGTCATATATTTAACAGTGTAAGGCTCGACACCAGAGAGCGCCAGCGTATACGAGTACATTGGACCCCTGGGTGACACCAATGCCAACGGAAATGCAACGTTTACTCCGATCAGTAGAAACAAGTGCAAACAACAGAACAATTCCAGTCAGAGCCAATAAAGCCAGTTTCTATGATCGTGCTTTCAGCGTTGCTTTCATGTTAGTATTAAGTATGAGGATAGTGACGTTAAATTTGAGAAACTTTTAAAGACTGCACTGTTCGGTGAGTCATTTCCTAGTGCGCCCTTGGAGTAATTGATTTTACAAAACGGCGCACTTAAAATATAAGTCATCAAAATAATAATAATAATAATAGGATTAGTAATCATGGAGCGCTCTATGCAAGATCAGAATTTATAAGACATGCGCGCGACCTATCATGACGTATGCTGTAGAGACGCGGGCCGACACTGAACGAACCAAGGATCTGCTAAAAACATCTGAGATGAAGATCCTGAGATTAATTACTGAAAAAACTCTCAGGTATCGTATCCGTAACGCAGACATAAGAAAAACTTGCAAAATAAAGGATATCGTTTGCTGGAATAGATCCAGAAGATACTTGAGGGACCTGTAGCCAGAATGGCTAGTGAACCCTCTCCCGACACCAAGAAGACTGCACTGTTCGGTCAGATTTCCTAGCGCCCTTGGAGTAATTGATTTTACAAAACGGCGCACTTAAAATATAAGTCATCCAAATAGTAATATAAATAATTATTTTCGTAGATAGGCTTTTGTTTGCGATGACTACTCCTAGCGAGCCATTCACCCAGTTTGTTACTTCATCCATATATATATATATCAGAGTGTGATTCAACTCTGTTAATTTAACCAGGTGTGCAAGTGTTTACTCCACAGTAGCATTTTTTAGCGATGAAAGCATAATTGCGGCGCTGTTTCGCCAAGTTCTGAGTAAATCGGGCAGACAGATGTTCGCCTACATTATTACCCGCTCGGCAAATTCACTATTGTTGTTTATTCAGAAACAGAACAAAAATCCAGCTGACATTGCGCCAGTCACGGATGATTGGACCGTTGCAAAATGACTAGGCGAAGCATGGTGGTCAGTAATTAATTGACTAACTAGTATATCTCGTCTGATCTAACCTTACATGTGAAAATTCCAACTAAACCAATTCAGGGCTGATCGATAGGCCGTATTACCAAATTAAAATGGAACGACACATTTTTCTTCCCCCTGAATCAGGGGGAAGAAAAATGCCTGAAAGATCCCCCAAGAGATGGAAAGACAGCTGATCCACATGGCAAAGGCCCTAGCGTCTTCAACCAGTTTAAAACGCAAAAGAAAATTAAAGTGGGCAGGTCATATTGCCTATGAATAGATGGGCACCAGAGTCTTGATGTTGAGACCATGGGAAGAGAAAAGATACACCGATCGACCCCAAAAAAGATGGGCTGACGACATAATTCCAGTTGCGAGAAGAAGGTGAATAAGAGGCGCTTAAGCCATGAGATGACTTAAGCAAGTAAAATAATAATAATAATAATGATGATAATAATATGCTAACTTATAAAGCGCCGTTTTTGTGTTTTAAATCTAAATGTGAACGCTGCATCTGATTGTTATTCGCGATCGATTAGAAAGTATAATAGAACAAAATATGCAAGTTTTAAATTGGGTATGAAATATGAAAAAGGTGAGTTTTCAGCTTAAATCTGAAGACTGTCGGATCATTTATGCATCTGATGTGTGAAGGAAGATTGTTCCAAGCTGATGGACCGGCTACCGCAAACGCTCGATCCCCGAAATTTGTACTAGGGCAACGCTTTGGCTCAACCAATCTTCCTATTGCCGAGGAATTCGCCGAGCGAAGTGTGGATTTACTTGTACGAGTATTTAGACTGTCCGTTATAGGTACAGAGTTCGGATATATAATTTGGAGCCATTCCATGTAGCGCTTTGAAGACTGTCCAGCAGAGTTTATACTGGATTCTTTCTGGACTCTTAAGCCAGTGAAGTTTGAGATGTTGTGTTATATGGGACTTTTTTGGAATGCCTTTAATGAGTCTTGTTGCTGCATTGAACGCAGTATATTTGGAACTTCTGCGTGACACCCATGCCAACGGAAAGGCAACTTTCACTCCGATCAATAGAAACAAATGCGAACATTACGATTCCAGACAGAGCCTATAAAGGAAGTTTCTATGATCGTGCTTTCAGCGTTGCGGGTCTATTGATGTGGAATAGTCTCCATGTAAGTATTAAGTAACAGGTTAGTGACGGTAAATTTAAGAAACTACTAAAGACTGCACTGTTTGATCAGTCTTTTTCTAGTGCGCCCTTGGAGTAATTGATTGTACAAAACATATTAATAACGAGATCAAAAGTGCAAAATAGAGGGTCGTCGAGGTGGAGGATCTCTTGGCTCCGAGACATTCGAGACATGGACTATGATAGGAACAGTCGATGCAATATTCAGATGACAATAAGAACATGCACTCTCAAGTGATAGTCAACGTTAGGGGGACCCGAAATGACACATGAAGAAGAATAATAATAACAAAAGAAAACCCTTTGATTCACACTACATTCCCTTCTAACACTCGTATTTGGCAAATAAAAAAAGTTAATCTTCCAAACCTGCCTTACATTGTGGAAAAATGGCTCGATGGTAATTTATTATGATAAATTAAGGAATATTTTTGATCACCGTGTAGGTGTACATATGTATAGTGTGATTCAATGGAAACTGTTGCTACTTTGATTGCACAAATTGAATGGCTTTAATCGGATTGACTCCATAATGGCATGGGGCATTCATCTGTCTATATATTATATGCATAAGATTATTTTGTTGTGCTGTCCATGTCGGATAGTAAGCAAATACAATAACTATTTTCATGTTCGTTTATATCGATATCCCGATGATGAATCAATATGTACATATCTTCTTCTTCCTCTTCTTCCTCAGCCTATTCCCGTCCACTCCTGGACAAAGGCCTCCTTCATTCAATTCGCTTCCATGTCACTCTGTCTTGTGCAGACTGCATTCAGGTAATTCCGACGTGTCTGTTCAGATCATCCTTCCACCGTAGTTGCGGTCGCCCTGCACTTCTCTTTGCCAGTCAAGTCAGCAGTCTTCTTGTCCATTTTTCACTGAGCTTCTGGCTACGTGACCTGCCCACTGCCATTTTAGAGTCGCCACCCGGTGGATGATGTTAGTGACCTTTGTTTTTCACCTTTCTGTCCAATCAAAGATTGGACTTGACGTTGAATTTATTTAATTACCTATGATATTTTCTTTATTTTTGAATTGCTTTTTTAAATTCTACAATTTCGAAATTGCTCAGGTAATATTTTTATTATAAACATGCAAATTTACAAGGCGTTGTACTACGTTGTAATTAACTGAACCCCAATAAGAACTTTAAATTATTATTTTTAATTTTAAATTGATTCATAATATTTGTTATAACAAAAGCATAAACGTTCCAAAATAAATCTTTATAACATCTGTCAAAACTGATCATATTTGTAAACTAATTTTATAATATTTGAAATATGTATCTTTATAATATCACTGAGGAAGGACCGATTGTCCGAAACATGTCTGATATTTAATTTTAATTTTTTTAAATGTTAGTTTTGCATATACAAAGTATATATAACAGAAAAAGACAAATTAAAAATAGTTAGTGGTAACAAAGATTTTTCAATGAAAGCGAAAACGGCCGTGCACAATAGACTTCTGGTCCCAACACTTATGTATGGAATCAAAGCATGGACCTGGCAGAAGAAGGAATGAGAACAGAATAAATGCGGTAGAGATGAGGTCCCTTAGACATATGTGTGTAGAACATCTGCAACACAAAGTTATGTGGAATATGGAAGAATTTAAACTTCATATTAAATAATTAATGCGAATGAAAATTTCTGTACTCTAGAAGTTATATTATAATTTATCTGAATAACTTTTTTGCCTGTCCAAAGCATTATCAACTGTTTTGATTTAGGTATCAAGGACAAAAATACCAACATCTACTATTTTTATATTGTCTCTGGAGTGTGACATGTTTTTGTATTTGTCTGTTATCATTTCTTGTGAGTCGTTTTTATTCTGTTTAATATATTATACACTATCCAATTTACGAGTACACGTATTTAAATTTAAAATAACAATTATTATATAACATGACGATCTCCATCGAAAAAACAAAATGTATGACCATTTCCAAAACACCCAAAACATGTAACCTGGTTATAGAAAATCAACCCATAGAATAGAGGACGATAGCAGGCAAGACACTGAGGGATCGCGTGAGGAACACCAGAATAAGAGAGATATGTGAGGTTGAGGATATTATTAGATGGAGTAGACAGCGAAAAAGGAACTGGTACGGTCATGTCCAAAAATGGACACCACCAGACTCCCCTATATAGCATTGCGTAATCAACCTCATGGGACTCGTCCTCGTGGAAGATCTCCTAAAAGATGGAAGGACAGCTGGGAATCTACCTCACAGGAGGAGCAACTCTCTGGAGAATAGACCACATAGGTCTACAATAAGGAAGAAGAATTATTATAAAATTATAGTCTCTTATCCGCTCACTTTAAAACCTCCATAACACCAAATTAAACTCCGACTTCAAAGGTTTTCATACTCACATTATGAAATGCTCTCTTATGTCATATCATTCTCCGGCGGTTTTGGCTTATCGTGAAGTTATAATCACGTTTTTATTTTAATTAGTCCGCTAATTAGACTTTTGGATATTTGTACACGCGGTCGAATTCTTTACACACTTCCTGTCGGTATGATTGTATTTCAATTTCGCCATTTTGTTTGTCGGTCACGAATTGTTCGAAATTAGTTTATTGATACATTAATTGCCGCCAATTTTTGTTCTTGAATGGTTATTATTTATTGTTCAATGGTAAACCGGTTGGATGTTAATAAATATGGTCCTAGAAGCTACAATCCGGTCATTGCAATAACTGTGTCCATAATTTATAAATGTCGATTTAAATCTAACCTATTAAAATTAAATAAAATAACTTGACAATAGAGACCTACCCATCAAATTGAGAATGATAATAGTTCGATAATACCTACGTGTCACCCACTTGTTCTACACAGCCTAAAATTAAAAAGTTGACAAGCAACGTGGGAATTATGACGTCACCGAATATTTAAAACTTGATTTACTCTGTCAGTATTAAAGTTGCGACATTGCTAAAAACTTAGAACATTTGTGACATGAATATATTATTTGTAAACGCAACAGTACCTGTACAGGCAATCTACCAGACAGGTTAAGAACCAATAATTTTATAATCCTTCCTTATTTCTTCGTTCGATATTCTATCATATATCATATTTACGCACTTTGCTTTTTTATCCGTCCTACATTCTATCATTGTATGGAATATATAGAGACATACAAAATTATCAAAATATGTACTCGAAGGTGATCATCTTTGCAGATCATTACGAATAGTGCCACATTAGACGGCTACGCAGATAGTACAAAACATATCACTATAATTGTTTCAATAAATTATTATTTCTTTATACCGATAGCAATATAAAAATAACTTAAAACTGACCTACGCTCTACGCTAGGCGTAATTGGCTCATCAATCAGATGTAATAATAGACGGCAAACGTTTTTTTACCGCCAAAAAAGCGAAAGCATCGCTCTATGGGGTGGACGTGCGCGCGCAACAGTGCACGAACAGCTGACAGCCGCCTGCACCCAGCGCCGGCGGCAATTTCCCGAACTAACCAGTCGCATTATGTCCGCGGTAGGGGTACATCGCGCGGTGTCAAAAACTAACCTTTTAGCGCTACCAACATTGAAAATATCGTCTTATCAGTGTACAGTAAATTAATTAAACAAATTAGATAATTTTTACAGTGTTTCTAGCAACGTTTTAAGTTAGCAAATGTGCGTATTTGCCGGCGCGCGCTACGCGTGAAGTGAATTTATCCGGTGCACGCGAATAGCACACGAATACATGGCATGGCAAGCAATCTTGTAGTTTATATCGATTTTTCACATTTTATTGTGTCAAATGCCAATCTATTGTGATGTACGGCCAGTGTTTACATGTGATGTTAGCCAATTTAGGATTATGTGTCGACGCAACGATTAGTGAAATGTTTTGAGTGTTATATTTTTTGGGGCAAACATGGAGTTCGAAAACGACTTCAGCCTCAAAGAGTGGGCAAAGGATAAGCCCCTCAGTATTTTGCAGTTAGATCCAGCGGATAGAGCTGTCCTTAGAATAGCAGGTACGTGCCTTAAATATTGTACCATTTTTAACCTATTTTACAATGGATTTATTGTCACGCAACTGATAAAAACCCCTACAAAAACAAGTCTATTCCTGTTTAAAATGGTTCTAAAAATATATAAAACATTTGCAGTATACTATAATTACTGAAGGTTGTGATTATGAAGTGTTTTTATGATGTTATGTCGTAAAAATATCAATAATTGACAGTGACGAACTAACCTAATACCGCACAATAATGCAACGTGTTTTTTTTACATTTGTTGGTATTGGTGTGCAAATTCGAATTTCGAACGCGGTTTTATTTACTTTTCGCATGATACGAAGAGTACCTGCTTGCTTGTGTTTATTATTTATTTTTCATTCGTGGTTTGTTGATCCCAAATTAACTACAGGCATAACATTCTTCGTGTTTGTGGATTACGGAGTTTTTGTTATGAAATTCAGCGTTTAAATTTAAAAACACACATGATACAACCCATATAATTATATTAATAACGGCAATGCTGCTTTTGAAAGAGAATATTGAATAAGAATTTTGTTTTGAAATATGTCTAATCAAGGACTATTCATATGTACACCTTTTCATAGTGACCTAAACCTTCCTTATTTCATAATAATAATTGATTTCTGATTTTGAAAATTTGGTTTGGTTCATGTGGTGCTCCTGTAAATTTGGAGATATTTCGTGTATAAGTGAATTATTTTGGTCAATTTAACTGTTGCCGCACTTTATAATAGTTAATTGTGACACATAATACGTTTACGCTGTTTTGCTGTTAAAATTATATTAGTTTTATCGTTTTTATAAAGAATTATGACAGGTGTAAAAATGATTTTTTCATTTGTTCCAACGACAATTTGAATAATTTCTTCAATATTATTTTAAAGTTCTTGCTGGTTAAGTGCCTAATTACAGCTAATTTAAAAAACGGTGGATACGTGTAACATAAATTATATAAACACAAAAGTCCAGGTCAACATGTGCAACATCTAAAAAAACATTATGTGTTTATTACATTATGTGCTAAATTAAAAAACCGGTGGATTCGTGGAACATAAATTAAATAGTCAATATGTGCACCATATAAAAAGAACATTTTGTGTTAAATTATTTTTATTTTGTTATTTTATTTTATATCATTGTATTTTACATTATTTGTTTTAGATTTATTTTGTGGGTGTTGGACGATCGAAGCTTGCGCGGGAGATGCCTATTGGTGGCGATGAGGTTCGCAACCCATCACACCGCGTCTCCCGCGGGGTGAAAAGAGAAGGATGGAGTGCCGCAACAGTAAAAGTGTGACAGTCCATTATTTCTGCCTACCCTTTCGGGGAGACGGCGTGATGGTTAGCTAGTTAGTTAGTTTAATAATAATATGCCAACTTTTAAAGCGCCGTTTTTCTGATGTAATCACTTCAAGGGCGCAGGCGTGTTTTAAATCTAATAATCAAAATATGAACGCATCTGATATTTGCGATCGGTTAGAAAGTATAAAATAAGAAAATATAAAAGTTTTAAATTGGGTATGAAATATGAAATACGAGTATATGGGTTTAGATCTGAAATCTGTCGGATCATTTATGCATCTAAAGAGTGAAGGGAGATTATTCCAAGATGTTGGCCCGGCTACCGCAAAGGCTCGATCCCCGAAATTTGTACAAGGGAAACGCTTCAGCTGAATTAATCTTCCTATTGCCGAGGAGTTCGCCGAGCGAAGTGTGGATTTCCTTGGATTTAGGCTGTCCGTTATACAGAGTTCGGATATATAACTTGGTGCCATTCCATGTAGCGCGTTGAAGACTGTCAAGCAGAGTTTATACTGGATTCTTTCTGGACTTTTAAGCCAGTGAAGTTCTTTGAGATGTTGTGTTATATGGGTCTTTTTAAGAATGCCTTTATTGAGTATTCCTGCTGCATTGATCACAAATTGAAGTTTGTTTACTTGTTATTTTGGAATGTTTGCGTAAATTCCAGTGCAATAGTCAAGTGGTGATTTAAACGGAGGAATTATAGTTACATATATTTGTAATACAATATATGATATTATATTATAATAATTTATTCTCGTCAATCTGCGATATTTGCAATAATGAAGAAACTGCTACTAAATAAAATTGTTTAAATATTGAATTTAAATTACTGATGTACTGTCAAAGGTGTAAAATCATAAAAAAATATATTCAACTACGAGAGTATTTTATTTTATTTCTTAAAGGTATTTTGGAAATAAAACAATACAAAAAAATATTGTAAAGGTTATTATTATTAGTAAATAATATCAGAGAAAATGTAAAACTAATACACGTGTTATATTTGAAACATTACAAAACCATAGATGATATTTATTTTTAAGGTGATTTTATCAAAAAAATTTCTTCTTCTCTTCTTTTTGTCCTGTCACACCTCTGTGGTGAATAGGGCCTCAAGGAACCTTCTCCACCCGACTCTATCGCATGCCTGATGCCTTACATCATCACAAGTGAGGCCTGCTGCCTTAACCTCGTCCTGCAGGGCTTTTCTCCAGATGGCTCTATGTCTGCATCGCTTCCTCTTTCCCCCATAGGGAATGCAGAGCGGAAACTGTGTAGACTTCACAAGTTCTTCTTCAGAAGTAGGTCTCAAAATGAACATGTCCAAGACAGTAAACCTACAAGTGTCCACAAATGACTCCACCCCAATCTTGCTCCACGGCGTCCCCCTTGTGACCACGACCAGCTTTTGCTACCTCGGTAGTATGATAGCAGGCTCGGGAGGCACGGAGGAAGATGTAGCCAGCAGACTCAACGCCCCGTATGGCGTTCCAGTATCATCAAAAACTTTTAGTATGTTAAAAATTATAGTGTAATAACGGAATTGAAAAATTCTATAAGATTATATATTTTAGCATCTCATGGCCCCCTTTTTTTCTTTTTCTTTCAAGGGCTCCCCTACTCCCCCAGGGCCAGAATTACCTCCTTAGCTTCCTCCAGGGCCCCTGGGGGGGCCAGGGGGCCCACTCTGGGAACATATGTCTTAGACGAATTAGACTCAGTTAAAATATAATAAAATTTGTATAAAACAGGCGTTTACATTCGTATGAATTATTTAATATGGAGTTTTACATCATTGTTCAAGAAACAATAAATAAGTGATCTATAAATATTATTTGAGGTTCTCCAAAGAATCGAAGGAGGAAGGCACCTGCTCAGGACCTTGTCCGAAAGGCGTGCAAGATGTATCGGCCATGTAATACGACAAAAAGGCCTCTTGCATGCCATAATGGAGGGTATAACCGAGGGGATAAACTCTAGAAGACGCCCACGCCGAGAGTACCTGGAGGACCTTTGGTGGACGTGCGCTGCTCATCATATGCAGATTTCAAAAGAGCCGCACATGACAGGGAAGAATGGAAGAGAAGAATAGAGGAAATTACTGCAAACCAATCCCAGGATTGAAACCAGAGAAGAAGAAGATATTATGGGATTGGTCCAAATATGATGACATTAAATCAATATAAATAAATTGTATTACACAAACGATGTGAATTGAAACGTGATTGCATAATCACGCAAACATGACAAAATAATGATTGCGAATTACTTGGGGAGTGAGAACAATGGATGAGCGTGCGTGACACGATTAATGATTGTTAACGAATTCGGATGTAGGCTACCCACCTGCTCATCTCCTGAACGTTTAACAGATTAATCAAATATCACGTAGGGATCAAGTTTGTTGATAGAATTATATTTCTTGGGCAAAATCAATGATGTAAAACTCTACAATGGTGTTCTCGTGCTGACCCTAATGTTTGCAAGTGCAACATGGAGCTGGCAATAGAAGGATTAAAACTAACTAACTAATCATCGCGCCATTTCTCCGGAGGGGTAGACAGAGAGGATGGATCGCCTCAATGCTCTGTCCTGGCATACCTCTACATTCATACATCGTACCATGCCCGCACGTCGATTATTCCGACTTCGGATGTGACCGCCTTTTAGTAATTGATTAATTTGGTCATGCCATGTTTTCCTCGGTCGTCCTCGGCTTCTTTTCCCACTCACGCTGCTTGTGTACAACTTTTTAACCATTCTACTCTCATAATAATAATATAATAAATTTGATAATTTATAAAGCGCCATTTTTATGAATTGCTCATCTCAAGGGCGCTGAATCCATTCGTTCTATAAGTCCAAACCATCTCAGGGATCCTTTTTTAAATTTATCCATGATGCAGTTATCTGCCTTACATTTCTTTCTTATTTCATCGTTCGGTATTCTATCATACAACGTTTTTTCGCACATTCTTCTTAGTGATCTCATTTCTACGGCGTTTTTCCTGATGATTATAGAATGATAAAAGTAGAGTAAATGCAGTAGAAATGAGATCTCTTAGACAAATTTGTGTTAAATCTGTCTATGATAGAGTGTCAAATGAAAATACAAGAAGTGAACGTGCAAATAAAAGTGTTATGAACAAAATAATGAAAGGGTCAAACATGGCATGGAAAGAAAGAATGAAGACATATTGATGATGAAAGTATATATGTAAAGGACGATAGAGGAAGGTCGAGGTAAGCTTGATGATGACGATCTATTTAATCAAATATAAATGTCGGCCACGTAAAGAATCGGAGGATCGACGTGCGTGCATGACAGGATTCAATTAAATTCAATTCAATTTATTTTTAAATCATAAACATTACAGTATATAACCAAGGCGCTTATGACTATACAAGTAGGTAAAAAAAAAGGATGTGTGAATGTAGAGGAATCGAGAGAAGTATGTCACGACAGAACAATTTGGCGACATGATGGTTAATCAGAAATCTCTTAATGGAAGTTAATTCAAATAATATTATAATTAAATGAAACATTTTTTTAAACTGTTAATGAATAAACTTTGAAGTTCTTGAGTGCTGAAATTGAGTTAAGTACCTAAATATTTTAATTAAATGAACGGTTAGTTACTTTTTATAGGAGAAATATATTAAAGGTGGAAAATATATTATAATAATAATTATAATAAAACAGTAATTAGAAGGAACAATTACACATAGTATAGAGTCAAAAACGATGAAACATAATAAATTAAAAACGATAAACAATAACAGGAAGTAGCTACATAGATTACATTAATAGGAAAGGCGGCAAAAGTTGAAGGTAGTATTATTATATTTTTAGCTAGATTGTACTAGATTGTAGATTGTATTCAAAATTATATCAAAGATATGATTCAAATTGACATACGTATTAGAACAAATACACATAAAGATTCGAAAAATCACGAAAATTTGACATTTGATATATTATTGTAACACCTGATGATGTCAACATTGGTTGATGAAATAGCTGTCGCTTAAAATAAAATACAATTGTGATACAAAAAACAAAGTTTATTCATTAACAGTTTAAAATGTTAAGGTATCATAGTGTTTCGGCCAAAACAATGGACTATTTAAAGTAAATTCAAATAATAATTATGTGAAACAATTTTTTAAGAACTTCTTCTAGTTTTGTATTTATTTCGACAGCGACAGTCTCGCCTGGATCGATAGATTGTACTGTCTATCGATGCCAGTGAATCCGGCGAAATCAATCGCTGTCGAAATGAAGTCAAGAGTGGAAGTATTCTTAAAAAATCGTTGTTGCTTCTTCGCACACGTTAACTTAGCTTTGTTTATGACATTGGTTTAATTCTGCGCACACTTTCTTGACCCTTGTTTCCGTTGAATAATAAATCCTTGTTTTCTTTTATTTGTCCTTTTGTTGCTTTGTCGTCTTGGAAATACAAAGTAACAGTGTGAAACTCAACCAGTTTCTGTGTGCGATTCCTTTGTCCAACCGAACCAACGGAAGATGGCGACCATATGTCTCACTTTCGTACCAAACATGTTGAAGTCTTTATACTGTCATTCCTTTCCGGTTTCAAAGATTCATTTAGACTCGTGTATTATTAAAACGTAGTCGTCATTTTATATTTGACAAAAGTGTTAACACACTTTCATCATCTTTATCACAAACATATCCTAACAAATCATCAATGGACCGCAACACTAGTCTATCCGACACACCTGTCGAACACAATTATACAGCAAATCATATGCGCACGTCGATGTTTCTGACTTTTAAAGTGACCGGCCTTTAAAATGTGATTAATTTGGTCTTCCTCAGTCTTCGACTCCGTAATTCATTCACATCGTTAGCTTAATATTTACTTAACCATTCTTCCTTCATCCATGCGTTCTATATGTCCGAAAAAAATAACAAAGAACTTCACTGGCTTAAGAGTCCAGAAAGAATCCAGTATAAACTCTGCCCGACAGTCTTCAAAGCGCTACATGGAATGGCTCCAAATTATATATCCGAATTCTGTATAACGAACAGCCTAAATAGAAGGAAATCCACACTTCGCTCGGCGAACTCCTCGGCAATAGGAAGATTAGTTGAGCCAAAGCGTTGCCCTAGTACAAATTTCAGGGATCGAGCGTTTGCGGAAGCCGGCTTGTTCCATCAGCTTGGAACAATCGTCCTTCACACCTCAGGTGCATAAATGATCCGAGATCAGATCTAAGCTGAAAACTCATATATTTCATATTTCATACCCAATTTAAAACTTGCATATTTTGTTCTATTATACTTTCTAATCGATCGCGAATATCAATCAGATGCAGCGTTCACATTTAGATTTAAAACACGTCTTAATGCGCCCTTGAGGTGATTACATCACAAAAACGGCGCTTTAAAAGTTAGCATATTATTATTATTATTAATTAGTGTATACAACTTTTTAGCTATTGATTCTCATGACATGGGATAGGTATATAACTAACTTCTATTCTCCATTTTATAACTAACTTCCTAACCATCACGCCGTATCCCCGGAGGGGTAGGCAGAAAGAATAGACCGCCACACTGTTCTGACGTACTTCTCTCGATTCCTCTACATTCATTCATTGTGTCCTGCATGAACGTCGATTTCTCCGACTTCTCACGTGACCGACATTTAACATTCGATTGATTTGATCGTGCCACGTTTTCATCAGCCTTCCTCTATTTCTAGCTACGTTCACGTCGTTTACATATACCTTCTTCACCATTCTGTCTTTGTTCATTCTTTCCATGTGTCCAAACCATCTTAACGACCCTTTCATTATTTTGTTCATAACACTTTCATTCTCACCGCATTCACTTCTTATACTTGCATTTGACACTCTATCATATACAGATTTATCACACTTTCGTCTTAGAGATCTCATTTCTACTGCATTTATTCTACATTCATCTTTCTTTTATTTGCCATTTTATTGTCACGTGAATTCTACACCAGACCAAAGACAGTGTGAAAATCACACTGCAATCGCAGGGAATCGAATCAGGGACGTTCGGTGTGGCAGTCATAGCTCTTGCCACTCTGCAACGAAGGTTCAGGTATAGTCTTGGACTTGGATCTTCTGGCTTACAGAGGTTCAGCTCTAATGGCTATTCCTCTTACGTCTGTAGGAAAGATTGTTGGAATGTGATTCGGTAGTTGTTTAGTAACTTCGAAACATGTCGAGAAAAATATGAAATCGTTTTAATTCATAAAAGAAATCGTCTTAGCGTAAACACATCTTGGAATCGTGGGACGAGAAGTAAGAGATTCTTATCTTGCAGATTGTACCGTCTACTGCCGGGTATATAATAAATATATTATATATACGGGCTTAAAAGGTCTGTAAGAAAGCTAGTTCTTTGTCCGTGTGGGCCTTTGTGGACTAGTATACGTAGTTATTAATCTGTTATCTTCGGTAACATCTCTCAGTGAAAACGTAACGGATTTAAGGTTATGTGAGTTAATGATTTACCAATGGAACAAGTAATGAGCTTCAGATATTTGGGGGTAGAGATCTGAATCCATAATGACCCTTATACCCAAGTATAGGATGTTTTATTTTTAGAGGTATACCAGGTCAGACTGAATAGACTGAGATGGGCCGGTCACGTGCAGAGGATGCCATCATCGCGAACCACAAAAAGATTGCTGGAGTGGCACCCAGGTGGTAGAAGACCAATTGGACGACCAAGGATGCGATGGGAGGATAAAGTTGGGAGAGATGGGGCAAGATTGTTAAGAGTGTCAGATTGGAGGGTCGAAGCGGAGGACAGGAGAAGTTGGAGGCTAAGGCTCGATATGGGCTTTAGGGCCATCGAAGAAGAAGATACAATACATATTCAAAATAAATAAAAACACATTAAAATAATGCAAATGTCCATGATATTGGTTTTATTTAATAGATAATTTTATGCCATTATTGTTTAAATATGATTTCGGGCATATAAACACCACGGCTAGCTCGAATGAAGCGCAATCGTGAAATCCAATTTTCGACAGTTTTCGGTTTTGTGGATGCGTATTATCCACTAGAGTGTACGTGGTGCGAAAACGGTCCATGGTCTTCCGAATAACTTGCTCGGATGGACGATTATGTCGACCGTAAAATGGACGTATTGCACGATAAGTTTGGCGTACCGAACCATGATTTTATAAACAAATTTGCACAGTTTGCAAGCGCTGTTCTGACGTCAGTCTATTCATGGTGAAATGGCAAAACGTACTGACTACAAATCAACTGTCAAATTGACAGTCTGTAGAAACAATGTTGCCAGTTTAAAAACCAAACCTCTAAAAAAACACCCTATACGAGAACAAGTCAACGAAGCGTCTGCCGTATCAGGGTGTCTAAAAAATCTGGTCTAGAAGAACAGGCTCGCATGTACAGCCGCATACGAAATCCCCTACGGACACCGTTCACCTGGAAGACCACCTAAGAGATGAAAGGACATGATAACTGTCACAAATTATCAGATCTATTAAAATAAGAAGATGTGAGCTAGCTTCTATACTACAAAACTTAACCTAACTTTACTGTTTCATAATAAAAATCTTTTTAACATGCAAGTCTTTATAATCAAATAATCTTCTAGGTAACAATACATCACATTAATTCACAAAGTTTACAATAACATTATAAGACACAATCCATGGACTAGTTAAACTAAATTCACGCCTATTAACATACGCCATGAAAGCTAAATTCGCTTGCATTACGCGTAAATACTTGCTTCCTTCTCTGTATTGAGTAAAAATACACACAGGAAGATGATAATAATCTGGAGCAGCGTAAAAAAGTTAGCAAATGCATCGTGCACCGAGTAAACAGGGAATCATTTTTATTGTGTTACATTTTATGTAATTGTAAGAATGATGCGGATTTGTTACTCCGTGTCTTGATTTTGTAGAATAAATTGTTTATATTGTCTGGACCATGCAATGAGGTTTATCGCTCTGTATGCAAATGCCGCATTCAAGCTGTTATTTTGAAAAGGTAACAAGTAATTTTTTTGTAAATTAATTTATCATATTATATCTTATGAGTAATAGTCCTTAGCCGATTTTTAATAACAAACAAAATAACTAACCATCGCGCCTGATTCTCTTGAGGGGTAGGCAGAGAAGATGGATCACTTATACTGATCTGTCCTGACATGCCTCTCTAGATTCCTCTACATTCATACATCGTACCTAACCTAACCTACCTCTGGTGATGCCGGCGAGGAGAGCAATCAAACTGCTGAACATGATCGCCTCGGAGATCGACGTCTACTACTAACTACAAATACTCTTTGACTTAAAAATCTTTGGAGAGTATCTTGCCTTCATAAAGTCGAACCATCTCTCATGCGTTCCTGGTATTATACCATATATTATATTTTACATGTTCTCAATAGATGTCTTAGACCAGAGGTTCCCAAACTTTTTTGTCCCGTAGACCCCTTGCCGATTTCTTCCATTTTATACAGACCCCGTGCTTTCCTAAGATTGGTCTTTTTCTCTAGCTCATTTGGGAAAATCGAATGTCCGTCGCCGAAGATTTCGATCGTCCGATTGATGCTCGATCGTTCGATTCAATCGTGCGATGAGCTCTAAAAAAATGTTGCCAACGATTTCGATGTTGTTTTGCGTTTCAATATTCGACTTAGTTGAACCATCTCGTAGACCCCCATTTACATCTCATGGGCCCCCAATTTCTTTCACAATTGTCGTAGACCCCTTGCAAGTTGTCGTAGACCTGCTGGTCTAAATAGAATCACTTTGGAAATGTAAATGGAGTACGAAGTCGAGGCAGACCGAGGAAAACATGGCATGACCAAATTAATCAAATTTTAAAGGTTGGTCATGTTAGAAGTCGGAATGTCGCTGTATGAATGTGGAGGAAGCCAGAGAGGTGTGCCAGGATAGAGCAGTGTAGCGGTCCATTCTCTCTGCCTACCCCTACGGGGAAACGGCGTGATGGTTTGTTTCTTTGGGAATCACTGCCTTAGACTATAATTGTTGTTTGTAATATACTTTGAGAAAATAAACTGATTCTATTTGATTTGATCGTAATGTGCACGCTAGTAAATTTTTCTGACTTTGGCCACGTTTTCCTCGGTCTTCCTCATTTTCCAGTTACTTTTACGTCGTTCACATATACATATAAAGCAATTTTCTAAAGGTAAATCTTAATTCGATATGATACTATTACATCTTTTTAGAAAATTATGGTTAAACATTTGTACACAAGCAGTGTGAGTGGAAAAATAAGACGAGGATGACCGAGGAAAGCATTGTTCTTCTTTCGGTTCCGTGTCAGGTCCCCCCCCCCCCCCCTTCAACTTTGGCGATCACTGCAGCAAAGGCATCTCTTTCCTGCACAACTTGGAACAGGTTCTGAACTCTTGTTATTCCCGTCCACTCTTTGATGTTCCGCAGCCATAACAGCTGCCTTCTACCAACTCCCCGACGTCCCTCCAAAGGAAAGCATGGCATGACCAAATTAATAAATTATTAAAAGACGACTAGCATGCATGTTACGATGTACGAAAGTAGAGAAATATCGAGAGGTATGTCAGGACAACAGTATGGCGGTCCAATCTTTCAGCCTTCGCCTCCGAAAAACGAAGTGTCACGCGAAATTTTACCTTGACCCACCTCGGTTCTAATAGCTTTCGTGTCAAATATCCCCTTTGAACAGTTAAGAAAGATTATTTGGGGTAGGGAATGAATGAAATTCAAGTGCAACTGGATGGTCCAAGGGGAGTATAGTGACGTAGATTTATTACGAAAAAAAAGGTGTATTGTTGAGTGTTTTTTTTGTAACGTAAAATAAACCAACGAATTAACTATCATGCTGTTTCATCGGAGTGGTACGCAGAGAGGATTAACCGCCCCACTGTTCTATCCTAATAGCTCTCGCGCCTCTTCTACATTTACACATCGTGTCACGCAAGCTCTTCGATTGTCCCTATTTCGAACACGGCCGGCTTTCAGTTATTAATTAATTTGGTCATGCCATGACTTCCTTGGCCTTACTCGTCTTATTTTTTTCTCTTTAATAATGAGATATTTTATTGTTTTTATTTCTTGTACTTTGTTAGTAACAAGAGCATTCGCATGAGTAGTAACATAACCATTAACATGACTGTGTTTGCAAACATTTGCTTGGTTTACAAATGAGAGAAATCCAAACTGTTGTCGCTTATTGCATTCAGGGCTATTATGATAATAAGTCGTCTCGTACGAGAATTAATAACATTTCTGGAATGTTCCAAACAATTAACGAAAACAAGAAAAAAACTAACTTACTAATAATCACCCCGTCTCTCCGAAGAGGTAGGCAGAAATAATGGACCGACACACTACTTTTCCGACGTCACGTTTTTTTTTGCATATTTTTAAAGTTAAGACCTTTAAGAATGTGACCATAAGGGGATTTTATGAAATTCTGAATATTTTCGAAGTTACAGCTATTCTCGTGACGCACCGACAAAATCGGTCCGGCCGGGCGAATGAACAAAAGAGGCAGGCAAACTCTAATTACCTGGGAAAAGCCTACATTATGAAAACTCTTTTGTACTCAATAAATCATCAGAAATCGACTTCATGGAAGGACGAAAATTGTATGAGGCTGGGTTCGCTAAATGAGAAAATGTAAGTATAAAACACCATTAATCGACTTAGATCGCGTGAAACTCGACTCCAAACTTTAACCGCGTTTTCCCAAAACTGACTTTTTTCGATACGGTTGAAATGATATCTCAAGTTCTAACACATATACCGAAAGCTTCTCTTTATATCTGATTATCGCATGACGTAGTTTTTTTTTAATGTTTTGTTTTTTATACTTTTAAAAAAGAAATCGAAATTTAAAAAAAGGAGGCCAAAAGTGATTTTTTTTTCAAAATTTCCCTACGTAGTGCGATAACTACATTCTTCTTCTTCAAAAAATTTTTTTTTCAAATCACTGGAAAGACTGGAATCCTGCCAACCAGGACGTACTATTTTTTTGTGTGCCCCCACTTTCCCGGCCTAGATCTTTTTGGATTTTTTTTATAATCGTGCTTTTTTATATTGTTGAAATATCAAGAAATAATTTTCGAAAAAAATTGAACGTAAAAATATTTTTGTTTTTTTAGACCGCCCGAAAAAACACCTAAAATTCGGGCGTCTAAACTCGAATATCCCCTTAATCAAATTTTTATGGTCGATCATGTCAGAAGTCGTAAAAATTTACTTGCGTGTATGACTCGCTGTATGAATGTAAATGAACATGGAAAGGTATGTCAGGATATAGTTTATTATTATTATTTTATTGTATCGCTCTTTATCAAATCAAATCAAATCAGTTTATTTACTCAAAAGACATTATAAACAGCATAAATGTTTAAGGCATCTATTGAGTACATGTAAAATATTATATACATTCAACATAATACCAGGAACGCATTAGAGATAGTTCGACATTAGCAGATGAATTGCTCTTCCCACCGGTGTCACCAGAGGCAGATTGGTTCTGGCGGCCGGTAGATAAAACAATCTGTACTGTCGCTGACAATCGGAGATATCTATCGAGGACAAAGAGACCAACATCCTCGAGTTCTCGAAATATCCCCTGATTAATCTAAATAAATGGGTTACATCATTACAGCTCGAACCAAATCGATGTAAATGGTATAGCAATCATATTGATTCTCATGACATGTGATAGGTAGCTTATCTATCTCCTTTTTATTGCACACTATTCTTTTAACGTAATTTTTGAACATTTGTTTTTACCTATTTCATACCTGCTATTGTTTTTTAGTTTATCGGTGACACTTTTCACGCAGTTCATACACCTTCCAGGCGTAGAATTCATCGTAATGAGCTTCTAATCTTTAACCCTTAATTGGACGCGCCCAATAAGTTAAGTATGTGGTCACCTGGGGTGCGGAATGCCCCAGATTTGTCGGCGCCTGTGATTGGCTATGGCGGTTAGAGCTGTGATTGGTCCGGCACACCCTACCGCCGGCTGCATCCATCGCTTGCTCTATTCGCCGTCTGGCGAGAGTATTCTCTCCTATCCATTCACACACTGACTGAGCGGTTCTATCAGGGGGTAGCCATTCACACAAATCCACTCATACAAGAAGCCACAAACTACAGTGTAGACAATCACTACAAACACAAGCGCCCCAAGCAGATTCTCCTAAAGAACAACACCACAGGCCACACTCTACAACCACCCCCACCCCTTCCGAACACCCCCTCCCAACCCACCACCCCACCTGACCCCCCATAAGTCCTACGTACCACTATCACTACCCCTCACACACATAACTCCAACATACTACACCGTCCGCACATAGGACCCACACACGTAATCTAAACGCACCACACCGTCCGCATTCAGGACACACACACTCAAATTCCACCAACGAAAACTCCAACAGGTGAGGGAGCAATAGCCTTCGGGCTGACTCTCCCGGCAACAGAGACCAATGATGATGATGTCCTATCGGTATCGACTCATCAATGGGAAGGAGTACCAGACTTCCGAGTCTCACTCCAACAAGCCACAGATCCAAGTCCTATCGGTATTTACGAATCATTCTAAATCACCCCCGCGAGAGCTCGCACACATTTATTTCCATACATATTTGATTATACATGTTTTGACATTTAAATTCTTACACACTACAAATAGACATACATTGGAACATATTACAAAATATTATAACGTATTATTATAATGTGTTATAATGTCAATCTCTACGGCGCACTACATTACATATCATCGATATTCCATGAGTAATGAGAGCCTCAAACGTGTATCTACTGTCAGAGATCTTGGGATAATTTACGAAAGTCGATTAACATTTCGTGCTCAGATCGAGAAGGTATGTGACGTTTCGTTAAAGATGCTGGGTTTTGTTCTTCGAACTGTTAGGGTTTTCAGAGACACCCGGGTCCTTAGAACTCTGTATAACTCCTTAGTCAGAAGCAGACTCGAAGGAGGTGCCGTGATATGGAGTCCTCATGAGGCTCAGTATTCTCTCATGTTGGAGAGGGTTCAAAAGAAATTCTTGAGAGCCCTCTACTCTCTCATGTACGGGGTATATCCTTGGCTCTATCCAACGGCATTTCTCTTGGGTATGCTGGGGTATAACTCCCTCCAACTAAGGAGGGAAGGATTACTAACATCACATTTTTACAAACTGATTCGGGGCTCTATTGAGAACCCCTATGTTCTGGAGCGAATAGGTCTTTTTGTTCCTGATAACTACCTGCGACAGCGCCGACATCAATTGTTCTTTACTCCGTCACGCAGAACCAACCTGCCTTTGGTGATGCCAGTAGGAAGAGCAATTCGGACGCTGAATCTAATCATCTCGGATTTGGACATTTTCAGTGTCAGTGAGGCAGTATTCATAAAAAAAATATTGCAAACTCTGAAAAGAGTACTGCCTCACTGACGTCGACATATTTGGATTCCTTCTGATATGTATGATTTTTTTGGTCTCATGTTGTTTTGTTTTTTTATCTTTATAATACCGTTTTGTGTCCAAATGAGTCGCCTAAATGTTTTATCGTTTGTTATGTCTCATTTGTAAATGTTTAAATAAATAAATAACATATTAGAAAAGAGAGAGCGGAGGAGGATCCGGTTCGTTACAAATACATTGATAAATTTAATACGCAGTGGGGTGCGTGACACCCCACGCGACCAATTAAGGGTTAAGCACGCAAATTCAGCTAATTATGTTGACAAGAGGATAACAGTACATGGCGATGCGTGACTCGCCAACCGAAGGTTCCTCGTCTCGCATGTGATACATCATTGTATACCATACGTGCCGTGCTCCTCTTCTCATTAGTGAGTTCCCCTGCCTAATTAGAAAGTGGACTTGAAGCCTCACTTTGCTACGATTATTATTTTGTTGAACAAATCTTTACTTTAATAAAAAAGCAATTATAAATATAGAAAATATCACAAATAATCAAATAAATTTAATAGTCCATTGTTTTGGCCGAAACACTATGATACCTTAACATTTAATTAATTTATTTTTTGATATATTATTGTAACACCTGATGATGTCAACATAGGTTGGCGAAACAGCTGTCGCGTAAAATAAAATACGATTGTGATACAGATAACAAAGTTATTATTTAATGTAACTGTTTAAAATAAATTTAACTTCATGTCAATTATTTTATTTATTTCTTTTGTCGCATATTGAATATTATTTTAGATTTTAAAAAATATTTATTACATCATATGCGTAAAACGTTTGAAAAACTTCATGTTAACATCTGTCAAAACTGACCACATTCATGAAAAATTTGTTTATATATTTATTTTGAATATTATTATATAATATTACACTATGTACACTGATGAAGGGCTTCTTAGTCTCGAAACATGTTTGTATTTGTATTTTTAAATAATGTATTTTGTTGCAAAGTAAAAAAATCTAATCTGCAATGATTGGATATGAAAAAACTTTAAAGTTTTTTTTTTCATACGTGAGGATACAAAATAATGAAAGGATTATTAAGATAAATGAATGAAGAATAACTAACTAAAGAATGGCACGCCACACTGTTCTGTCCTGACATACTTCCCTCGATTCCTCTACATTCATACATCTTATCATGCACGCACGTCGATTTCTCCGACTCTTCACGTGACCGACATTCAATATTTGATTGATTTGATCATGCCACGTTCTCCTCGGCCTTCCTCTATTTCTAGTCGTGTACTTATACCTTCTTCACCATTCTCTCTTCACTCATTCTTTCGACGTGTCCAAACCATCTTAACAACCCTTTCATTATTTTGTTTATCACTCTTTCATTCGCACCGCATTCACTTCTTATACTTGCATTATTTTTTTTTTTAATTTTTCAAATCGCTCTTTACATCATGACAGCATTAGCTAAATCGATTTAAAGGGTATAATAGCCATTATAGTGTTTCTCGTGACATGTGATAGGTAGCTAATCTATCGCCATTTTATTGTCACGTGAATTCTACATCAGACCAAAGATTGTGTGACAATCACACTGCCCTCGCCGGGAATCGAACGCGGAACCTTTTGGGTGGCAGTCAATGCACTTACCACTCGGCCACGAAGGTCGTCAATGACACTATCATATACAGATTTACCAGGCATGTCTTAGAGATCTCATTTCTACTCATCCCTTAGACTCCGATACTTCCCGAAACCCTACAAAATCGCAGACGTTATCCTTCTTCCCAAGCCAGGCAAGGACCCAACAGCTCCTTCAAATCATAGACCAATTAGTCTTCTTCCTTGCACTGGTAAATTGTTGGAAAAACTCATACAATCAAGACTCAAAACAACACTTCACGAACAGAGTACCATTCCAGATTTTCAACACGGTTTCCGTGCCCAACACTCCACACAACATCAGCTACTTCGTGTAGTTGAACTTATTGCCACAAACTTTAACACGCGCAAATTCACCACTTTCTTTTCCCTAGATGTCAGTAAAGCATTCGACCGCGTCTGGCACACCGGCCTGTTATACAAAATGGGAAAAGCAAACATCCCACTGCCTATGATTCAACTCATAGCCAGCTTTCTGTCCGATCGCCTTTTCAGCGTCAAAATCAACAAGGCCAAATCCCTTGTACGCCCTATCAGAGCAGGAGTTCCCCAAGGTTCAGTAATGGCTCCTACTCTGTTCAACATTTACTGCAGTGATATCCCTCTTCCCCGAGATCAGAACACCCACATTGCCCAATTCGCTGACGATACGGGCATCATCTCCAGTGCTAAAAGGCCGCTTCTCGCGACCCGCAGGGTGCAAAAACAGGCCGATGTGCTAGAGGTGTGGTGCAGAAACTGGCGCATTACCATCAATCCGAGTAAAAGCGCAGCGACCCTTTTCAGTAAAAGACACATTCCTCCAAACATTCCCAACATAAAAATGTTCGGCCATGACGTTCCTTGGACCAAAACAATCAAATACCTTGGGGTTACCTTGGATTCTAAGCTGACATGGAGGCCACACATTACAAATAAAGTCAAAGCCGCGTCAAAAGCAATCTCAGCCCTCTACCCAATGTTAGCTAGAAACAGTAAACTAAGCATCGACAATAAACTCCTGATATACAAAACGGTTATAAGGCCGATCTTCACTTATGCAGCCCCAATCTGGGGCTATGCAGCTTCGAGTCACATACAAAAACTCCAAATCCTGCAAAATAAGGCAATCCGTTTATCCCTTGGTGCGCCTTCATGGACCAGGATTACACAACTGCACCTAGAATCGGGAATCCCGATGATAGATGAATTCATTCTGAAACTTGCCGAACGTTTTTACAAAGGACTCCCTTCACATCCCAACCCCACAATAAAAGACCTCTCTAATTACGACCCAAACACTTCCAGCCGCCACAAGCGCCCAAAATCGATTCTCCTTCAGAGGAACACTCCGGGCCACACAAATCATGCCCCCGAATAAACTAACAACCCACCAAATCACCTTCCAACAATGTTCCCATCAGACGTAAGAGGAATAGCCACATGAGCTAAACCTCTGTAAGCCAGAAGATCCAAGTCCAAGTCCAAGTCATTTCTACTGCATTTATTCTACTTTCATCCTTATATTGCCAGTTTCATGCTTCATTTCCACCTTCGAGGCAGAGTGGTAAGAGCTCCCACTGCCATACTGAAGGTCCCGTGTTCAATTGCCGCCGATGGCAGTGTGATTGTCACACTGTCTTTGGTCTGGTGTAGAAGTCACATGACAATAAAATGCCGATAGTCTAGCTAGCTACCTATCACATGTCACGAGGATCAGCACAATAGCTAAAAACAATTTGTATACAGTAATTGGGTTCAAATGACCTGTTGTATAAAATAAAATAATTAATAAAAAATAACGCGTTTTTTTTTACAACAAAAATAAAAATACAACACTCATAACAGGAAGGCAAATGAATTGTAACCTGTATTTTTCGTATAATTATAGGTTTGGGAGAATGCTCGGTTTGCTTGCGAACCCTTGCCAAGTACGATATCTCGTTGGGTTTTCTCCGTGAAGCGACGAGACAAGGCAAGGCAAGGCAAGACAGCCGCCTCGCTTGGCTTCCCACGGCGGTTCCTGAACGCTAGGCCCGCCAGGTCACCTGTTATTATCTTCATTTTTACGTTTCGGCTTTTGTTATTGTTGCCGACGTTGGACACCGATTATATCGGTAGATCTTGCGTGAACCTGCCGCGGAATTAGGCATGTCTTATTTTTATTTTTATTAAATCTACCGTCCTAGTATTATTCGCGAGTCACGTGGCCCAGAAGCACATTTGAAGGGGCTAGGGGCAGTCAGAGTTATGTAGGGGAAAAAAAGTATTTCATATAAATAAAATTTGTCAGTAATATTACTCTATTTTATAAAACCAACAATATAAAATTATTATATTATGTTTTAACTTGATTTATTATGTGTTTGAACTAGAGATGGGCCGAGTACTCGTTTAATACTCGGTACTCGGTGTATTCGGCGTTTCTTTTATTACTCGTACTCGGCCGAATCTTCTTCTCTGGTTTCAATCCTGGGATTGGTTTGCAGCAATTTCCTCCATTATTCTCTTCCATTTTTCCCTGTCTTGTGCGGCTCTTTTGAGATCTGCATATGATGAGCAGCGTACGTCCATCAACAGGTCCTCCAGGTACTCTCGGCGTGGGCGTCCCCTAGAGTTTGTCCCCTCGATCATACCCTCCATTATTGCATGCAAGAGACCTTCTTGACGTATTACATGGCCGATCCATCTTGCACGCCTTTCGGACAAGGTCCTGAGCAGATGCCTTCCTCCTTCGATTCCTTGAAGAACTTCCTCATTCGTGATGTGGTCTCTCCAGGAAATTCCAAAGAGTCTTCTATAGGACCACATCTCAAAAGCCTCTAGTCTCCGCTTATCTCTTTCGGATAGGCACCATGTCTCGCAGCCGCACATCAAGACACTCCATACATAGGTCTTGATGAGGAGTATTCTCAGTTTTAGGTCTATATTATTTGATTCTATTATTTTCGACCTTTTATTAAATGCAAGCCTAGCCTGGTGTATACGGCTGTCGACCTCGCTCTTAGACCGACCGTCCCATGTTATTTTGCTCCCGAGGTAGACAAACTCCTTGGTGTTCTTTAGTGGAACTCCTGACATCACTACTCTCATCTGGTGTTGCGTTCGGCCTACAGTCAACAGCTTTGTTTTGTCCTTATTTATCTTCATGTTGTATCTATCTTGAAGAATGTCTTGCAAAGTATCTAAGGCCTCCTGCAGTTCTAAGTTCAAAGTATCTAAGGCCTCGGCCGAATAACTCGGTCTAAATGACGAGTATACTCGGTTTAACTAAAGTAATATAATATTTTGGGAAATATAATGAAAACAGTAGGATTAAAAAGTTGCATGTATTCAAATTGAAGTTAAACAATTAATATTTAAAATTTAGCAAAGGCAAGTTGTGATGTAAGAATACAAGACTCTTCGTACATTCTGGAAACAGCCTGTTCCTTTTTTTTTTTTTTCATAGAAGCTACCTGCATCTGAAAAAAAACGCTCGCTATACACAGTGCTTGCAGGTGCACAGAAAAACACTCTTGCTAAATGTGCTAACTCTGGATATTGTTTTATGTCTTGCCCACCACTCGAAAGGACTCTTATCTTTTGACAACAATCCTTCGTTTACATATCGATCCAATTCTAGAGCCATGGGGCTTTTAGGATCGTCGCGCCCCGGTGGCTGGGTAGAAGCAAGTTCTTGGAAGCAATTCCAAAATGATGCATGAGCATCTTGTGATTGTCTTAATTGGTTAAGGTTAGAATTAGATTCGTTTTCTTCACTGCTGCTGGCGCTCTCTGTAACGTCGCTTCTTTCAATGGATTCTAAAAATAGGATCTTCCTGATCAATTCGCATTTCTCTGGATTAAAAATTCTCATTCTGGGGTCCAGTAAAGTAGCCAAACAGTAATATTTATCACCTTCTAAGCCTTGAAAGCGATCCTGAACTTCATCTTTAAGCTTTTCTTGCATATCCGCTATGTTTGGGCAGATTTCACCGACTTGAAATTGAACCGAGTTATTCGGCCGAGTATTCGGTTTGGCAAACATCAAACCGAGTAATACTCGTACTCGGTAACTCGGTAAAACTTGTACTCGGCGCATCTCTAGTTTGAACCCTGTTCCATAAGCGGTGCTTTGCGGTGATCATTATAAATACTTACAGGTTCATCTAAAATCATTCAATCAAATTTGGCGATAACTTCATATATAATTTATATATATTTTTAAATTCGGGTCAAATCAATTTAAAACATACCATCCATCATCACGCCATTTCCCCGTAGGGGTAGGCAGAGAGGATGGATCGCCACAATGCTCCTAACTTCTTTAATTAGAAATCGTTGAAAGTTTTAGTTTCCTTTAGGAATATAGGCGTTATGATAGGACGGGAAAATAAACATTTTATTCATTTATGATTTTTTTATTTTTTATTAGTTCTTAAATAATTAATACGAATGAAAACGCCCGTTTTCTAGAAGTTTTATTATATTTTATATGAATGTAAAAAAAGATAGATTAGCTACCTATCACGTGTCATGAGATTCAATATAATAGTTAAAAACAAATTGTATACAGTAATTGGGTCAAATGACCTGTTGTGTACAAAAAAAGTGTCATAAAAATTGTATTTTTCATAGTTTTTAATTATAATTTATTAAAATACATACATCACGGCCGCCCTCTTGATCACACAATAAAAGACCACCCAAATTACGACTCAAACACCCCAAGCGCATAAAATCGATCCTTCTTCAGAGGAACACTCCGGGCCACACATATCAAGTCCCCGCATAAATCAACAACCCACCAAATCACCATTCCAACAATGCAGACGTAAGCGCAAAACCTCTTTAAGCATTTACCTCTGAATCAGTTACGACCCCTATGAAAATCTCCAGCGCCCATTACGGGGCAGTACTGCCAACGTTAGGAGCCTATGCATTAGACTACATATAGTTTTTCTGTCGTGTCGAAATACATAAAAAAAAAATTGAATCTGCTAATTTTATTGACTGTCTCATTTACAAATTCTTCGCAATTACGCCGATGTTCGAAGTATAGAATTTAAATACTTCGGGCAACATTGTGGTATGTGAGCCTAATTATATGTAAAGCAACTCTCTTGCGCAGTGTCCAACTATCCGTGACGGAATGCATACGAACCCCTTAGCATACCTCTAGTATTTTGCTTTTTGTCTATGCTCCAAACTCATTTGGATGCTCGTCTGGTTAAAATGCATTTTCAAAACTAACTAACGCCTCTATTTACTGCCATCTTTGCTTCGATGGATATATTTCTATTTGATACGATAAGTTACTATAAGAATGATACTTACGCGTGTTTCAACGATAAAGGATCTTGGGAGAAAGAACTTAAAGGTATAAATGCTGGTGCTAAGATGAGTGATCTGTCTGTAAATTGTCTACTTTACGCGGACGATGCCGTTCTCGTTGCGGATAGTGCGGACGAATTACAAGTCTTGGTGTCGAGAATGTATGAGGTATGCAAGTCAAATGATTTAATGATGAATGTCGAAAAGTCAAAGGTGATAGTTTTCGAAAGGGAAGAGCAAATGACAGTTTGTAATATAAGTGTGAACGAAGAGAACTTGGAACAGGTGAGGGAATTTGTGTATTTAGGTAGCATGTTCACAGCAGATGCCCGAACGGATAGTGACGTCGAAAGAAGGGTTGGTGCGGGTAACAAAGTGAATGGAGCTTTAAAAATAGTTATTGGAAACAAGAATTTATCAATGAAAGCGAAAACGGCCGTTCACAATGGAGTTCTGGTCCCAACCCTAATGTATGGAAGCGAAGCATGGAACTGGCAGAAGAAGGATGAGAGCAGAATAAATGTGGTAGAGATGAGGTCCCTAAGACGTATGTGTGATAGAACGATATACGACAGAATCTCAAATGCTGATATAAGAAAGGAATGTAGAGCGGAAGAAGGTATTATGAATAAAATTATGAAAGGATCGCTGCGTTGGTTCGGACATATGGAACGTATGGATGGAGAAAGAATGGTTAAGAAAGTATACGTTAATGATGTAAATGGGGTACGAAGTCGAGGCAGACCGAGGAAAACATGGCATGACCAAATTAATCAAATTTTAAAGGTTGGTCATGTTAGAAGTCGGAGGAATCGACGTGCGTGTATGACTCGTTGTATGAATGTGGAGGAAGCTATAGAGGTTTGCCAGGATAGAGTTGTGTGGCGATCCATTCTCTCTGCCTACCCCTGCGGGGAAACGGCGTGATGGTTTGTTTGTGCTTTTTATGAAAGTAGGATGACTTTCCATGCTCACATTGAGAGAATATGTGGAGTTGCACTGAAAATGTTGGGATTTATTCTCCGAACTGATAAGAGTTTTCAGGAATCCCTATGTTTTGCGAATTTTGTATAACTCATTGGTCCGGAGCCGGCTCGAGTGTGGTTCGGTGATGGAGTCCCCACGAGGCGAGATACTCGCTCATGTTAGAGAGGGTTCCGAAAAGATTTCTGAGATATCTCTACATGAGGGAGTTTGATAGCTATCCTGCATTCCTCTTGGGCAGGCTGGGGAGCAATAGTTTACAGATAAGAAGAGATGGGTGCACACTTACCCATTTCTTCAGACTTATCAGGGGATTCTTTGAGAACTGCGTTATCTTAGAGGCTATCCATCTTTATGTTCCAGATGGTTTTCTTCGACAGCGTCAGCACAGACTGTTTTATCTTCCAGCATGCAGAACCAACCTGCCTCTGGTGATGGCGGTGGGGAGAGCAATCAAACTGCTGAACGTGATCGCTTCGGAGATCGATGTCTTTCATATTCGTGAAAGTACGTTTAGAAGACAAATACTCTGGATAGTATCTTGTATTGCCGTTTGTAATATTTTTTGAGAAAATAAACTGATTTGATTTGATTTGATTGATTTGACTTATAAGGCCAGTCTTGTTTGGAGCGGAGACCTGGACGCTGAGTGCTGTGGATTACCAGAAGTTGCGGGTGTTTGAGCGCAAAATCTTAAGGAGAATTTTTGACCCAATCCGCGAGAATAATATATGGCGACGCCGGCATAACTCTGAACTATACAACCAACGTCGTCAAATTTATAAAACTCCAAAGGGCTGTGGGCTGGACATCTGGTGCGAATGGAGGAGCTGTCTACACCCGCACAGTTGTCATTTACAAGACCGGAGGGAAGACGCAGCGTGGGAAGACCGCGGCTTTGTTGGCTTGACGGTGTTCTGAAGGATCTGCGATTGTTGGTAGTTAGACCTGAGGAGTAGAAGTCGAGAATAGGGTCGGCTGGAGAAACTTTTTGAAGGTGGCCGAGGTCCACCCAAGGCTGTAGAACCAGAAAGAATAGAAGAATATTAGAACGATACCATTTCTTTCTGAATACCCTGTACTATATCTGATAGGTTTGATCACCTCCGTAATCGGCCATTAAGTCAATACGCCTACCGAGAAATTGCTATTATTCTTCCATTGACCCTTCGAACCGGCAGGAAGACATTACGCTGTCCTATATATCATCGGAGTACCTCGATACAGTTACAAGTAAAATAACCAATATTTCTAACTGAGCAACCAACCAACCAATACGCTGTCTCACCGGAATGGTAGACAGAAAAAATGGACCGCCATACTGTTCTGTCCGACATACTTCTTTCGATTCCTCTACATGAATACAATATGTCATGCACAAACATCGATTTCTCCGACTCCTCACGTGCCCGACATTTAATATTTGATTGATTTGATCGAGCCACGTTTTCCTCGGTCTTTCTCTCTTTCTTGTTTCGTTTACATCGTTTGCATATACTTTCTTCAATTATTTTCGTGTGTCCAAACTACGAGTATCTTGACGACACTTTTATTATTATGTTCATAACATTTTCATTCGCACTGCATTTTCTTTCATGTTTCATTTCTATTTCATTTATTCTACTTTTATTATGTTGCTAGTTTCATGCTTCACTTCCATAAATAAGGGTCGGTACAAGAATACCTTGATGCACTGCTATTTTAGATCTCGATTCCTCAACATTCATACATCGTGTCATGCACGCGCGTCGATTTCTCTGACTCCTCACGTGGCCGACATTCAATATTTGATTTATTTGATCTTGCAACGTTTTCCTTGGTCTTCCTCTATTTCTAGTTCCATTTACATCGTTACTATATTCTTTTTTTACCATTCTTTCTTCATTCATTCTTTCCATATGTCCAAACCATCTTAATGATCCTTTCATTATTTTTTCATAACACCATCATTCGCACCGCATTCACTTCTTATATTTTCATTCGACACTCTATCATACATTACTTCCACATTCCTTCCACACAAAACAGAGTTTCCACACATTCCTCTAAGAGATCTCACTTCTACTGCATTTATTCTACTTTCATCCTACTTTTGCCAGTTCCATGCTTCGCTTCCATATATAAAAAGCTTTAAAATTAAATTTTAAAGGTTGGTCATGTTAGAAGTCGGAAGAATCAACGTGCGTGTATGACTCGCTGTATGAATGTGGAGGATGCTAGAGAGGTGTGCCTGGATAGAGTAGTGTAGCGGTATATTCTCTGCCTACCCCTACGGAGAAACGGCGTGATGGTTTGTTGTTGTTAAAATTAAATAATAATTTTGTAACAGTATGTAACTACCAATTTATTTCCTGCGTATTGCAGGTGTGTATAGAATATTACAAAGTCATTTTATTTAATTTGAATTTAACATATGCATATTGGCATTTAAAATAATTTTTCGTAGCTTTTAACGAAAGGCGTATAGCTTGTACGTTCAAAGCATTGCGTCGAAAATACAAGGGGTTGAGATTTAATTTAGTTTTCGATTTATAATTCGTAAAGTAATTCCAAAAGGTTTCGAATGGTGCGTTCCATTTAAATTTTTTAATTTTATTATTCTTATTGTGGCCTTTCGATCCACCTCTTCAAAGCTGTGCCAGACTATTGTAAACAAGCTTCCAACAGGAGTCACCTTGGTGGGAAGCTTGTGGAGCCCACGGTTGGTGTTTACGTCCACAATGGTTTACAACAAGGCTCCCACCTCATACAACAGCGGCATCCACACGCGGTTTACAACGCGCGTCCGTCTACAGAGGTTGTTGAAGGTCAAACGATTTTTTGTTGCAAACAAGTGTTTACACTGTTGTAAACCGCCGGTAAAGATCGATGTGGATCGATTGTTTACAACATCCTGGCAGGAGTTTTAGTGGTCTGCCCGGGGGTAGTCTACCTTAGGGTTGGCCATGCAACACAATTAAAAGGAGTCAGGATGTATTCATTCTTCTCAATTGTGTATACCAGTATCTTCTCCTTTGCCTCCCTAAAGGGCATCCTCGACCTCGCATATATCCATTATTCTTGAGTTCCTAATTCTATTGCGTAGTGTCTTTTTTCAGAAAAAGAAATTACTTTTTCATTACCCATAAATTAAAAATATTCATGTCGGCAACGCTAGAAGCCGCAAAAATGGACATCTGTTTATGACTCACAATAGGAATATGAAAGAAGCTAGAAAGGTGCCTCAGGATAGAGTAGTTTGACGATCCATTCTCTGCCTACCCCTCTTAGGAAACGGCGTAATGGTTAAAATTAGTTAGTTAGTATAGGGTCTTTCAATAGGGACGCTCCATTTTTCATCGCTCACACAGAATGTCCACCATAGCGTGTGCCGTATGCTTTGTAGCGCCGTTCTGTTGGAACCGTATGCTGTCGGTATCCATATCATCCAGTTTAAGCCACAAGAGTCTCAAATTTATGAATTAAACGACAAATTGTGGACTCTGCAGAACGGCCATGAATGCCATAAATCGTCGAAGAGAGCATTGATTTTGATAATATTTTTTAACATTTTCAACGCGTTGTTGAAAGGTGTAGCGTTCCATGATGAAATGTCATGACTAAATAAGTATTCTTGTCAATTTTGACAGCTATCGCTTTACCATAACGGCCGCTATACGCTGTCAAAGTTCGAGCGTCTCTATTGAAAAACCCTTTGACCACCAGGATACACCACCTGCAGCGAAGCCCAAATTATATTCCATACATAATGTCATCGAATGTTCTTTGAAATAAAACAAAAATTGTGGCGGTATCACTTAGACAGGTTGTTTAATTTAATTTCAATGTTCGAGCGCTCTTAATGAAAAACCCCACATTAACAAGCTGCATGTTATGGAATCTAATAATGTTTAAAATAACTATGTGTCATAAATAGTGGTGTATCAATAATAAATAAATAAATATATCGTTGTTTAAGGATTAATTGTATCGCAATAGAGACGAAGATGCAAATTATTTTGGAAACAGAATATGGAGATCGAGGCGTCTACAGGTCTTATGATCTGTCATTGGTTGGGTTTAGCGATCGCTTTATGTAATACAACATTCCCCATTCCACCCTTCTTACGACCACCACGCCTGACAATTTTTTTAAAGATGTATATATGCTACTATGTTGAAAAACACTTCACATATTTTAGTTCAATCTACACTAGCGCCATCTATTAATATTAGATGTCGTTTAAGTTACTCATACAACGAAAATGTTTTTATTATTATTATTATTTATTGATGACTGAATTTATGTGTTAATTTTGTTGATTGACATCATGAATGGGATGCTTATTCGAAATTTAAAATAATTGTACATTTCCTTCGACGTTGCTTCCACAAATCATGATACTGTAGGCACATGGAATGTCCGTAGACAATTTAAATTGACAACTTAACTGCGGTTTTCCGGCATTAGACTAATTCTCTCATTTAATTTTTCTAAACAGTACTAAAAATGTATTCATAAGTGAGAACAATCCCGAGATAACCCAGCAGAGCCTTCTAACTAACTAACTAACCATCACGCCTTCTCTCCGAAGGGGTAGGCAGAAAGAATGGACGGCCACACTTTTCTTTCCTGACATATTTCTCTCGCTTCCTCAACATTCATACATCGTGTCATGCAAGCGCGTCGATTTCTCTGACTCCTCCCATGGCCGACATTCAATATTTGATTTATTTTATCGTGCCACGTTTTCCTCGGTCTTCCTCTATTTCTGGTTCCATTTATATCGTTAACATATATTTTTTTAACCATTCTTTCTTCATTCATTCTTTCCATATGTCCAAACCATCTTAATGATCCTTTCATTATTTTGTTCATAACACCATCATTCTCACCGCATTCACTTCTTATATTTTCATTCGACACTATCATACACAGAGTATCCACACATTCGTCTAAAAGATCTCATGTCTACTGCATTTATTCTACTTTCATCCTTCTTTTCCAGTTCCACGCTTCGCTTCCATACATAACGGTCGGTAGAAGAACACCATTGTGCACTGCCATTCTAGCTTTTTTGGATAGGTTTTTGTTTGCGATGACAACTTCTGCTACTTCTCCAAGGGTTCTCCCCACGATAGGTCGCAATGTTTTTATTTCTGCTACTCTTAGGAGATGTTTGGTTCTGACAGTGTCTGCTCTTGCTTCGATACCGTAAGTCATTATATCATATTTGAATGTGTCTTATAAACCTTTTTTAAATTGATACAGGTTATCCATAAATTACAGAACAGGTTACGAAATTTAACTAACTAACTAACTAACCATCACGCCGTCTCCCCGAAAGGGTAGGCAGAAAGAATGGACTGTCACACTTTTACTGATGCGGCACTCCATCCTTCTCTTTTCGCTCCGCGGGAGACGCGGTGTGATGGGTTGCTTTAGATATCTGTTATTCTTTTGCAGAACGTAGTGTTGACTGCCGAGGGTTCAGATCAATTAGTTTGCGAAGCTCTGTGAGGTAGTGGTATGCTTGTCCATGTAAAACTTTGTAAACAAGTAGACATAGTTTATATTCGACTCTCTCAGGTAACCTTAATCAGTTTTAATCAAATGATTTTTACTGAAATCAGTGAATCAGTGAAATCAGTGAATTTACTAATCAGTGATGTCGATAAAACCGACTTTCGCGGCCGAGTGGGAAGTGCATTGACTGCCACCCCGAAGGTTCCGGGTTTGATTCCCGGCGAGGGCAGTGTGATTGTCACACTGTCTTTGGTCTGGTGTAAAATTCACGTGACAATAAAATGGCGATAGATTAGCTACCTATCACATGTTACGAGAATTACTATGATAGCTATAATACCCTTTACATCCATTTGGCTCTTGCTGTCATGATGTAAAGAACTTCTTCTTCTTCTCCTTATAGACCTTTGGTCTGTTCCTGAAATCAGGCTGGCCTCTCTTCGGAGGTTGACTCCCAGCTATCTCTACATCTCTTTGGCGGTCTTCCGAGGGGACGGCAGCCGGCAGAAATCTGATGCGCCATAGCGTGTGGGATTCTGGTGGGATCCATCCTCTGCACGTGCCCATTCCAGTATCTTCTGTGTTGTCTGCCCCATCTCACGACAACCTGCACCTTGCAGATCTCACGGATGGCCGTATTCCTCACCCTATCTCGAATAGTCTTTCCTGCTATCATCCTCAGCGTCCTCATCTCTGCCATCCGTACTTTAGCCTTCGTTCTTGTGGTATCCGCTCTGGTCTCAATGCTATATGTCAGTATAGGCCTTACGCAGGTTTTATATATTCTGACCTTACTGTCAGTTCTCATATACTTGTTTTTCCATATTATATCCTTGAGAAAACCTGATACCGCCGAAGCCTTGTTGACTTGTCCTATTCTTTCACTAACAAGATCATTTTGACTGAGCAGATCCACTCTCAAATATCTAAACTTTGCAACCTGTTCCAGCATTCTGTCATTTAAGGATAACCTGCATCCTGCATTGTAAAGAGCGATTCAACAAAATAATAATAATAAATAATAATAATGAAACATTGACGTCACATTTTTAACAATTCTTCTCTCATTCATTTGTTCCATACGAGTATGTCAACCAATTGAGTGATCCTTTTTTTAATTTCACACAATTCAATTGAACCTCAATCAAAAATTCTCATTATTCTCCGTCAATGTCGATGTCTCGTAAATCATCTGCTTCTGCAATTGATCAATCAGCATCATTCATGTGAAAGTTGACAGTTCAATAGACCGTCTCCACGATATCTGTCGATGAATCACATCCTGGTTCCGCCAATCTGAAGCAAATTTTAATTCCATAATTATCAGATAATTTATATTTTTATTCTCAGAATCGCTCACCGTTATAATGACTAATTGAGATTAAGGATGTTTTTTTATTCATTTGAATTTGTGGTCTAATCAAATAGGAGCGGAACACTTAACCGCTTCATAACCGCCATTTATAATTTAAACGTTAATCGAATTCTCATCAGAGCTCAATTTTGGCATTTTAAATGGCAAATCCGGCACTGTGGTTAGTGGTAAAAAATCCAACATTAAATCCCCAAATCGATTCAAGTGTGAAGATTTGCTTCTATGAAATTGGAATATTCTTAATAAAAACATACATTTAAAAATTAAAAAAATATTTTTAAACAACCAAATAAATTAATATATTTTTTTAAATATCCTACAAAAACTAATTACTAACTAACCAGCCAGCCTGGCGAAACCGGTCGCTGTCGAAATAAAGACAAATGTGAAAGTAGTTAAAAAAAACAAAGTTTTATTTAATTATTATTTAAAATGAACTTCCATCAAGCGATTTCAGTTAAATCATTTGATTAAATTTTATATGAAGTTATCGCCATATTTGTTGGACCCTGTTTCATAATGCGGTGACCATTTTAACTTCTTACAGGTTCATCTTATATCATTCAAATAAAATAAATAAATATTTTAATTGTCAATCTAGTGCCTGATCAAAGGATTTTTTTTTTTTAAACTTCTATTTTTTTGTAAGCAATTAACTGTTGCATTTTTTCTTGAAAATCCGTAAGTAAATTATCATAGGCCGGCATTTTGTTTATTTACAAAAAAAGCTTCGATTAGGCACTAGATTTACTATTAAAATAAAATATTTTTTTATTTGAATGATTTTAGATGAACCTGTAAGAACTGTAGGAAGAACCTGTAGGAAGGATATACGCCGCTCGACTGGAGGAGGGCTGTTATCATGCCTCTATATAAGGGAAAGGGGTCTCGTATGGACTGCGGAAATCACCGGGCAATAAGTCTGTTAAGCGCCGTTGGTAAACTCTACGGCCGAATTTTAATAGAAAGAGTAATAAAACAACGACTGAAAGAGTATGGGATGTTCAAGGCGCTTTTATGACCGGAAAAGGATGTATGGATCAGATTTTTGCACTTCTAACGCTTGCGGAGAAGTTTATGGCCAAAAACCGTAAGCTTTTCTGTGCGTTTGTCGATTTGCAAAAAGCCTTTGATCGAGTGAACAGAGATAAACTGTGGTCAATCTTGTCCGAATACGGAGTGAGCACAAAACTGATACGGGCGGTTGCTTCTCTCTACGAAGGGAGCACTGCCAGTGTTAGGGTAAATGGAGACATCACGCCTTGGTTTGATATCACGAAGGGTGTTAAGCAGGGCTGCGTGATGTCTCCATGGTTGTTCAATCTGTATATGGACAAGTGTATGAAAGAACTTAAAGGTATAAATGCTGGTGCTAAGATGAGTGATCTGTCTGTAAACTGTCTGCTTTACGCGGACGATGCCGTTCTCGCTGCGGATAGTGCGGACGAATTACAAGTCTTGGTGTCGAGAATGTATGAGGTATGCAAGTCAAATGATTTAATGATGAATGTCGGAAAGTCAAAGGTGATGGTTTTCGAAAGGGATGAGCAAATGACAGTTTGTAATATAAGTGTGAACGAAGAGAACTTGGAACAGGTGAGGGAATTTGTGTATTTAGGTAGCATTTTCACAGCAGATGCCCGAACGGATAGTGACGTCGAAAGAAGGGTTGGTGCGGCTAACAAAGTGAATGGAGCTTTAAAAATAGTTATTGGAAACAATAATTTATCAATGAAAGCGAAAACGGCCGTTCACAATGGAGTTCTGGTCCCAACCCTAATGTATGGAAGCGAAGCATGGAACTGGCAGAAGAAGGATGAGAGTAGAATAAATGCGGTAGAGATGAGGTCCCTAAGACGTATGTGTGGTAGAACGATATACGACAGAATCTCAAATGCTGATATAAGAAAGGAATGTAGAGCGGAAGAAGGTATTATGAAAGGATCGCTGCGTTGGTTCGGACATATGGAACGCATGGATGGAGAAAGAATGGTTAAGAAAGTATACGTTAATGATGTAAATTGGGTACGAAGTCAAGGCAGGCCGAGGAAAACATGGCATGACCAAATTAATCAAATTTTAATGGTTGGTCATGTTAGAAGTCGGAGGAATCGACGTGCGTGTATGACTCGTTGTATGAATGTGGAGGAAGCTAGAGAGGTTTGCCAGGATAGAGTAGTGTGGCAGTCCATTCTCTCTGCCTACCCCTGCGGGGAAACGGCGTGATGGTTTGTTGTTGTTGTTGTAAGAAGTTATAATGGTCACCGCAAAGTACCATTTATGGAACAGGGTCCAACAAATGTGACGATAACTTCATATATAATTTATATATATTTTTTAAATTTTGGTCAAATCAAGTTTAAACATAATATAATTATTTTAAATTTTTGGTTTTATAAAATAAACTAAATTACTGAAAATTTTTTTTAAATACTTGTTTTTCATACCTCTGACTGCCCCTTAGTGATTTATTATGTACTTTTACATCATTGTTCAAGAAACAAGAAAGAATGGTTAAGAAAGTATACGTTAACGATGTGAATGGAGTTTGGAGTCGTGGGAGACTGAAGAAAACTTGGCATGATCAAATTAATTCAATTTTAAAGGTCGGATATGTTAGAAGTCGAAAGAATCGGCGTCCGTGTATGACTCGCTGTATGAATGTGGAGAAAGCAGAGGTGTGTCAGGATTGAGTAGTGTGGCGGTCCATTCTCTCTGTCGCAATGCCATGATAGTTTGTTGTTTTTGTTTGTTGTGGAGGTTCATCCACTCTGTCTACCCTTCAGGAGAAACGGCGTGATGGTAATTTGGATCAGTCACGCACTATCGGCACTCGGTCCACGCTCAGCATCCATTGTCCGGTATTGTTATCCCGCAATACACTTCCTACCAGACGGCCTTGGATTCTGTTTGGAAATGTGGCTATTGATTCATTGGTTTTCAAAAATCGGCTCATTGTTTTGTCTTGTAATTAAGCAAATTACTGGAAGCATTTGGAATTAGCTTCGACGGAAATTTTTTGCCGGTGAAATTTCTCAATCCAAGGTCATTGTTAATTATAATAAATTTAAACATTTTTAATGGTTTGTTTGTGGCCTTCTTTCGTAGTATAAACACGCGATTTTTAGTATACCTAACTAACTTATTAACTAACCATTACGCCGTTTATCCGGGGGGAGTAAGCAGATATGATTTATCGTCATACATCTCTCTCCAGATTCATCTACGTTCATACATCGTAATATGTATGCTCGTCGATTTTTCCATCTTCGAATGTGGCCGTCTTTTAGTAATTGGTTAATTTGGTCATGCTATACTTTCATTAATCTTCCACAACCTCTTTTTCCATTCATATCTAACTAACTACCTAACCACCACGCCGTCTCTCCGAAGGGGTAGGCAGAAATAATGGACTGCCACACTTTTCTTTCCTGACATATTTCTCTCGCTTCCTCAACATTCATACATCGTGTCATGCACGCGTGTCGATTTCTCTGACTCCTCACATGACCGACATTCAATATTCGTCGGCCACATGAGGAGTCGGAGAAATCGACGTGAGTACATGACACTATGTATGAGTGTTGTGGAAGCGAGATAAGTATGTTAGGCCAGAACAATGGGGCGATATATTCTTTTTGCCTACCCCTTCGGGAACGTGGCGTGATGGTTAGTTATTTAGTTTTATAACATTGTTCAAGAAACAATAAATTAATTTTAATTGTATCTCAATAGAGACGAAGACGCAAACTGAATATGGATGATCAAGGTGTTTACAGGACTTATGACCTGTCATTGGTTGGGTTAAGCGCACGCTTTATGTAATTACAACATTGTCATGCATGATCATAACAAAGGTGGAAGGGGGAATGTTGTAATTACATAAAGCGTGCGCTTAACCCAACCAATGACAGGTCATAAGTCCTGTAAACACCTTGATCATCCATATTCAGTTTGCGTCTTCGTCTCTATTGAGATACAATTAAATTTGAATTGACCACCCTTTGGTGAAAATCCAGAATTTCGTATACAAGTATATGTATACATTCACAAAAATATTAATAAATTAATTACTTTGTTTGAAATCGTATCTCGAAATTCCTGTCTTCTTCTCCGGTCTGAATCTAAAGATTGGTCTGCAGCAAGGCGACGCATCTCCTCTTCCACTCCGCTCGATCCTCGGCAACTCTCTTCAACTCCGCATAAGAGGTGCAGCCCATATCTCGGCAAATCTAGTCTAGGTACTCCTGGCGAGGTCGTCCTCTGCCGATCGATCCCTCGACCATTCCCTCCAATACATCATGCAGGAAACATTCGTGTCGCAACACATGACCAATTCATCTCGCACGCCTCTCCGCTATGGTGTTCAACATGTGCCTATTCTCTTCAACTCTGCTGAGAACCTTCTCATTTGTAATGTGGTCCCTCCATTCAGGGCAATTCGTCGGTAGGTCCACATTTCAAACGTCTCCAGCCTTTTACGCTCTCTTTCGCCCAGGCACCAAGTCTCGCAGCCGTCTCCTGTATTTGCAATTTTTTTAAATTAATTATTGATTTTCATTTAATTTTGTTTAATGCAATCTAATTTTTGTTGCTAAATGGGGCAGTGGGTATCTTAATTGCATTGAAACTAAACCAAGACGTACAATCAAAGCCAGTATTCCAGCTCTTGATGTGATAATTCGGTCCCGCGGGGTCAATTTTGCGGGTCGTACGCGTTAGATGTCAATGCAATTGAAGACTCCGTGTATTGATGATGCGTGACATCACCATGGCTACTGCAAAACATATCTTGACCGAGTGATGTGTAAAGTTCAAAAGGTCAATTGTTTTTTTTACCTCCTTAACAAGAGTTTTCATTTCGAAAATATATTCAAAGAATTTCTTCTATTATAATTTTTTTTATATTGGTAAAACAAGGCGTAATTTTAAATTAAGAATAAAAGAGTACAAAAGATGTCCCTCTAATAATATTTTTTCTGAATTTGCTAACCACCTCATAGAAAAAGATCGTACATTTAATAAAGATATTGGCGTAGAAATTTTGCATGTTAATAATAGATATATAACTTTGTGCAATCTCGAAATTTTAGAAATTAAAAAAGCTATTAAAAATGAAAAAAATATTATAAATAATCAAATAAATTTAACTTCAAGTCCAAAATTTGATTCATTTCCTTTGTTGTAACTTATTACCTGAACCCCAATAAGAACTTTAAATTATTATTTTAAATTTTAAATTGAATCATATTTGTTATAACAAAATAACATAATCTTTATAACATCTGTCAGATCATGTAAACAATTTTATAATACTTTTAAAAATGTATCTTTACTGAAGGACTGTTTGTCCGAAACATGTCTATGTAATTTTATTAATCAAATATAAATGTTGTATATACAAAGTATATAAAAAGAAAAAGAGAAATATTCAAAGTAAATTATAATGGAAATGAGATATATTAGGCGAATGTGTGGAAAAACTGTATGATAGTGTCAAATGAAAATATAATAAGTGACTGCGGTGCGAATGAAAGTGCAATGAACAAAATATTGAAAGGATCATTAAGATAGTTTGGACACAAGGAAATAATGAATGAAGAAATAATGTTAAAAAAAGTATATGTCAACTATGTTAATTGAACTAGAAATAGAGGAAGACAGAGGTAAACGTGACACGATCAAATATTGAATGTCGGCCACGTGAGGAGTCGGATAAATCGACGTACGTGCATGACACGATGTTGAGGAAGAGAGAAGTATGTCAGGAAAGAAAAGTGTGGCAGTCCATTATTTTTGCCTATCCCTTCGGAGAGACGATGTGATGGTTTGTAAGTTAGTTATATTCAAAGATGACTTTCGTGGCAGAGTGGCAACAACTATGACTGCCACACCGAAAGTCCCGGGTTCGAATCCCGGCTATGACTGTAAAATTCTCACGCTGTATTTAGTCTAGGAGAATTACGTTACAATAAAAATAGGCTAGCCTCCTATCGCGTGTCATGAGAAACAATTAGCTAAAAATATATAAACAGTAATTGAGAAAAAATAATATGTTGAATACAAAATTGTGAAAGGCAACGGGAAACTACTACATTAAAAAGACCCAAGTGGCATCTTAAGTACTAGCAAAGATATTGAAAGATTTAGCTGCAAACCAATCCAATTTAAAGAAATTAACATACGAGTAAAACAATATTTTTAATTAAACAGTTTATAATGTTGAAGTATCATAGTGTTTTGGCCAAAACAATGGACTATTTAAATAAAAATTACTACAACTGGACTATCCAAGGTAAAATTAACGGAAAATAAAGTGTGTGGGGAAAAGAAAATAATCCGGGGTTAAAAATCTTCGAGAATGGTTCACAGTTGCAAGTTGCAACATAACATTTGCTATTTGCTTATCTGCTTATTGTACAAAAATGTTTATCTTTACCAAACTGTTCTCGAATATTTTTTTAAATTATCTTGGGTTTTTATTTATTTCTTACTTGCTCTCATTTGTTTTCTTTTTATATTATCTGTAATTCTTTTTTTTTAAATTGTTAATATTATTTTTTATATTATGATTATAAACGATTTCGATTTTTTTTCCTTGTATACAACAGGTCGCTTAAACCCAATTACTCAATACGCATTATTTTTACCTATTATATTGATGATCCACATGACATGTGATAGGTAGCCAATCTATCGCCATTTTATTGCCACGTGAATTCTACACCAGACCAAAGACAATGTGACAATCACACTGCAATCGCCGGAAATCGAACCCAGGACCTTCGGTATGGAAGTCAGAGCTTCGAACCACTCTGCCACGAAGGAATTTGTTATTATTCTGTATTGTTTATAATTTTTTGAATAAATATAATTAAATTCCTGTTTAAAGCTGTTGTATCAAAAGTAAAAATGGCTATGAGGTTGTCAAAACTCCGGTAGGAGTGGTTCAAGAAAAATAATTAAAGTCTAGAAATGTCCATTATGAAGTGGTACATTTTAATAGGTCGTCTTAAACTTGGCAAAGACTGCAGGCGCTCGCCATGCGGAATATTGATTTCCTTGTTGGAAGTCGCGTCCCACTTGGCGCCGCGGCCAGACCGCCTTGAATACAGCCCGTATCTGGGGTGTGTGACGTACTGGCCGCCGGCACCTCCCTGACGCCGCCCCTGTCGGCAAGGGGACGTAGGATTAACATAGTTATTAGGTGACATCACTTCCGCGTGGGTTGATGGGACCGCGGCGTCAGAAAAATTTAAATTGATTCACTAACAGCTCAATCAACTGTGAAATAATAATTTGTATACTTTCATAGGAAGTACTTAATTTTTAAATAACTGACCAGTAGGAAGAGCAATTCGGACGCTGAATCTAATCATCTCGGATTTGGTCATTTTCAGTGTCAGTGAGGCAGTATTCATGACTGACTAACCATCACGCAGACTCCCCGAAAGGGTAGGCAGAAAGAATGGACTGTCACACTTAAACTGATGCGGCACTCCATCCTTCTCTTTTCGCCTCGCGGGAGACGCGGTGTGATGGGTTGCGAACCTCATCGCCACCAATAGGCATCTCCCGTTTTCTTTTTTCAGCTTTTCAATGTTCACTTTTTTCTCAAACTTAAGAAGCGATACCCTAGATTGCAAATAAATGTATACACACAGCTTTCCTTTAACAAGTATTTGTATCTTATATTGTCTTTATATTATAAAAACAGACCACCAGCTAATCCGAAGAGGATTCGTATTGTCATATTTATAAATGATTCCTATTATCATATTGTTTTTTTTTTGCACTGCAGCTGGGTTGATTCAATTGAGACATGATTTGTCCAATCGAATAGAACACGCCGCTTTAGAGTTTGTAAAAGCAGACTTCTTATTCTAAAATATCACTAAAAATAAATAAGCTATGACATCTCAAATGCCACAGAAGCAGTTATTTCTAAAGGATCACACACAAGATAAGGTTTCTATGAATAACGATTATAATCCAGTCGAACTCTGTTATTACGATCACGGAAATAGCAAAATCTCGGATGTAACGAGGAAACGTTCGTTGAAATTTTAGTTCATTATTTCCTTCGTACATTTATTTACTTTTATAATGAGCTACTTCTCGGGCGTACTGACCTAAAATATCATAAAAAAAACGACTTGTTAACTTCTGGGCTTCTTACAGAAAGTTTTTACTTATTGTAGCAGCTGTGTGTTCAACAAAGATGATGATGTAGCCAATGAATGTCAAATTGAGAAAATGATCTTCAGAGCAGTGGCGGCACTCCCATAGAATATCCCATAGCAGTATTCATAAAAAAAATATTACAAATTCTGGAAAGAGTACTGCCTCACTGACGTCGACATATTTGGATTCCTTCTGATATGTATGATTTTTTGGTATCATGTTGTTTTACCTTATCTTTGTAACACCGTTTTGTGTCCAAATGAGTCGCCTAAATGTTTTTCGTTTGTTATGTCTCATTTGTGTATCATGTATTAATAAATAAATAAATCACGCCGTCTCGCCAAAGGGGTGAAAGAATGAACCGCCACGCTGTTCTTTCCTTACATACTTCTCTCGCTTTTTCAATTTGATTGCTTTGATTGATCGTTATCTAATGATAGAATATCTAATGATGATGTAAGAAAGGAATGTAAAGCGGACGATTGCATCATAAATAAAATCAATAAAGGGTCACTCAGATAGTTTGGATGTATGGAACGAATGGATGAGGGAAAAGTGGTTAAAAAGATATATACAAGTAGTGTGAATGGAAAAAGAAGTCGAGGAAGGCCAAAGAAGACATGGCATGATCAAATTAATCAATTACTGAAATGCGGTAACGTAAGAAAGTGCATGTCACGATGTGTGAATGTAGAAGAGGCGCGAGATTTTTGTCAGGATAGAACAATGTAGCGATCCATCCTCTCTGCCGACTCCTCCGGGGAAACGGCGTCATGGTTAGTTAGTAAGTTAGTTAGTTTGATCGTGCCATATTTTTCTCGGTCTACCTGTATTTCTAGTTTCGTTTATAATTATATACTTTATTTTACTATTTCTTGATCAATGATGTAAAACTTCATATTAAATAATTTATATGAATGAAAACGTCATGGCATTATTTAAATTAGAGTTGGCTGACAAACAATATCAAAAAATAATGGAGTGGTAAGGGTTAAAAGGAAAATAAGAAGAACAAATGACACCAAATTAAACTTTGATATATCGATTCTCATGTAACTTTAGTCGTCCAATATTGTCCACGTTCAAATTCGCCGACTCATACATTACCCAACATCAATACAAAGCCGTGAACCAGGTCATGGCTCACATTTGTATAAATACGGTGTTACCTTTCCACTCTTGCTTGGCGATCAGCTGTTCCAAAAGTCATAGCAAAAAAAAGTGGACACGTGCTACATCATAACAATCAACAATACGTTCTAGTGATACGGTTAAAAACCTGTTTTGTGGCCGTGAACCTACCGCCCGGCGAGTGCAGTAACAACATGTGGCCATTATCCCATGAGTTCAAATATAATACATACTTGCCGGTCCATTAGGCTGGCTAATGGTACCTACCTACCTGTTCGGACGTGGAAGTTCCAAAGTTAAAATTATGCACGAGCGTCTCGTATTTGATTTGGCGCCTTTTGTTTGATGCCCGTCTTCAGACACGACCCGGCGCTTGTTCAACTGTGTTATGCCGATTTTTTTAACACTCCCTTCCCTATGATGGGTATCTTCTACACGTTGCTTCTAAAAACCATCAATATCTCTATAAATATAATAAATACAAGGTTAAGATTTTAGGTATTCCTCCATAATATATTTACGCATTGATTTAAAAAATAATATTAATAATAATCAGAATTTATCGGGTACATCGGAGGTATTTTGTGAAAATCTAAAACAAATTCGCGTATAAACAGCGATTTGAGTGCGTCACACTATATTCGCATCTCACTCTTGCATATGTTCTAGCTCAATGTTCTCACTCTCGCCGTCCCGCCGCGCCGGCAGTTGCTTTCGGGCTTGCAACCAGAGCGGGTCTATGCCCGTTTCGTGAGCGTTGCCAGATGTTTTTTTTTAATGTTTTTAGCAATTAAATCTTAATTATTATAATTTTTGACTTCAATTATAATTATATAAGGGGATTAGCTATGAATGTTCATATTTTTCCGATTAAAAATCGCTAATTTTTTAACGCGTACTGACTACCCTACACCGGAACGCACGTTTTTATTTTAGCACCGTAAAGGAAAGGTTAATCAACCAGATATTTTTTGTTCAACCGATTTCTTTGCGATTTCATTGGCCTTTTCGTTCTCCTTTTTCTACTTTTGGATGACTTTATACGATAATATAACGAAAAAATTAATAAGGAATGTACGGCAGGCTTTGTGGTCTGTTTTTATGATGAATTGGCTTACTGCGAAGTCGACTCCCAATTGTCGATCCATCTCTTTGGTGGTCTGCCCCGGGGTCGTCTACCTTTAGGTTCGTCAGTCAACACAATGAGAGGGAATCTTGATGTATCCATTCTTCTCACGTGTGCATACCAGTATCTTCTCCTCTGCCCTTCTCGCCCAAAGACATCCTCGACTTCGCATATTTATTTCCCTTATCTTTGAGTTCCTTTGCATCCAGGTTATTCCGACATGTCTGTTCGGATCATGCTTCCACCGTAGTTGCGGTCACCCAGCACTTCTCTTTGCCGTCCACGGTCTCCAAGTCAGCAGTCTTCTTGTCCATTTTTCGTCTGACCTGCCCATTGCCATTTTATCAGTTTCAGTTTCACTTTATCAGTTTATTTATTCACTCAAAAGATATTATAAACATAATAACAATTTAAGGCATCTATTTGAGAAATGGTAAAGAATCAGGAAAGCATGAGAGATGGTTCAACTTTAGGAAGACAAGATACTCTCTAAACTTGAGTATTTTTCTTCTGAACGTACTTTCACTAATATGAAAGACGTCAATCTCCGAGGTAATCTTGTTCAGCAAACTGATTGCTCTTCCCACCGGCATCATTAAAGGCAGGTTGGTTCTTGCGGCCGGAAGAAAGAACAATCTATGCTGGCGCTGTCGGAGATATCTGTCATGAACCTTTGTTTTTCCTCTCACGTATCGTTTCTGACTCTGTTTCTTAGGCTTACTCTTTGGGTCACTCGTAGTTTCTCGGCACTTTATTTGGACAATGTTACAGTTTCAAGACCATAAGTACCAACTGACAGAACACAGGCTTCATAGACTTTTCGTTTCAGGTTGATTGGTATTTTCCGGTTTTTAAGGATGTAATCCATTTTTCCGAAAGCTGCCCAGCTAAGTCCAATTTCCCATATTTTATGATAAGTTCTCTTCTTTTTCCCCTTTGCCATTTCCCATCATCTGGGGTCGGCCCTCCTCGTATGAAAACGCCAAACTTTTCTATTTTGACTCATATCCATTTTGAGGTTCTCGCGTTGGAGCTCCTTTTCCACGTTGGCCCACCAGGTTGCCATTAGGCCACCTCTTCTTGGTTTTGTGGGAATGCTGAGGGCTTTCTGGACAATGTGCTCACTGTCTTTTCGCATCACATGACCGTACTTAAAGTTACCCCTCGCGTATTCGTTCTTTACGTGGTCCAGCCTTGTGGCGCCTCCGGTCCACCTCAGCATTTCCATCTCGGCAGCGTGAACTCGACGTTCGTGGACTATTATTTCAATACTGTATTTTAAGTTAAGTTAAATAAAATAAAATAACAGGACAGAACAGTTTGGCAGTTCATTCTCTCTGCCTACTCTTTTCAAGGAATTGACGGAATGGTTAGATTATTTGTTAGTTTTTTTAATGCAGCATAGATTTTAGTTTTGGAACCACTTAGCCCAATTATTGCGCGCGGGCCTTGGAACGACCTTGGTCCGAACCGGCAACTCGATGACGACGGATCAATGAATCGTGTAATGGGAAAATCCACACACACACACACACAAGCGTCCAACAAAGTTCCTACCGCACCAGACTGCAGCCGATCTTAAATGCATTTCCTTTTTATCACATTAAAAATTCATCTTCTTCAGTCTACGAGTACTTCCCCCCACTGCTGGATTTTTCTCCTATAGCCTCTTCCATTTTTCTATACTCGTCCCATTCTTGTCCCTTCCACATCTTTTCGTTCTCCTTTTTCTTCTTTTTGACGACTATATACTGTAATATAATGAATAAATAAATAAGAAATGTAAGGCAGGCTTTGTGGTCTGTTTTTAAGATGAATTGGCCTCTTGCGAGGTCGCATACCAACTGACGATCCATCTCTTTGGTGAGTGGGAATCTGGATGTATCCATTATTCTCACGTGTGCATACCAGTATCTTCTCCTCAGCCTCCTCCGCCTAATGACATCATCGACTTCGCATATTTCCCTGGTCGTTCCAGCTATTCGGTCAACGTCATCAGTTCATCTTTGAGGTGGCCTCTCGACACTTATTTTCTTTGCAGCATATTTCACAGGCATACATTTAATAAGATAAAAGAACTTATAATAAGCTGTTATAGGCGCAGCGGCGCCTTTCGTCAGCTTCACTCGTGTAGTACTTCACTTACACTACACTTCCTAGGGCCGTCCCCCGTCCATGCGGGACTTACGTTAAAAAATAATAATATATGTATATTTGCAATCAAGGGGGACCCAGACCACATTTATGCTACGCTACTCTCCCTCGATGTCCCGCCGTACACACATAGGAATACAACAGCAAAAGAAAATACACAATTGATACATAAATAACATATGTTAGAGAAAGAATAAAAAATAAATAATGCACAGCAGGTGGCACAAGAGGGAGGAAGGAAGAGACAAAATGCAAGATGGGGGAAATTTATTTAATATGTGGAATAGGGAAGGTAACATAGGAAGTTTATACCATATATATTTAAGAGAAGAAAAATGATGCAACATTAAAGAACTAACTATTCTTCTTCCTCTTAGTTTAGGTTCTATGACCTGTTTGTGACGGTGGGCTGTCCTGGCTGTCTAGCCATCTCTCCATCTCTTCGGCGGCCTTCCTGGTAATCTCTTGCTGCTGGGGTTTTCATCTTTAACAATTTTTGTATTCTCCATGCGGTTCACGTGGTCTCTCCGGAAGCGCCTTCTGCTTCTTCCCCATCTCACTATGTCCTCAACACCACAGACAGACCTTATCGTTTCACTCTGAGGGTTTTGCCTGCGATGGAGCGTAGGGTTCGCATTTCTGCTACTCTAAGAAGGTTCTTAGTTCTATTGGTATCGGCTCTGACCTCTAGGTATTCCATACGTCATGAGGGGGCGAACGCATGCTTTGTATATCTTTACTTTACTTTATGTTAGCATGCATTTGTTCCTCCATATGGTGTCGCGCAAGCAGCCAGCCACGGCTGTCGCTTTGTTGGTTTGTGCTCGCACCTCGTCATATAGGTCACTGTAGCTTCCGATCTCTATGCCTAGGTAAATGAATCGCATGACTTGTTCAATGAGTTCATCGATGATCAGTTTATATCTGAAATTTGGAAAATCTAACTATTATTATCATAGGATAATCAAATGATTTTACTGAAGTCTCTTGATGGAAGTTCATTTTAAATAATAATGAAATAAAACGATATATTTTTTAAATACTTCCACTTTCGTCTTTATTACGATAGCGACCGGTTTCGCCAGGCTCGCTGGCATTGACAGACTGATCAGACTAACCAGCATATCGATGCCAGCGAGCCTGGCGATACCGGTGGCTGTCGAAATAAAGACAAAAACGGAAGTAGTTAAAAAGCATCGTTTCATTCAATTACGAGTATTATTTATTATTATTACATATTTTTATTATTTTTTTTTTTTTTGTATACAACATGTCGCTTGAACCCAATTACTGTATATAATATGTTTTTAGCTGATATATTGATTCTCGTGACATGTGATAGGTAGCTAATCTATTGTCATTTTATTGTCACGAGAATTCTTCACCAGACCAAAGACAGTGTGACAATCACACTGCCAGCGCCGGGAATCGAACCCAGAACCTTCGGTATGGTAGTCAGAGCTTTTACCACCCTGCCACGAAGTTCGCATTATTTTGTTGAATCGCTATTTTCATCATTACAACGCGAACCAAATCTATGTAAAAGGTATAGCTTTCATGTTGATTCTCGTAACATGTGATAGGTAGCTAATCTATTGTCATTTTTTTTTACGTTAATTTTACACCAGACCAAAGACAGTGTGACAATAACACTGCAATCGTAGGGAATCGAACCCGGGACCTTCAATGTGGCATTTATAACACTTGCCACTCGGACACACAGGTTGTCGAACTGTATCCAAAGATCACAACAAAAACAAACGTATTAATATTTTATTAACAAAAGAATTCTTCTATCACAAATATGTATTGACATAACACATGTATATCAAATTTCACATATCAGATCAAAATTCTCAGAATCAAATAAAATTTTAATATTATACTTCGTACCTTCAAAACTGAATGTGTATTGTGTATAATGCATTATCTTGGGTTTTCTTTTGCCTCGTTGCTCCAAAAAACGTTGGAAATATCCCTTTCAAGAGGACAGAGTGTATTCAAATGCTCTCTCACTAATGTGTGGGAAATCTCACTCTTTCAATACGGACTCCCACTGGATTAAGAGTTAAACCTAACCCTTCCAATGTACCATTCGATTCGTGCTCACTAACCTGTAGTTTAAAATTAAACCGGTATACAACAGAACAGACCTTACCTCGCCACTACTTCAGGTCGTTCAACCTAACCCTACATTAAATAATAATAAAAAAAAACGTCCACGCGTGTCCAATTATAATTCCAGTCAACAAAACATAAAAAAGGACTAAACTACAACACGTGCATTTATTTGCTGTATATAAATAAATAAACCCTTTTTATAAGTTAGATAGAATCGTCTTCGTTCGCGTGGAACCTTCACATTGAACGTGTCGTGACTCAAAATACTTGCCTATGAAATGTTTCCATGCCCACGCACAAAAGTGCAGATTTTGCTGTATGTTTGTAGTGTCGCTGTTTTTATATTGGTTTTTGTCTTTTTTGTTATGTGGCCTTTACTGCGCGCTCGTTTTGAATTTACGATATTAAAGCTCTTGACATTGGCTCTGAAAATTGCATATTGCACGAAAAGCTTTGCACGAAGTGCATCGTATCATTCCCTCGCGCGTATCGATCTGCGAGAAAAGCTTTTTTGAAATGCTCAACTTTATGTATGGAAGTGAAGCTTGGAGTTGGCAGAAAAATGATGAAAGTAGGATAAATGCCGTAGAAATGAGGTCACTAAGAAGAATGGGCGGGAAAACGTTGTATGATAGAATACCGAACGATGAAATAAGAAAGAAATGTAAGGCAGATGACTGCATCATGAATAAAATTAAAAAAGGATCCCTGAGATGGTTTGGACATATGGAACGAATGGATGAGAATAGAATAGTTAAAAGGTTGTACCCAAGCAGCGTGAATGGGAAAAGAAGCCGATGACGATCGATGAAAACATGGCATGACCAAATTAATCAATTACTAAAAGGCGGCCACATTAGAAGTCGGGATAATCGACGTGCGTGCATGGTACGATGTATGAATGTGGAGGAAGCCCGAGAGGTATGCCAGGACAGGCCATTGTGGCGATCCATCCTCTTCCTACCCCTCCGGGAAAATGGCGTGATGGTTAGTTAGTGAGTTAGTCTTAACTTTTAGTCTTGTAACAATTGTAGCTCATTTGGATAACCCTTCGAAGGTCATCCTTCCGTGTTGATGGTTACCAGAAGATTCTAAATTATAATTACTTAACAAGATGCAAACCAAATTCTACTTTTTTTTAAAATACCGAATACAAAAGGGAAGTTAGTCCAAATACCGACATATATACCTAACTAACTAACTAACCATCACGCCGTCTCCCCGGAGGGGTAGGCAGAAAGAATGGAACGCCACACTGTTCTGTCCTGACATACTTCTCTCGCTTCCTCTACATTCATACATCTTGTCATGCACGCACGTCGATTTCTCCGACTCCTCATGTGACCGACATTCAATATTTGATTGATTTGATCGTGCCACATTTTTCTCGGCCTTCCTCTATTTCTAGCTCCGTTCACGCCGTTTACATATACCTTATTTTGTTCATAACACTTTCATTCGCACCACATTCACATCTTATAGTTGCATTTTTCACTCTATCGTGTACAGATTTGCCACACATTCGTCTTAGAGATCTCATTTCTACTGCATTTATTCTACTTCCATCCTTCTTTTGCCAGTTCCATGCTTCAACCCCATACATAAGGGTCGGCACAAGAACACCATTGTGCACTGCCATCTTGGCTTTTTTGGATATACCGAATATTAATAAGACGTCTCTCAGGTGTCAAAAGCCTCAGCAGTGAGGAAAATGACCCATAAGAAAATATGCCATTTCAAGTGTAGGTACCTTCTGTTATTCTCATTATAAATTCTCGACATGTTTCGAAGGTTTTACGCCTTCATCATAGTGAGAACAATATAAACTAATCAAAAATATACCTGCATAATGATAAACTAAACAAAATACAAAAACCTAAGTTCGTTTGTAGCACGTGCTAGTTAAAATTAGTCATAGTACTAGGTGAAATAATATAGACAAGAGCTTAATGGGTTATTATTTTATGTATTGGAAAAAAATTATTAAATGGAAGCTTTGGGTTGAGGTTGATATTCACTAAAGCTAGTTTTAGCAAAGGAACTGTTAATATTTTAACTAAACTAACTAACCATCACGCCATTTCCCCAGAGAGGTAGGCAGAGGGGATGGATCGCCACAATACTCTGTCCTGGCATACCTCTCGGGATTCCTCTACATTCATACATCGTACCATGCACGCACGTCGATTATTCTGACTTCGAATGTGGCCGCCTTTTAGTAATTGATTCTTTTAACTAATTGAGCAAATGGTCATTTCACTCTAAACCAACCATACTCAAACTGCGGCCCGCCGGGCTTTTTTGTGCGGCCCTAAACACATTTATTATCAGGGACATGATTTACAAAATCTGGCATTCTATATTTAGTATATCTTGATACATGAACGATACTAATCTGAAAGCTATTTTTGAAGAAAAAAGAGAGGAAAAGAAGCACATCCATTTTTGGAAATTAGTTCCTTAAAAATACAAGACTAAAAAATTGTGCTTTCCTACTCCTTAAATTGTTTGCATCAACAAATATTTGTGAATCATCATATTCCAAAATGAAATATGCAAAAAACGTATACAGGAATCGACTTACTGATTCTCGCCTTGATGACGTATTGAGGGTAGCATGCAGCAATTATAAACCCGATTTGTCTAAAATTGTAGAAAATTTATCTCAATGTCAAAAATCACACTAATTTCGAAATAAACGTCTCGATACATGTTACTTTTGAGTTTTACTTTTTTCACTATTGTAATTTTTAAGGAACTGTATGCTGATCATGATAAGTGATATGTACTATTATTATTCTGTTTTAGTTTATAATTTTTTAAATCTCAAATTGTTTTCCAAAAAATGGGGGGTGGGGGGTTTCATGATTTTTTTCTTCATACCAGTATTGTATTGCGGCCCTCGTAGCTTTAAAAATATATGTATGTGGCCCGAAGACAAAAAAGTTTGAGTATCATTGCTCTAAACGAATTGGCAGTAATATGTATTTAGATAAAAATACTTTTTGGTTAATTTATATCGTTTTCTCGATGTTATATGTAATTTATTTCGAAACATGCCCAGAAAAATAAACTCAAAAGTTAATAAAACAGTGTTTTAATTTATAAAAAAATCTTTATTATAACATATAATATATTCCATAGCATGATCGCCTTAAAATTATTAAAAAAAAATTAAAAATGCACGAAGCAAAGAAAACAACAGTATATATGCTTTTATTATCTTTTATGGTCTAGCAATCAGACTTTTAAACTTTGCACATTTCTAACATATGTTAATTTCGATTTTTTTCTTGTTTTTATGGTAGAGGAAAAAACTTACGACTGTCTCGATTTAATGCGCAATTAGCATTATGATAAATCTACACGAATACTTTTTTTACACTTATACATTTCTTCCTTATTTCGTCGTTCGGTATTCTATCATATATCGTTTTCCCGCTTATTATTCTCAGTGATCTCATTTCTACGGCATTTATCCTTCTTTTGCCGGCTCCAAGCTACACTTCCATGCATAAGTTATTCTTATTTCGATGGCCCTACGGCCCATATCGAGCCTTAGCCATTATTAGTGCTGTCCTCCACTTCGACCCTCCAATCTGACACTCGTGACAATTTTGGAATCATATTTTCCGTGTGGAATTTTACCAACTTTCGCTTTTCAACGGCACTTCTTTCAAAATGCCCCCAAGGCCTAGTAAAAGTGTAGCATACTCCTGATGTCTATGCCACATGAATGTGAACAACGTCCATATTAATATTCATTGGTTTTTACGGTCGTTCAAATATTTACTATCTGACATGAGCGGGGCTCAGGGTGACAATGGGTGTATTCGCAAACAGAGTTATTTTACATCAATATCGTTCTCATTTATAAATATTGTAACTAAAACATCGAATATTTACCTCTTTTGGTCGTTAAACTCTTAAGGAGTGAGCCGCCATGAACGAACAGAAAAGATTTCTGAGATGATGATTATGATGATTTATATAGCGCCATTTTTGTGAGAGATTCACTTCAAGGGCGCTTAACGTCCGGAAAGCTTCTCTTAAAAAGAAACGTTTTAAGAGAGCTTCTGAACACTCCTTCGTCGTCTTGATTGCGGATATTGTAGGGCGGCCTGTTCCACGTCGTCGGTCCCGCGATGCCAAAAGCGCGATCTGCGAAGTTTGAAGCTCCTTGGCGCCGCGGGACGAGAAGTTTATGTGTTGCTTCTTCCTTCGAGGATCGTAGAGTTGACTGCCGATAGATATCTCTACACGAGGGAGTTTGGTAGCTATCCGTGGCTTTATCCCACTGCATTCCTCTTGGGCATGCTGGGGACCAATAGTTTACAGATAAGAAGGGATCTTTGCCCACTTACCCGTTTCTTCAGACTTATCAGGGGATTCTTTGAGAATTCCGTCATCTTGGAGGCTATTCATCTTTATGTTCCGGATGGTTATCTTCGACAGCGTCGGCACAGACTGTTTTATCTCCCAGCATGCAGAACCAACCTGCCTCTGGTGATGCTATTTAAAAAAAAACTGGATACGTGTATCATAACTTCAATAGACAATATGTGCACTATCTAAAAATAACATTTTCAGTTAAATTTTTTTTTTTATCATTGTATTTTATATTATTTGTTTTAGATTTTTTGGTAGATGTTGGACGATCGAACTGTGCGCTGGAGATGGTGGCGATGAGGTTCGCAACCCATAACACCGCATCTTCCACGGGGCGAAAATAGAAGGATGGAGTGCCGCATCGGTTAAAGTGTGACAGTCATTCTTTCTGCCTACCCTTTCGGGGAGACGGCGTGATGGTTAGTTAGTTAGTTTCTTCTTAGGATTTTGCTCTCAAACACCCGGAAATTCTGGAATCCACAACACTCATAGCAATACCACAAACAAATCATAGTGCAGACATGGCGGGATGAAGCTTTAGCTTTTGAAGCTTCTTTCAATATTTAGTTTTTTTATATTTATTTTAAACTTCGAACTTGTTCCCCTATTACTCTTACCGCCGCCTTTATGACAGGCAATTGGCAACGCGCCAGCGGCGGTCAATTGAGCGATATGATTTTACACAGATACCCACAGATGGCGTCACTTTCGCACTTCGTAATATCCATTTCCCCTCACACATAGTGCGCTCGACGAAAATTGAGTGGAAATCAATGTTAAACCTGACATTCTTGTTGCTTTCTGGTAAGCGCATTTAAGAAGTTTTGTCGGATTTTGTACGTTTCGGCAATGAAACTCGAGAAAATGATAGTTTCAATGTCCAGTTTTACACTTGAACTTCAAATAGACAACCCACTAGAATTTTGTATCTTAATGTTAGATTTATTTTTCTGTTATTATTAGATATCTGTTTATCAATGAAAGAGCAAATGCCTATTCACAATCGATTTCTGACTCTAACCGTTATTCATGGAAACGATTATTACAACTTGTTGGATCAGAAAAATGGTATAAATATGAGATCTATAATTTTGCGACTCCAGCTCTATTATTCCTTGCACTACTCCAACTTCATCTCTTTCATTTCCAGACCACGACCTAAATTATTACCATCATCAATAATGACCCTTTATCACCAAGTTATCCACCATCATTCAGTCCTTTACCTCTCCCGCAATCAATGCGGATAAAAAAAATCCTCCCCGATAGCCCACTATGTACTCCGCCAAATAAAATGGTCTCACGCAGGATGATATCTCCTACCACAACTCCATCCAGGCACTGCTCCTGTTATATCCCCCTCGGGAAGAGACTTTTTTATAAATACAATCCCAACCCTAACTGGTCTTCCATTCCTTGACAATAATGTAAGACTTTACCATAAACCCTAAATCCCCCCTCGCCCTCTTTCGGAGGGACACTCCGGGCCATACATTTAGCCCCATCATAAAACAACTATCAAATCACATTCCAACAATGTTTCCTACAGACGTAAGAGGAATAGCCATTGGAGCTGAACCTCTGTAAGCCAGAAGATCCAAGTCCAAGTCCAAGTTGACGGATGTGTGGTAAAACGTTGTATGGCGGAATTTCAAATGGTGGCATCAAATGGAATTTCATTTATTTCATTTTTTTTTTTAAACATATCTAAAGCATTACAGATTTTTTTCCAATACACTAAAGATACAAGTTAGAGATACACAATAATAATTAATACATAATAGATTAATAAAAAGAGCGAGAAACATAAGATGCATGACAAATTAATAAAATAAATATACTATACAATTATAATAAAGATAGTAGTGCTTCCCTCAGATGAGCCAAACTATCACAAAATATGTCAAACTCCGAGGTGATACGATTAAGCAAAGATAATGCTCTACCTACCGGCATAACCATTGGCAGGTTGGTTCTGCATCGTGGGAGATAAAACAATCTATGGCCCCTTTGTCGAAGACAATTATCAGGGACGAACAGACCTACATCACTCAGGATTTCTGAGTTGTGTATACAACAGCCTATCAGTCGAAAGAAATGGACACCCAAGTGAATGTCTCGTCTCCTCTCGAGTGACTGGTAGCCTAGCATCCCTAGCAAGAAATCAGTTGGAAAGAGCCACGGGTAATATCCATACTCCCTAAGATAGAGGTATCGCAGAAATTTTTTCTGCACCCTCTCCACCATCAGAGAATATCGAACCTCATGCGGCGCCCAGATAATGGAACTAAATTCCAACCGACTTCAAATGAATGTCAAGCGAAAGAAAATATTACGAACTAAATAATGAAAGAATCACTTCTTTGGTTTTGTTATATGAGACGCACGGACGAACAAATAATGGTTAAGAAAGTATACGGTAACGACGTAAATAGAGTGCGGATTAGAAGAAGAACGAGGAAAATATGGCATAACCAGATTTATTAAAATTTAAAGGTTGGCCATTTTAGAAATCGTGAGAAACGACGTAGAAATGGCGTAATGGTTAATAGTTTATTTTGTATTAATTATTATTATGTTTGCTTTGTTTCAGGTAACACTTTCTTTCACTCTGCTGCTGATAACGAAAACAGGGTAACATCATTTTATAATAATTTTAAATAACTAACTAACTAACTAACCATCACGCCGTCTCCCCGGAGGGGTAGGCAGAAAGAATGGAACGCCACACTGTTCTGACCTGACATACTTCTCTCGCTTCCTCTACATTCATACATCTTGTCATGCACGCACGTCGATTTCTCCGACTCCTCACGTGTCCGACATTCAATATTTGATTGATTTGATCGTGCCACGTTTTCCTCGGCCTTCCTCTATTTCTAGCTCCGTTCACGCCGTTTACATATACCTTCTTTACCATTCTGTCTTCACTCATTCTTTCCATGTGTCCAAACCATCTTAATGACCCTTTCCTTATTTTGTTCATAACACTTTCATTCGCACCACATTCACTTCTTATACTTGCATTTGTCACTCTATCATATACAGATTTGCCGCACATTCGTCTTAGAGATATCATTTCTACTGCATTTATTCTACTTTCATCCTTCTTTTGCCAGTTCCATGCTTCACTTCCATACATAAGGGTCGGCACAAGAACACCATTGTGCACTGCCATCTTGGCTTTTTTGGATAGGCTTTTGTTTGCGATGACAACTTTAAGTGCACCATTTATTCTGTTGCCTGCCCCAACCCTTCTTTCAATATCCTTCTCCACCCTCCCATCCTTTGTAAACATACTTCCTAAATAAACAAATTCATCCACTTGTTCCAGATTTTCACCGTTTACACTAATGTTGCAGACTGTCATGCTTCCTTCTTTTTCGAAAATCATTACCTTGGACTTATTCACATTCATCATCAAATCGTATCGCTTGCATACCTCATACATACTAGACACCAGGGCTTGCAGTTCGTGCTCGTTGTCTGCAAGTAGCACAGCGTCGTCCGCATACAACAAACAGCTTACTGACACACCGTTCATTTTTGCACCTGCTTCGAACCCTTTCAGCTCTTTCATACACTTGTCCATATATAGATTAAACAACCATGGAGACATTACACATCCCTGTTTTACACCTTTATTGATATCAAACCAGGCTGTAAGATCCCCATTTACTCTGACACTAGTAATTTTAAATAAGTTATAGTATAATGGTAATTAAAATTCAATTTTTTATTATTATTTGTATTTAAAATAAAATAAAAACACTGCACTTTGTTTTTCACCATTATGCGGTTATTTTAATTGCCATCAATAATTATTATAAAGATACATAACATAACATAACATCTGTCAAAATTGATCATGTTTGTAAACAAATTTAGAATATTTTTAATATGTATCTTTATAATATGTATCACTGAAGAAGGACCGGTTGTCCGAAACATATCTGATATGTAATTTAAAAAAAATTAAAGTTAGTGTTGTATATACAAAGTACGAACACATAAAAAAGAAAAAGACAAATAAAACATCTACAACACAAAGTATGGCGAACAAAAAGAAAGTTTTGATTAATGAAATTGGTTAAATAATGTTAAAGGCTTGGTATTTATTGTTTACTTTAGTTTTCCGTAAATCTTATTAAATTTTATGGGAGTGTCATATTACGCGTTGATAAGGCTTTTATCAAATGTTATCATGTTGTTCTCATTGTATGTAATGAAATAGTAATATTCTTTCTCAAATATAAATGTAATGTTTTCAGATTGGTTAGTATTCTTTAAGGGTTCGTAACGCGTTGATAAGGATTTGAATAATATTAAAGTAATATGCATTGTCACTTTCTTTATCAATGGAACTTGCGAAAAATGATAAAATCCTTATAAATGCGGTGGAAATGAAATCTAAGTGCCTGCTTATCACTATGTATGAATGTTAAGGAAGCAAGGGAAGTAGATCAGGAAAGAACAGTGTGGTGGATGGTTAGTTAATTGGAATATACTCGGTTATTAAATCAAATCCAATCAGTTTATTTTCTCAAAAAATATTAAAAACAATTATTGTTTAAGACATCTATTGAGAACAGGTAAAATATAATAAATATATAATCTCATCTTTTTTTTTTAACTGAAGAAATCAATTCGTTTTTCCTTCAAGATATTCTAAATTCTATTTTTTCAACCAGTTGTCCCCCCTTAAAGGGTTTTAAAAAAATTCTGTGTCAAAAAATTCTGAATTTTCGTATAAAAAGTGTTTGACACATAATCCTAGTACTCCATTGCGACTATCACAATATGTGACGTAATATGAGATAATCTATCTAATAATAATTTGCAGTACATTTTTACTAAGTTTGTATGTTACTTATCGGCGAACCGTTCCGCTTGCCTCAATATAAATAGATATCCTTATCGGAAACTATAGTACTATAAAAACTGCCTTTCACAGTTCTCATAAATCGAAAATATACTTTCTTCAGTATTTGCTACCAATTTGTGTTGTGGATTCACATTTTCTTTTGCAACGATAATCTTAATTTGAAACTCCGACAAATAATGATTAAATGTTATATATGGTCTGTTCTACTATATGGTTGCGAAACCTGGACTCTGAAAGTGAATGTAATGAACCGGTTGGAAGCGTTCGAGATGTGGATATACCGCAGAATGCTCCGTATACCGAGGACCGATAGGATCAGTAATGCAGACGTACTACAGAGAGCCAGATCCAATTGTTATCGAGTGTGAAAATTAGAAAGGTCTCATATTTGGGTCATGTGCTAAGGGAAGAAAAATACCACCTTCTTCGACTGATATTAATGGGTAAAGTGGAGGGACGTCGAGGAGTTGGTAGAAGGCAGCTGTCCTGGCTGCGGAACATCAAAGAGTGGATAGGAATAACAAGAGTTCAAAACCTGTTTCAAGTGGCGCAGGATAGAGATGCCTTTGCTGCAGTAATCGCCAACGTTGGGGGGACCTGACACGGCACTGAAATAAGTAGATTTACATTTTAATAAATTTTGGAAAACACTGTATTATCGAGAATTATCAGGAACAAAAATACCTATTTGCTCCAGAACATATGGTAGGGGATCTCAATAGAGCCCCGAATCAGTTTGAAAAAATGCGTTGACATTAGCCCTTCCCTCCTCAGTTCGAGGTTGTTATACCCCAGCATACCCAAGAGAAATGCCGTTGGATAGAGCCAAGGATATACCCCGTTCTCTATCATGTAGAGGGCTCTCAAGAATTTCTTTTAACCCTCTCTAACATGAGAGAATACTGAGCCTCATGAGGACTCCATATCACGGCACCTCCCTCGAGCCTGTTAGTAAAGTGTTCCAAAATTTTAATCATTTCCCTGACTTATTTCTGATTTTTTGCATTCTATTATTTTTCAATGCCAGTCTTCATTGTTTGTGCATATATCTAGTGTGCTGAATACCTCGGGTGTTTGATGGCGTTTATTTTTAAAGTGACGACGTGTTTGGACAATGATTTAAGAATCACCCGACAATGCAACACAAGTCATCGTTTAATAATTCCAGTCTCATGGCTTCTCGTTCGCCTTTTTGCGGTGACATTAAGCGGGTGCAGCGTCACCGATTCGTCACCTGATCACACAATCAGCTCGGGCGATGTCGTCACCGAGGAATTCGGACGAAGATGATTATATTTTCTTGCCTTTTGTCCTGCCTGACGTGTCTTTGCCTTAAATCTTATTTGTCTAAACATTTGATCATTTCTTTTTACGCGGGCGTCGCGCATCGTCTGATAATATCATTTAAACCAGTGGTTAGAACCTCCCACCCAGGGGCGTTGATATGATACATTCAAGGGGTTGTTTTTGGTCAAAGACAAATTTCGCCCTCGTGGGCAATACTCGCAAACGCAATATGTTTTGTGTGATTTCTCATTCTCAACCGACGTTTCGGAGATCGTTGCAGCCTCCATCTTCAGGGTAATGTGGTGGTGGTAATAAATATTTTTCGGCAGTAATCGATTCCAGAAATATATTTTTTATTTATTTATATTGGGTATAACAAAGGGGAGTAAGCAAAGATTAATTAGTCATTAAGGACCACTTAGTCAGGGGGGTTGTATTTTAGCCTATTTATTTCTAAAATTTCTAATTTATCTAGTTTTTTACTTTTTGGGCATGTATGTAAAATTTTATGGAATATGTATGGAAGCGAAGCATGGAACTGGCAAAAGAAGGGTCAAAGTAGAATAAATGCAGTGGAAATGAGATCTCTTAGACGAATGTGTGGATACTCTGTGTATGATAGAGTGTCGAATGAAAATATTCGAAGTAAATGCGATGCGAATGATGGCGTTATGAACAAAATAATGAAAGGATCATTAAGATGGTTTGGACACATGGAAAGAATAAATGAAGAAATAATGATAAAAAAATATATATGTTAACGATGTAAGTGGAACTAGAAATAGAGGAAGACCGAGGAAAACGTGGCACGATCAAATCCATTAAATACTGAATGTCGGTCACGTGAGGAGTCGGAGAAATCGACGCGCGTGCATGACACGATGTATGAATGTTGAGGAAGCGAGAGAAATATGTCAGGAGAGAAAAGTGTGGCAGTCCATTCTTTCTGCCTACCCCTTCGGGGAGACGGCGTGATGATTAGTTAGTTAGTTTTTTTTATGTAAAATTATAACGTTTTAAGGTGGATCAAATGTGTGCTTCTTTTCTATTAAATGGTTAGCAAAATTTCAATTCGATTTATCCGATCTGGACATTTCAGCCAATGGAGCTCCTTAAGTTTTCTAATATATATTTTTTTCTTGTATACAACAGGTCGCTTAAACCCAATTACTGTAGGTATACACATTATTTTTAGCTATTATATTGATGATCCATATGACATGTGATAGGTAGCCAATCTATCGCCATTTTATTGTCACGTGAATTCTACACCAGACCAAAGACAATGTGACAATCACACTGCCATCGCTGGGAATCGAACCTGGGACCTTCGGTTTGGAAGTTAGAGCTTCTAACCACTCTGCCACGAAGGTCGTCGTGGCAGAGTGGTTAGAAGCTCTGAATGTCATTATATTGACATTCGGCGCACCCTTTATGAATGAAAGATACAAATCACTTTGTTTAATTTCCCGTGTCATTTTTAGGAGTTTAAAATTATAATATCGAAAGGATCGATCATGATATGGCCAGTGATTTTGGTGATTTAATCAAATTTTCTAAAAAAAAACACGTGTTTTATATTGATTAAAATGATTGATGATTATCGTGTGTATCAGGCGTGATCGACACCTCAGATTACATTCATATCACACTATTACATGAATTATTACAAGTTTACCAGAAATTACATCGTTCAGATTACGAAATCGCGTTACAAAACTCTAATTTCGATTCCAAAAAAAAGGTTGCCTTTTTTACCTTCTTCTCCTTCCTCAGCCTGTGCAGTGCACATTGTTGTTCTTGTATCAACCCTAGTGTATGGAAGTGAAGCATGGAACTGGCAATAGAAGGATGAAATTAGAATAAATGCAGTAGCAATGAGATCTTTTAGATAATAATTAAATAAAACGATGTTTTTTAACTACTTCCACTTTTGTCTTTATTTCGACAGCGACCGGTTTCGCCAGGCTCGCTGGCATCGACAGACTGGTCTTGTGAGAACGATATGAGAACGCAGAGGCGACAGTTCAATAGCTTCTCTCACTCTCGTTAATTTTTCGGGTGTTCTTACGGTTTTTGGTCTTCCTAAACCCCTAGGTCTTAGTGTGGAACCAGTTCCTTCTAATGTACGCACCCAAGTCACGATTAAATTACGGTGAGGGACGGTATCACGCCCAAGATTGAAGTGCAGCCGAAAGACTCGCTAAGTGGCGATGACCACGGCCATTTTCAAGAAACGTGCGAACGGCAAAGCCCCGGTGTTATCCGAACGAAACCATTTCAACGACTGAAAACGGCAAGACTTCCCCGATACAATGAGACCACTCCCAGGTTCCTACCCCCACCACACGGGATGTACCGGCCTTTCAAAACTGCACTGTCTGCTCTGCCGCAGCCTATATCTAGAGGGAAGCTCACAGGAGGAGCAACCCTTTGGAAAACAGACATCATAGGTCTACAACAAGGAAGAAGAAGAATATTAATTTAATGTGGGGGAGGCTGAAGATGTGAGTCAGAATTGAAAGGTTTGGTGGTGTCTCATCTTTGCGTCATTGTGGAAGTGGTTAGTAAATTCATATATTAGATCATACGAGTATATCTGCGGTTTCTCCACCCGACACCACACTTCTCACCTTGCGGTAAAATAAGTTAAAGTATCGCACACTTAATCCTGCGGCTTTGGTATGAATTTCCCACGGTAATAGGTGCTATCGTTATGTTGGCACCGCCGATTGCGGGGATAGCGTTTTAAATATTAAATTTCATTAAACAACCCCGTATAAATGCCTCACCTCCCCCGAAAAAAGAATACGTAGAGATACAAGGAAACAATGAATTTAAATAATTAATTTTAATTTCCCCCTTACTCCCACTCCCACCGTGGTGATGGTCATGCTACGCTGGAGGATTGATCTGGTCCCAAGTACCTATCCACACCTCCTCGACTTTGGTCTCCCCTGGAAACTATGCGAAATGTTAGAGATACTAACTAACTAACTAATCATCACGCCGTCTCCCCGAAAGGGTAGGCAGAAAGAATGGACTGCCACACTTTAATCGATGCGGCACTCCATCCTTCTCTTTTTGCCATCGCGAGAGACGCGGTGTGATGGGTTGCGAACCTCATCGCCACCAATAGGCATCTCCCGCGGACACTGCGATCGTCCAACATCAACAATTTTATTTATTACATATTTACATATACTTAGGAAATTGAAAATACCTTTGTTTAATCCACTAATTATTTTTAAAAAAATATTTAAAAAAAACACGACATGTTTCGGAGGATACCTCCATCTTCAGGTGTAAAAATATAAAAATAATTATATTTTTACACCTGAAGAGACGCGGTGTGATGGGTTGCGAACCTCATCGCCACCAAAAGGCATCTCCCGCACAATGAGTGTGAATAACCTCGGTGGATAATATTGATGCATAGGCTCACGTGGAAGGACACCTCGCCAACCCGTCTGGCAAGCGTGGAGTTGTAATGCCAACCACCCCCCGTATGACATGTCATACATGGAGAAGTATGGGGGAGGCCTATGTCCAGCATGGGACGACAATGGCTGTTAAAGAAGAAGAAGAAGAATTTTAATTAATGGAAAATTTATATTGGAAAACAACGACATGGCCATTAAGATTAAGATGCTAATTTATATTATAAACCATGCGTAAGACCAATAATAACATGGCGTTGAAGCAAGGACACAGTCAAGACCAAACAAGTTATGAGGACTTCCGAGATGAAGACACCGAGGATGATAGCAGGCAAAACATTTAAGATATCGCGTGAGGAACATCAGATTAAAAGAGATATGTTAGGCTGAGGATATTATAAGATGGAGTAGACAGAAGGGGGGACTGGTACGGTCATGATCAAAGAATGGACACCACCCGACACTATATGTACCAAGGGTCTGCTAAGAACATCTGAGATGAAGGTCCTAAGATACATTACTGGAAAAATTCTCCGAGATTGTGTCCGTAACGCAGACATAAGAAAAACTTTCGAAATTGAGGATATCGTTCGGTGGAGAAGATCCAGAAGAAGATACTGGAAGGTGACCATGTAGCCAGAATGGATAGCGACAGACTCGCATATGGGTGTTTTTCAAAAAGTTTGCTCGTTGCGTAATAATTCCACTACGTCACATTTGGCGTTCCACTAATACATCACGTCGCGTAGTGGATGTGACGTATGATGCCAGTATTGAAACAAACTCCAAAATGCAGGTTTATGAATATGATTTTACTAAATATTACATTGAATTCAGATTCTAGATGTCGGTCATTTTTACCCATGAAAAGCTGTAAGTCAAACAATCAATACTTACATTATAGAATCACGTTCGTAGTGGAAAATAAAAACAGCACGTCGTGACGCCCGACCACTATTTCACATAACATAATGCGACTGGTGTCATTTACGAACATGGCGACCGTTGACGAGCTATAAAATGTTGCCATCAATCAAATATATACTTAGTTTATAGTAAATTTTTCGTTTAAATCAGTATATCGACGTAGCGTATACGGAATTTTTCACCAACGTCGTTTTGAGTGACTAAATAAAAACAGTATTTTATATTATTTTGAACTCTAATACGCTGTTATCTAGGAATATTATTGAATCTGGATCATATAATCATAACATAAAACTCTTGGACAAGAAGTAGCTTATCAATGAATATTTTTCGTTTATAAAGTGCAAAAGGAGCGTGGGACACTAGAAAAATCACCACTTTTCTATCGTATATTCCCAATAATTAAGCAAAATAAACAGATATAAGTACTTTTGGATATGTGAATAATCAATTTGTGAGTTATTCTGTTGTTTTGAGATATAAAAAAAAAAGTTTTAAAATCAATAGCCTGCAGAATTACCTCGAAAGTCATAGGACATGTAATTTTCGAGTAAACATTTTATTTGAAAAACACCCATATACAACCGCTTACGTAATCCCCTCCGGCACCGTCCACCTGGAAGACCACCTAAGAGATGGAGGGACACCTTGTCCTCATCATCCGAGGAAACGTGAATTCTGTACAACAGATCGTCAGATCTATTAAAAGATGAAGAAGAAGATACTAACTAACTAACCATCACGCCGTCTCCCCGAAGGGGTAGGCAGAAAGAATGGACTGCCACACTTTTCTTTCCTGACATATTTCTCTCGCTTCCTCAACATTCATACATCGTGTCATGCACGCGCGTCGATTTCTCTGACTCCTCACATGGCCGACATTCAATGTTTGATTTATTTGATCGTGCCACGTTTTCCTCGGTCTTCCTCTATTTCTGGTTCCATTTACATCGTTAACATATAATTTTTTTACCATTCTTTCTTCATTCATTCTTTCAATATGTCCAAACCATCTTAATGATCCTTTCATTATGAAGAAGAAGATACTTAAACTATTTTCAAATTCGGAGTCTCGGAATTTTTTATTTGAATATGAAGCACTTAATTTGTGTTGTGGCATTATTAAATACCTATAATATAAATACACTTTTAATTTGAACGATATATGATAGAATACCGAACAACGAAATAAGGAAGAAATATAGGTATGGCAGATGACTGCATCATAAGTAAAATTAATAAAGGATCTCTGAGATGATATGAACATATGACGACTGGACGAGAGAAGAATGGTTAAAGGGTTGTATAAAAGCTGAATGAGTGGAAAGCGAATGCCATGGAAGACTACATTCAAAGTCGGAAAAACCGTGCATGTTACGGTGTATGAATGGAGAGGTATGTCAACAGAGCAGTATGGCGGTCCATCCTCTCTGCCTACTCGTCCGAATAGTCACAACTTTATTTTAGTACAAACAACCGTTTTCGCTACGGTTTCTCTACTTTCAGCTTCGGCGAGAGCGAAACCGGTTAGTTGTACCAAAATAAAGTGGTGTAGAAACGAATTGAATTTGTATTTATATTATATTTAATTAAACATATAATTGTGAATATAGCTGTTGCCCGGTTTCTTCTAGAACAGTCTTGGTTGCCCTACTTATGAATTTAACAAAAATGTACTAGGAAGTTTTTGTTACTATTTAATTTTGGATAATCTCCAAGAATGCCGCAATGCGTAGTTGAAACATACCCGTGTGCACAGAATAAGTATACTGCAATTCGTTTTAAAGATCCACATTTTTTTAAGTAAAAATAACACATACGTATTTTAGGGAAAGATTTTTTTTAAGTGTTCTCGTAATGTGTAAATGAACTTATTGAATGCTAAGGCATTAACACTGTGGGATTCCAGAGTAAAATACTTAGGAAATTGAAAATAACTTTGTTTAATCCACTAATTATTAAAATAATATTAAAAAAACACGACATGTTTCGGAGGATACCTCCATCTTCAGGTGTAAAAATATAATTATTTTTTTAAAAATTAGTGGATTAAACAAAGTTATTTTCAATTTCCTAAGTATATGTTAATATGTAATAAAAAAAATTGTGAATGTTGGACGATCGTAGTGTGCGCTGGAGATGCCTATTGGTGGCGATGAGGTTCGCAACCCATCACACCTCGTCTCCCGCGGGGCGAAAAGAGAAGGATGGAGTGCCGCATTAGTTAGTTAGTTAGTTGTAATAAAAAAATGGAATTTCTACTGACTTGAAATGTATATATGATTATGAGGAAGAAGTTGTAACTCTATATATGATACTCATTTCTCTTTGACCTCACCCCTCTCACCTTTCTTACTTTCGACTACTTTTGGCCATCTCTGCCCCCCTAATAATAAAGCCAGATTATTTCGTAGAATCACAAATCAAACATGTCCACACCGTCCTGATAATTAAAACGCAGGGCATCAATAATAAAAGACAAAACAAGTATAAAAAAAATCTGTATATGAAATAGTGTCAAATGCAAATATACGAAGTGAATTCAGTGCAAATGAATGTGTTATAAATAAAAGAATGAAAGGTTTATTAAGACACGTGAATTAAAGAACGGTAAAGAAAGTGAATGGTGTACTTAAAGTTGTCATCGCAAACAAAAACCTATCCAAAAAAGCTAGAATGGCAGTGCACAATGGTGTTCTTCTACCGACCCTTATGTATGGAAGCGAAGCATGGAACTGGCAAAAGAAGGATGTAAGTAGAATAAATGCGATAGAAATTAGATCTCTTAGACGAATGTGTGGATACTCTATGTATGATAGAGTGTCGAATGAAAATATAAGAAGTGAATGCGGTGCGAATGATGGTGTCATGAACAAAATAATGAAAGGATCATTAAGATGGTTTGGACATATGGAAAGAATGAATGAAGAAAGAATGGTAAAAAAATTATATGTTAATGATGTAAATGGAACCAGAAATAGAGGAAGACCGAGGAAAACGTGGCACGATAAAATATATTGAATGTCGGCCATGTGAGGAGTCAGAGAAATCGACGCGCGTGCATGACACGATTGTATGAATGTTGAGGAATCGAGAGAAATATGTCAGGAAAGAAAAGTGTGGCAGTCCATTATTTCTGCCTACCCCTTCGGGGAGACGGCGTGATGGTTAGTTAGTAAAGAAAGTACAGTAAAAGGGAATGACCGATGAAAATGGAATGTCATTTTTCGCCTTATCAGGTATATTACCTCACCAAGGCGAAACATGTCACTCACATGAAGTATAAACAAAACAATTATGTTTCCATCAATATTTTAAAAAAGGAAATTGGAGCAAGTTACCTAATTTACGTATCTGGGAATCATGTTTACAAAAGACGGAAAAATGAAGAAAGACATCGAAAGAAGGGTTGGTACTGGGAATAAAATAAATGGCGCACTCGAAGTCATTACTGCAAATAGAAATATATCCACAGAATCAAAGATGGCTGTACACAATGGAGTTCTAATGCCAACCCTCATGTATGGGAGTGAAGCTTGGAGCTGGCAAAAGAAGGCTGAAAGCAGGATACACGCTGTAGAAATGAGATCACTAAGAAAAATGTGCGGAAAAACGTTGTATGATAAAATACCGAACGATGAAATAAGAGAGAAATGTAAGGCAGATGACTGCATCGTGGATAAAATTAAAAATTATCCCCGAGATGGTTTGGACATACGGAACGAATGGATGAGAGTAGAATGGTTAAAAAGTTGTACACAAGCAGCGTGAGTGGAAAAAGAAGCCTAGGACGACCGAGGAAAACATGGCATGACCAAATTAATCAATTATAGTAAAAGGCGGCCACATTCGAAGTCGAAATAATCGCCGTGCGTGCATGGTACGATGTATGAATGTAGAGGAACTCGAGAGGTTTGCCTGGACAGAGCATTGTAGCGATCCATCCTCTGCCTACCCCTCCGGAGAAATGGCGTGATGGTTAGTTAGTTTTTTTTTATCCTTTGTTTCGTTGTGATTCATTTCAATAGGAGGTCATTCATCTTCACGACTCATACGAGATTTTTTTTGTTAGTAAATTTATAAATCGTCAGTGTAATTACTGGCTTACTGCAGTAAACAATGTTTATGGTACAGATCAACGGTTATACTGAAGACGATACGAATGAAAAAAACTATTTTTTGTAATTCGGATACAATAAACAGTATATATGCAAATACAGCCATAATTCGCTGTAACAAACGTATTTATGTTTCAAACATTTAGCGCGGTAACGCACTAGGCAGCCAAGTTGCCGCAACCAGGTTGCGGCAACCAGAAATATTGAGCAGCCAGTATAGCAACCAATGAGTACCTACATAAATAAAATTGTGTTTATTTTTCAAAACATTTATTATTTACTTCTTACTATATAATAATAATACCCAGAATAAATTTCTCCGTATCGAAAATCTTTTGCAAAACGTCACGGAGCACAAAATACGTCTGGCCGCTTTAACAAGTGCGTTAGGACTGACGGCAACCACATACAATCGCCTAGTATTGTCCGCGCTGGTTCTGGCTGCTAGCAGCCAGCTGGTTGCCGTGCACTCAGACGCGTTCGGCTGGCTGCCGCAACCAGAAAATCGTGGTTGCCTAGTGCGCGAGGTCCCATGCACCGCCATATGTAGGACTGGCTGCCGCAACTTGGTTGCGGCAACTTGGCTGCCTAGTGCGCGGTGGGCCTTAATTAACGCTGAAATCTCGAAGCGAAAGTCATGGACCATCTTTACTTCCCCTTGGACCAACACAATTAAATTAATTGCTAACTAACTATCACGCCGTTTATCCGAAGGGGTAGGCAGAAAGAATGGACCGCCACACTTTTCTTTCCTGACATATTCCTCAACATTCATACATCGTGTCATGCACGCGCGTCGATTTCTCTGACTCCTCAAATGGCCGACATTCAATATTTGATTTATTTGATCGTGCCACGTTTTCCTCGGTCTTCCTCTATTTCTGGTTCCATTTACATCGTTAACATATAATTTTTTTACCATTCTTTCTTCATTCATTCTTTCCATATGTCCAAACCATCTTAATGATCCTTTCATTATTTTGTTTATAACACCACATAATTCGCACCGCATTCACTTCTTATATTTTCATTCGACACTCTATCATACACAGAGTATCCGCACATTCGTCTAAGAGATCTCATTTCTATTGCATTCATTCTACTTTTGTCGTTCTTTTGGCAGTTCCATGATTCGCTTCCATACATAAGGGTCGGTAGAAGAACACCATTGTGCACTGCCAATAATTAATTAATTGCAACTCCTGAAATATTCACGGAAGTAAAGATTTTCTACCCTTTAAAAACTTGATTCACTGTACAATCTTAATCAGTGATAGGATTTAACTTTTACTGTAATTTTTTTTCACACCTGTTAAAAAAAATGTATAATTAACAACACCAAATTGTTCTCGATTTTTTTTTTTCTACTTTCATACAACAATAATCAGAACAAATTTCAAAATAATCTAGAAACGTTCTCGGAGATAGCATAGTATTAATTTCGAATTACTTTCGAAATGCACACTATGTTGTTGTTGGAAATTTCTTTTTGAATTACTATTATTATTATTCTGATGACTTGTATTTTAAGTGCGCGGTTTTGTAAAATCAATTACTCCAAGGGCGCACTACGAAATGACTGACCGAACAGTACAGTCTTTAGAAGTTTCTTAAATTTAACGTGTCACTTTCCTCATACTTAATACTAACATGGAGGCTATTCCACGCCAACGGACCCGCAACGCTGAAAGCACGATCATAGAAACTTGCTTTATTGGCTCTGACTGGAATTCTTATGTTGTTTGGACTTGTTTCTACTGATCGGAGTGAACGCTGCCTTTCTGTTGGCATGGTGTCACGCAGAGGTCCGATATATACGCTGGCGCTCTCTGGTGTCGAGCCTTAAACACGAAAGGTCCTTCAGGAGCGGCGTGATATGACAGTATTTTTGTTGCCCCATATTCAATCGGGCAGCAGCATTAAATACGCTTTGTATTCTGCTTAATTGATTATTTGGCAATCCAGCGTACATTCCGTTGCAATAATCTAAACGTGACACTACAAAATAATTAACGAGGGTCCTAGCTTCACCAATAGGTTGGACATTGTTGGATGGATGTGGTCGGTTGGGTCCGACATTTGGGCCTACCCGGGTAGACTCTGGAGGAGTCGATGGTGACCATCAACATGGGCCGAGGTCTTGGATGAAGACCGAGGGACGGTGAAAAGGAAACGCCTTGGACGGGAGCCGGCTGGGCTTAGGTATAGGACAAGAGTGACCTTGGGTGTGGGCCGATAGTAGACCATTTTCAATTTTAACCAGACTGAACTACAGCCACACATGGCTGTGTACAGCTATTCTTCTTCTCTGTTTTCAATCCTGGGATTAGTTTGCAGCAATTTCCTCTATTCTTCTCTTCCATTCTTCCCTGTCTTGTGCGGCTCTTTTGAAATCTGCATATGATGAGCAGCGCACTTCCACCAACAGGTCCTACAGGTACTCTCGACGTGGACGTCACCTAGAGTTTGTGGACTCGGTCATACCCTCCATTATGGCATGCAAGAGACCTTCTTGACGTATTACATGGCCGATCCATCTTGCACGCCTTTCGGACAAGGTCCTGAGCAGGCCTTCCTCCTTCGATACATTGAAGAACTGCTATTAAAAAGTATAAATACAATTATTCATGTGATTTGTAATATAATACATAAGTACCGTAACACAACGTTTCCACAGGTTGGACTTTAGATCTTTGCTGAAAACCTTGAGAATAGCTCAGTTTTTGGATAATCCTCCAGAGAAGTGTACGCCAATCGTCCAGCGTGTGTCTGGTGATGTCATTGCGGTGATAAAATACATGTTCGGAGCTGTTATTGACACAGTTAAATCGTTCGTTCAAAGTCCCGTCACATTCAGGGGTCGTTTGTAAAGTAATTTCCATTGCATTACCTGTCGTTTCGTCTTGCGGTTTACGTTACCTTCACAGAAGCCATAATGTCCGCATCATGCGAATTAGGCTTAAGCTGTTTATTGCCTTTTAGATAATAGAAAATACTTGGAAAAATTAACAATAGATAAATTTATAAAATTCAAATAGATAAATGAATCTTCTTCTTCTAGAGTCATGGTAGATCCCCCAACGTTCAATATCATTTCAGAATAGGCATTTCTGTCTATTTCGCGGTAGCCGAACAATCTTCCAGCAGACCTCAAGTGCATTGAGAATCAGTCAGAATTTAGATCGAGACTGTGAAGTGTTGATCGACTGCGTCAGGTGCAGCCCTCATACTAAATATGTTTATTTTTTAATTAGTTCGTAAAACGGAAAACTTCCTTCAGCGCCCTTGAGATTAGTAATTCATAAAAATGGCCCTCTATAAATTATCCAATTTATTATTGAATTTTTTTTTTTTTTTTTTAAATTTAATTTATTTTTTTAAAAACCCAATTGGGTTGTATGGTTACATTTCTAGATCCTACCACTAATTATGTACTGCTTCAGACACTTCTTATATTGAGTTGTAGTGAGATTCCTTGTGTCTTTAGGTAGTTCATTGTAAAGTTTCAGTCCATTGTTCAATATCCTTGATTGTCCTGTCTTAGTTCGTGCAATCGGTAAGTGATATCTGTCACAATTCCTGGTCCAGTGTCTGTGTATGTCTGAATTTTTAGTTAATTTGTAGGTGCTGTCTGTTGGCTTTTCCATGGTCACTCTGTGTACAATTTTTAAGGTCTCATATTTGGTCAGGTCTGATATGTCCATTTGTTTAGTTTGTCTGTAAACTTGTATGGTTGGGGTATAGTAGTCAATGTTATATGCTAGTTTTATTATTTTATTTTGTTGTCTTTGGAGTCTGGAGATGTCCTTTTGGTTACTTAGTGACCCGGGCATTGAATTGATTCTTAATCATAGTCATAATCTGGGGAATGATATTTGGAGTATTTATTTATTTATCGTCGTTTAACGTTCAGCGATTTTTATCTACATATACAAATACACAAACATTCAGATGAATAAAGACATCTATGATTTCTTCTCTTCCCAACACTTTGTTTTCCGATAACTTGATAATTGGCTGAAAGGGTTGGATGTAGGTGCCAAAATGAGCAGTGTGTCAGTAAGCTGTCTCTTGTCTGCGGATGACGCTGTCCTACTTGCAGACAAGCATGAACTACAAGTCCTGGTGAATATTATGTATGAAGTATGCATGCGAAATGATCTGATGATGAATGTTAATAACTCCAAGGTAATGATTTTTGAAAAAGAAGTTTCATGACAGTCTGCAACATTAACGCGAATGGTGAAAAATTGGAGCAAGTAGACGAGTTCGTGTATTTAGGTAGTATTTATATAAAATAGTAAGTCTTTAAATTTGTATCTTTAGTTGTTTGTAACACCTGATGATGTCAAAATCGGTTGGCAAAACAGCTGTCGCGACACTAAAAAAATAATAATAAAAATTGTGATGTTAGGTATAACAGTGTTAAAAATGTTTACAGTTAACGTTGAAGTATCATAGCGTTTCGGCCAAAATAATTTGATTTGAAATATATTATTACAAACATTTTTCACGTTTGCTTAAGCATTGCGTGTTGGGCCCGAGCACGCATTTTCTGTTACTCAATAGCTTTATCCGTTTCTCTAATTCAGCCCGATTAGTGCCCGACGACTTCACATAGCTCCTGTCGCAGGCTTTTGACAAACGGTCCTTTTGCACGACCGTTTGACCTTCCAGGCCGGCGCCCTTGAGGTCGGCCTCATAGTTTGCTCCACGGTGTCATTACTTGTGACAAACGACTAAGACAACACCACATGATAAACTCTCCGCAATTTTCCACTCTGACACAATCTGTGGATACTCGCGAGGTGCGGTCGAGTTTTTCGCGTAACAATTTTTAATTCATAAATTAACTAACTAACTAACCATCACGCCCGTCTTCCCGAAGGGGTAGGCAAAAATAATGGATTGCCACACTTTTCTTTCCTACATATTTCTCACGCTTTCTCGACATTCATACATCGTGTCATGCACGCGCATCGATTTCTCTGACTCCTCACGTGGCCGACGTTTAATATTTTATTTATTTGATCGTGCCACGTTTTCCTCGGTCTTCCTCTGTTTCTGTGTTTCTAAATATTTGGAATTTATGGGAGGGGGGCGATGAACGTTTATTTTTCTTGTAAAGGGGGCTGTGGCCCAGAAAAGAATGGAAGATTATGGTCTAAGAGATCTCATTTCTACTTCATTTATTCTACTTTCATCCTTCTTCTGCCAGTTCCATGCTTTTTTCGCTTTCATTGATAAATTCTTGTTACCAATAACTATTCTTAAGGCTCCATTCACTTTGTTACCTGCACCAACCTTTCTTTCGACGTCACTGTCCGTTCGGCCATCTGCTGTGAACCTGCTACCTAAATACACAAATTCCCTCACCTGTTCCATGTTCTCTTCGTTCACACTTATATTACAAACTGTCATTTGATCTAATGTGTTAATATTTATGTATTGATAATTATTTTTATTTTTTTAAACGTTTTTATTAGAACACTTTTTATGTACATACGAGGTGTGGCAATTAAATTCCGAGAATTTGTAAATAAAACACAGGTAAATAAAGTTAGCAACCAATTTTTTTTAAAGGCCTTCACAGTAGTCCCCTCCTAACTCGGAACAACGTTTCCAACGTTTCTCCCATGATTGGAAGTAGCCTTGATAGACGGCCTCCACACTGCCATGATGGATTCATTTGAGGTGACTCTTTATTTTAGGGAAGAAGAAGAAGTCACAGGAGGCGAAGTCGGGGCTGTAGGGTGGATGCGGTAACGTTGGGATACTTTTTTTGCCAATTATTCCCTCAAAATCAAGGAGGAATGAACCGGCGCGTTATCATGGTGCAATTTCGGGTCGTTTACGAAAAACACGCTATCGCAGCCGCTCCAAGACTTCAACATAGAACTTTCCAGTCACTGTCTGGCCGTCAGAAACGAATTCACGGTGAATAATGCCATGAATATCGAAGAAAATGATCAGCATTGCCTTCAGCCGTGATTTTGAGATCCTTACTTTCGTTGGGCGCTCCCCACCCTCTTCCACCCACTGTAAGCTTTGTCTACGGGTCTTCAGACACTCATCTCCATACACCTGTCATAATTTTAGTGGGATTTCTGCAGGTTTTACACCAGTTACGACCAAAAATCTGATCACAGCATGTTGCTTAAAACTGGGTCAGTCATTTCTGCGACCGAGTTAAAAAACTTGTATCCAAAAAACACCCGTAAAAAACGAACCAGATGCCCGATTGCCATGAAATCTTCACTGCAACTGAGTGGAAAGACCTATCTAACCAAACGCATGCGCACCAGTCATGCCGTATTGCCAGTTCGCACGCCATAACTCAATTCTAGGAATTTAATTGCCACACCTCGTATTTACTATTTCAAGTAAAATAATAATAATGGAGTTTTACAAAATAAAACCCACAACCATCAATTATCATCCTGCTTTCTTCTCGTTCTTATCGATCGTTCCTTGTTAATTTGTTCCGCTTTCAGTGTCTAGTTATGTAGGTGTCGTGTCGTTAGATCAAGGGTACTAACTGTATCATTTGCGTTCCATGATGTCAAAATTTATTCTTAGATTTTCACCGTTTGGTTCAACGTTCAAATTGGGTCTTTAATGTGTTCAACTGTGTCACGCTTCTAATGAAGTTACGACCGTATTATTACGATTAATGTGTTCATATTTTACGATAATTTGTTATGAACATGAATTAATTTATCTCGCTTGTGTACAATGTTGTATAATCTGCATATATATGTAGGATGAATATAATATTGTTTACAAGTAATAAGTACAAGGTTATTTTGTGCGGTATTTGAAATTAGTTTAGCTAGTACACGTTTCATCTACTTGGATCTTCTGACTTACAGAGGTTCAGCTCTAATGGCTATTCCTCTTACGTCTGTAGGAAACATTGTTGGAATGTGATTTGGTAGTTGTTTTATGATGGGGCTAAATGTATGGCCCGGAGTGTCCCTCCGAAAGAGGGCAAGGGGGGATTTAGGGTTTATGATATAGTATTACATTATTGTCAAGGAATGGAAGACCAGTTAGGGTTGGGATTGTATTTATAAAAAAAGTCTGTTCCCTAGGGGAAGAGAAGAGGGGCAGTGCCTGGATGGAGTTGTGTTGGAGATAGCATCCTGCGTGAGACCATTTTGTTTGGCGGAATACGTAGTGGGCTATCGGGGAGGATTTTTTTTTATCCGCATTGATTGCGGGAGAGGTTAAGGACTGAATGATGGTGGATAACTTGATGGTAAAGGGTCATTATTGATAAGGAAGATGGTAATAATTAACTTTATTATTATTTTGCTAAGTAGCAATTATGACGAATTCTTGAATACCCTTACGATAAGAGAAAACTCATAATTCTTTTCACATGGCTATATTTTTTCACCCTTTACATCGATCTGGCTCATACTGTAATGATGTAAAGAGCTTCTTCTTCTTCTGATTGTAGATCTTGCGATCTGTTTATCCAGGATATCAACTTTCTCCCTAAAATAGCTTCTTCTTCTTCTGCTTTATTTAGGACTGTGTCCTGTTATTTCTCGGAGCCTGTTCCTGGGATACAGATGTCCAACTGTCTCACCATCTTTTAGGTGGTTTTCCTGCCGGTCGATTTCCTGTTGGTACTTTATTTGCGGCTATATTGATCACTCTTTCAGAACATTTTCTTTCCACATGATCTCTCCAGTAGCGTCTTCTCAGTCTTCCCCATCGCACGATAAAAATAGCGATTCAATAAAATAATGATATCGTTCTCCCGATGATAAAGGTTTAAAACCTTTCAAACACGTCGAGAGAAATAATCTTGAATTTGAAAAAACAGTGTTTAATTCATAAAAAAATTCGTAACACGGAATTCCACAATGATACCACATTAATTTTTTTTAATACATTAAGCAATTAAAAATAAAGAAAATATTGTAAATAATCAAATAAATTGAACGTCAATTCCAATCTTTGATTAATTTCCTTTGTTGTAGGTAATTACCTGATCCCCAATAACAACTTTAAATTATTATTTAAATTTTTTAATATAATCATAATGTTTGTTATAACAAAAGCATAAACGTTCCAAAATAAATCTTTATAACATCTGTCAGATCATGTAAACAATTTTATAATATTTTAAATATGTATCTTTATAATATGTATCACCGAAGAAGGACTGGTTGTCCGAAACATGTCTATGTAATTTACATTTTTTTTAATGTTGTGTTGTATATACAAAGTATATAAAAAAGAAAAAGAGAAATAAAACAACGGTAATTTAAAAATTTAACGATGCAGCTTGTTACAAGGTGAAAGATATCGTAAGATGGGGCAGACCACGCAGAAGATAGTGGAATGCGCACGTGCAGAGAATGGATCTCTCCAGAATCCTACATGTTGTGGGGCATCAGATTCTTATTGGCTACCGTCCCCCCGAAAGACTATCAAAGAGATGGAGGGATAGCTGGGAGTCAACCTTCCAAAAAAAGCCAGCCTGATTACAGGAACAGTTGTTGGAACACATGTTGGAAGTGGTATCGCCCTACTCAATATCACTGCTAAGGATTTCGATTTATTTCAATCTCTATTTGAGGCGATTCATAACTAAGTGAAACGTTCTACCAGAAAAAGGTGGTTTGTCATCAAGTTAGACACACTCCGATGATTGTTTTGCATTTCCTGTGTGATAAAAGGCACCGAAGACGTTAATTTATTGCTCCATTCACATACAATTGTACTTATTCGCTTTTCAGGGACGCCTCATTTTAATTGCTGGTCGTTAAATCGTCCGTTCTTGTGGGAAATTTTCGATGTAATTAACGTAAATATGGTTTGTTTTAATGAGGCTTTTTTTCTATCGATCAAAGCTTATATGCATACTGAGCAACGCAAGTGGGTTTAGAGGGAACACATACTTAGGAATACATTCAGACGATCATCTTAGATGGACAGACCAAATTATTGAAGCTGTCTCCAAGAAAATCAGAAGCCTTATTTTCATTTTTTTTTAAATATTGGAGATATATTACCGACAGCAACACTTAACTCACTAACTAGCTCGCCGTCTCTCCGAAGGGGTAAGCAGAAAGAATGGACTGCTACACTTTAACCGATGCGGCACTCCATCCTTGTCTTTTCACCCATTAATTTATTGTTCCCTAAATTTGTAATTTATATATTTAGATTATATAGAGTGCGAAAAATGCCTCCCTAGAACGGGTTACCCCATTTAGGAGGTATTAAAACCATGAACTTGGTAAATAATCAATAAATAAACATGGATTACGAAAATAAAACAAACAAACAAACCATCACGCCGTTTCACCGCAGGGGCAGGCAGAGAAAATGGACCGCCACACTACTCTTTCCTGACACACCTCTCTAGTTTCCTCCACATTCATAAAACGAGTCATACACGCACGTCGATTTCAATTCCAAAAATAATGTCCATTAAATTGTGAACGTTGTTAATTGATTTTTGACTAATATTCACAAATCTGTACAATGTTGTCTGGAAATTCCTATTTTTTAGGAAATATTAACACAAACACGTCCTTGAAGAGGAAACCACCTGCTCAGGCCCTGTCCGAAAGGCGCGCAAGATGGATCGGCCATGTAATACGACAAAAAGGCCTCTTGCATGCTCTAGGGGACGCCCACGCCGAGAAAACCTGGAGGACCTGTTGGTGGACGTGTGGTGCTCATTATATGCAGATGGCATAAGAGCCACACAAGACAGGGAAGAATGGAAGAGAAGAATAGGGGAAATTGCTGCAAACCAATCACAAGATTGAAACCAGAGAAGAAGATTTACACTATTGCAAATCATCTCCCTGAAGTGAATAAACTATACAGCTAGCGATCAATAAATTTCGTCCAGTGTTTATTTCGCATCGCACATTTTCGCAACATGAAACGATTGCTTCATTCATCGACTGATATTGTTCAATGCGTTTCTTTAAGCCTTGCATTCCCCGATATTTATCTATTTTTCACATTCGATACTTTTTTCATTCAAAATCCAAGGTTTCGTTGGGTAAACACTCGAACTGTGATAGTTTTACGAGCAAACTTTATTGTATGCTTTGCAGTGACGTGCTGTGTTAGATTTATTATCTTGTTTCATTTTCTCATACATACTTCTCTCGCTTCCTCAACATGCATTCAACGTTAATTTCTCCGACTCCTCACATTATCCAATATAAAATATTTGAATGATTTTATATCCTAATCATCACCAAAACAACAAATAAACAAACTTCAATCCGCGTTCAATGCAGCAGCAAGACTCATTAAAGGCATTCCAAAAAAGTCCCATATAACACAACATCTCAAAGATCTTCACTGGCTTAAGAGTCCAGAAAGAATCCATTATAAACTCTGCTGGACAGTCTTCTAAGCGCTACATGGAATGGCTTCAAATTATATATCCGAATTCTGTATAACGGACAGCCTAAATACAAGGAAATCCACACTTCGCTCGGCGAACTCCTCGGCAATAGGAAGATTAGTTGAGCCGAAGCGTTGCCCTAGTACAAATTTCGGGGATCGAGCGTTCGCGGTAGCCGTTCCATCAGCTTGGAACAATCTCCCTTCACACCTCAGATGCATAAATGATCCGACAGATTTCAGATCTAAACTGAAAACCCATATTTTTCATATTTCATACCCAATTTAAACATTTATACTTTATTCTACTATACTTTCTAACCGATCGCGAAAATCAGATGTAGCGTTCACATTTAGATTTTTAGATTTAAAACACGTCTTAATGCGCCCTTGAAGTGATTACATCACAAAAACGGCTCTTTAAAAGTTAGAACATTATTATTATTATTATTATTATAATACACAAATAAGACATAACAAACGAAAAACATTTAGGCGACTCATTTGGACACAAAACGTTGTTACAAAGATACGATAAAACAACATGAAACAAAAAAATTATACATATTAGAAGGAACCCAAATATGTCGACGTCGGTGAGGCAGTACTCTTTCTAGAATTTGTAATATTTTTTTATGAATACTGCCTCACTGACACAGAAAATGTCCAAATCCGAGACGATTAGATTCAACGTCCGAATTGCTCTTCCTACTGGCATCACCAAAGGCAGGTTGGTTCTGCGTGACGGAGCAAAGAACAATTGATGTCGGCGCTGTCGCAGGTAATTATCAGGAACAAAACGACCTATTAGCTCCAGAACATAGGGGTTCTCAATAGAGCCCCGAATCAGTTTGAAAAAATGAGTAGACATTAATCCTTCCCTCCTCAGTTCGAGGGAGTTATACCCCAGTATACCCAAGAGAAATGCCGTTGGGTATATGACGGGGACTTTTATGTTCCTCTTTCAATAACAAAAATATTCCCAGGTTACCCAGTTCTCTCCTGGTTATGTGACCATATTTCGTTTATGAGGGTATATTTTTGATATCAAGTTAAGTAAACGCCACTGTTGTCTTTCTGTTGGCGTTAGTAACCTATGGCAGGTAACTTTCATCGAGCGTGCAAGGTGCCTGGTACGAGACACGCTTGAATGAGCCCCTCGCCGACCAATTAGGCCGCCTGCGCGCATATCTATTGCACGTTTATACGGGAGATGATCTGATGATACTACATGAAATCAGGTTACACGAAGCATACCCCCACTCTAGCCTTATTGTTCTTCTTCTTTTTAGACCTTTGGTCTTTTATTTTGCTCCCTCCGCTCACCCGAAGCTGTTATAGGCGCAGCGGCGCCTTTCGTCAGCTTCACTCGTGCACTCCCTAGTCCCGTCCCCCGTCCATGCCGGATTTACGTTAGTAAATAAAAGTGATAATATATGTATATTTGCAACCAAGGGGGACCCAGACCACATTTAAGCTGCGCTACTCTCCCTCGATGTCCCGCCGTACACACATAGCAATACAACAGCAAAAGAAAATACACAATTGATACATAAATAACATGTGTTACACACAGAGAAAGAATAAAAAAGAAATAATGCACAGCAGGTGGCACAAGAGGGAGGAAGGAAGAGACAAAATGCAGGATGGGGAAATTTTTTTTAATATGTGGAATAGGGAAGGTAAGATAGGAAGTTTATACTACAATATATATATTTAAGAGAAGAAAAGAAAAGAAAAATAAGACCAGACCTTTGGTCTGTTCTTGTAATTAGGCTGGCCTCTCTTGGGAGGTCGACTCCCAGCTATCCCTCCATCTCTTTGGCGGTCTTCCAGGGGGACGGTAGCCGGCAGGAATCCGATGCGCCACAGCGTGTGGAGTTCTGGAGGGATCCATCCGCTGCACGTGCGCTTTCCAGTATCTTCTGCGTTGTCCCATTGTTATTTTATTAAAATTATTTTTAATTTGTGCATGATCAAGCTAGCATTTTTTGACAGGAAGATTCTAAAGATATCTTTTTGGACCCACCCTGGAGGATGGAACTTACAGAATCAAAGGGAATCTTAAGCTAGAAGTACTGATTAACCAGGAAACAGTGGTGAGACTCTGTAATTCTCGACATGGCTAGCCATGTAAAAAGAATGCCAGAGGCTAGAGCACCGATAATTAGGCCAGATGAGTGCCGCGCGAAAATAGACCAAAAGGCTGACCAACATAGAGGATTCCCACCGTTTACCCTCTTTTAATCCCTAGGCCCGTCCCTCGTCCATGCGGGACTTACGTTAGTATTAATCTTCTTCAGCTTGTCTCCATCCACTGCTGGACGTAAGCCTCTCCACCCCCCGCCATCTCTATCGGTCTCTCGCCAGTGTTCTCCTGGTCCTTTCCGCCGTCCCCACAATATCATCGCTCCACCTGGTTGGCTGTCTCCCGACACTTCTCCGGCCCAACCTTAGCCTCCATTCAGTAACCTTTTGGCTCCATCTTCCATTATTCCCTTGACACACATGACCAGCCCACTGCCACTTCATCCTCGCAATGTGTATCCCTAACATCGATGACCCTGGTGCGTCTTCTAATCTCCACGTTGGGTATATGGTCTCTAAGCGAGATGCCTAACATGGATCTTTCCTTGGCCTGTTGTGCAATTTTGATTTTGTGCATTGCTTCTTTAGTTTACGTCCACCAAATTAATCAAATTTTAAAGGTTGGTCATGTTAGAAGTCGGAAGAATCGTCGTGCATGTATGACTCGCTGTATGAATGTGAAGGAATCTAGAGAGATGTGCCAGGATAGAGCAGTGTGGCGGTCCATTCTCTCTGCCTACCCCTGCGGAGAAACGGCGTGAAACGTTTATTTAAAATAAAAATTTCCATGGTCTATTGCATTTTTTTTTTCGAAAAAGGGGACCGTGCATAGAATATGTTTGGGAAGCAATGTGAATAATATTATTTCAATAACATATTTGTATGTATTTTCGGTTTTTTGTACATCGTTTTTTTTCCTTAATCTGTACGTTAATTGAACACTGCATTAGTTTTTATGGCTGATTACCATATTTCATTACAAATGATCATCGTTTATGACCATTGGCTGCCTTTAATGACCTCATAAAACACGTCGCCGATGATGGCAATACTGTTTATCAAACACAATGGCGTAATCGTACAATAACCATTCAGATCCATGCCAGTCATTCGAAGTGGCGTACTTCAATTTTTATTAAATTTACTGAAATAGGCGATATATGGTATATGTAAATATCGTGGGTATTCTGCGAAAAAGCACTTAGTCAAAATTTTGCTGTTTTGACTTAATGATGAGGTTATACTGTTGAAAAAATACTCTACAATCTGCAAAAATGCACTAAGTCCTATCTACACTACAAGTCAAGATATTTTCTGTAATAAGTCAATATAACATAAATCCGTTCAGGAAAAAAGCACAAAGGGACTTATGCGAATTCCCTGCATAAATTTTTGATGATAAATGATTAATAACAATATTTCGGATGTATTCAGCGGAGCAGTATTGACTAGAAAAAAGGTGAGATTGTTGGTCGGTGACATGTCGGTGATATCCTAGAGATGTCCACATGCTTTACTCTGGGGCAAACGTGGCAATCATTATTTTATTTATTTTTTCTTTTTACTAATTAATTATTATTTTACCTAATGTAATAGGTACTGTACATAAGATAAAATTATTGCATAACTTTTTTAATTAAAGAAAACAATACATTTCTCACAAAGTGACTATAGTAGGTACAATGTGACTTCAATTTGAATACCTTTTGGGGGACAAGTGAGAGGGGTTGAAAGACGGTGGATGTTCCGGCGTTTATTGTCGGTCACAAGTAATTATACATTAATGGTATTATGTACTCATGGTGGAGCGTGGATGGATGTCGATAGCAGCGGGGCGGAGTACGGTCGGATAACAGCTGAGGATGATGAAACGCTGGGTGGTGTTGTCGGTCAGCTGAAGCGAAGACTCGCCGGAAGTTGTGTGACGTAGCAGGGTAGATAGTAGCGTAGCTCGGCGGGAGAGAGTCGGAGGTTCCTCGTAAGTAGACTTGATAACGTAGACTCGTGTCTGTTAGAAGTAGCGATGATAACTTCTGTCGGAATAGTAACTCGTGGCGGGAGGGAGTCCGAGATCCCTTGTGGCGTAGACTTATTATACAACATTCCCCATTCAGCGGAGTTGGGAATGTTGTTAACATAAAGCGATCGCTTAACCCAACTAATGACATGTCAGAAGTCCTGTAAACGCCTCGACCACCATATTCTGTTTCCAAAAACAATTTGCATCTTCGTCTCATTGAGTTACAATTAATCATTAAAATGATTAACCCGCAATGAGTAAAATCCAGTATTTGTCTACAAGTATTTGTATACATTCAAAACAAAATTGTTTATTTTTACTACTTTTTTTTTCAATTGTTCTTTATTGTTTTTAATTGTAATCATAAACGCACTGGAAAATGTCTATAATGTTAATGTTTTTTTATAAATTGAATTGAATTAAATCCAAGATTCAAAGAAAACAATTCAAATGTATCTGCAATGCTAAAAATCTTTAAATAAATAAATTGGAATTGAAATATAACAAATTCGAGTTATGCCCCTATTAATGACACCCAAGACTCAAGTATGTAATTCGACAGTGTCTAGAATACTCGACAAGTTCTTGAGAATTCTTAAAAGGATCTCTGAAGAGCTGTTGATCACTTCAACCGAGAACCGGAGTGTTAGTCAAGTGGGAAAAGTGCGGCGTTGATTTTTACGTCAACACTTGTTTAATTTTGAACAAATATTGATTGGAGCTCAAATTGGTTAACGTTACGAAACATCTGTGCATACTGCGTTTGTTTTAGATTTTTAGATCATAAGTTCTTAAAGTGAGTCCATCGGATCTCCTGGTGGTACTAGATGGAACTAATGGGACCACCCTGATTTTGACAATGGTTTTTAACCCATTATAATACCCTTATGTATGGAACATTAAAGGTCAGTTAGTGTGGCAATCCATTGATGATGATGATTTGTATAGCGCCATTTTTGTGAGAGATTCACTTCAAGGGCGCTCAACTTTCAGAAAGCTTCTCTTAAAAATAAAAGTTTTAAGAGAGCTTCTGAACACTCCTTCGTCGCCTTGATTGCGGATATTGTAGGGCAGCCTGTTCCACGCCGTCGGTCCCGCGATGCCAAAAGCGCGATCCGCGAAGTTTGAAGCTCCTTGGCGCCGCGGGACGAGAAGTTTGTGTGTTGCTTCTTCCTTCGAGGATCGTAGAGTTGACTGCCGAGGGTTCAAATCTATCAGCTTGCAAAGTTCTGTGAGGTAGTGGGGCGCTCGTCCATGTAAGACCTTGTGAACAAGTAGACACAGTTTATAATCGATTCGCTCAGGTAACCTAATATAATTCCCTGGTAAGAGGTCGGCTGGAATATAGTTCCGTTATTTGGTCACCGCCTGGGATCCGATATTCTCTGATGGTGAAGAAAAAATTTCTGCGCTTTCTTTACCTCAGCGAGTGCGGTTATTAACCGTGGCTCTTTCCGACTGAATTCTTGCTAGGTATGTTAAGCTACCAATCATTGGAGAGAAGGAGGAACATTCACTTGGGAGTTCACTTCTTTCAGCTGATTGGCGGCCGTATACAGAACCGTGATGTCCTGAGTGATGTAGGTCTATTTATCCCTGATAATAACCTTCGTCAAAGACAGCACCAGATTGTTTTATTTGCCACGCTGCAGAACCAACCTGCCAATGGTAATGCCTGTGGGTAGGGCAATCTTATTGCTTAATCGGATCGCCTCGGAGGTCGACATATTTCGTGATAATGTGAGTTGCCTCAGGGATGCAATATGAATGTTAAGATTTTTTCTTATTCTTAAGCTTATTTTTTTTTTAATGCTTCTCTTTTTATAATGTAATTGCAAACGATTTGGAATTGTATGTCTGTAATGTTTGTGATTTTTATCAAAATAAATTAAATGAAATGAAATAAAAACCTTAGACAGTGAAGTCGATAAAGCATTGAGGTTATATGGGTGAACTTTGATGCACCAAAATATAATAAATATATTAGTAACTATGTGTACTGGCTACACAACACCGAAGCGGGAAGGTTAAAACGGGTGATTCGAAATAAATGTATGCTAATTGTATATTTTCTTTTCGTTACAGGTGAGTTCTTTTGATCTACGCCGTTGGGAGATATTCAAGGAAGCTGCTACCAATGGAGATAAGTTCACAAAATAAATTGCAACCCGTGAAATATCCACGGAAGTAAATATTTTCTACCCTTTAAAAACTTATGTATGGAAGCTAGGCATGGAACTGGCAAAAGAAGGATGAAAATAGAATAAATGCAGTAGAAATGAGATTTCTTATACGAATGTGTGGATACTCTGTGTATGATAGAGTGTCGAATGAAAATATAAGAAGTGAATGCGGTGCGAATGATGGTGTCATGAACAAAATAATGAAAGGATCAGTAAGATGGTTTGGACACATGGAAAGAATGAATGAAGAAAGAATGGTAAAATAATTATATGTTAATGATGTAAATGGAACCAGAAATAGAGGAAGACCGAGGAAAACGTGGTACGACCAAATAAATCATAAATTGAATGTCGGCCATGTAAGGAATCAGTAAATCGACGCGCGTTCATAACACGATGTATGAATGTTGAGGAAGCGAGAGAAATATGTCAGGAAAGAAAAGTGGAGCAGTCCATTATTTATGCCTACCCCTCGGGGAAACGGCGTGATAGTTAGTTAGTTAATCATTTAACCATTAACGTACGTAAGTCACTGACATGACGTGACAACAGAACTTTGTCGCTGCGATCGTATGGCACATATGGTGACACGATGATTCAGACTTACTTAGGGGATTCTTTGAAAATTCCGTCATCTTGGAGGCTATCCATCATTATGTTCCGAATGGTTATCTTCGACAGCGTCAGCACAGGCTGATTTATCTCCCAGCATGCATAACCAACCTGCCTCTGGTAATGTCGGTGGGGAGAGCAATCAAACTGCTGAACATGATCGCTTCGGAGATCGATGTTTTTCATATTCGTGAAAGTACGTTCAGAAGACAAATACTCTTTACTTTGGAGAGTATCTTGTATTCCTAATGTGGAACCATCTCTCATGCGTTCCTGGTATTATAACTTTATTATATTTTACCTGTTCTCAATAGATGTCTTGAACTATAAAAATTGTTTGTTATATCTTTTGTTAAAATAAACTGGTTTGATTTGATTTGATTTGATGATGAATCATAAGGGTTAAAATGGAATTTCACTTCATTTTTATTAAACAATAAATAAGTTCAATTTTAATTATTTGCCGTCTAATTCAATATAGATTCAATGCATTTTTAGGTTATGTTTCTTAAAACTTTCGGATCCATAGATCGGTAAAATTTTCTTCTCCGACGATATTTCTCTTTCATCTCACTATAATTAACGACGGTCTTCTTAAGTTTTTGGTCTTTGTCTTGTTCACATTGAATTCACGATACCCTTCAGCATTTCTTTGTCCTCCAAGCCGGTCTACGTGTCTCATCCCTCGGCTACTAGCCCGAGAGATGAGACAGAATAATTCATCAACTTTGTATCTTACAACTTCCTGAGGCGACCTGTTCCTTTTCACGCTCCAAGATACGAGCCAATGAACTCCTTATATTTTATTTATTTATATTTTTTTATTACGCTTTACGATAACGTAAATGCCTTTGAAATATGGATATATCGTAGAAAACAAACAAATCGTCATGCCAGTTTTCCTCGGTCCCCTACGACTTCGTACTCCATTCACACGGTTAACGTATACTTTTTTAACCATTATTCCTTCATCAATGCGTTTTATGTGTCCAAACCAACGCAGTAATCCTTTCATACTCGTAATTTTGTTCAGAATACTTTCTTCCACTCTACATTCCTTCCTTATATCAGCATTTGAAATTCTGTCTTACATCGTTTAACACACGTACGTTTTGGGGATCTCATATCTACCACATTTATTCTGCTCTCATTCTCTGCCAATTCCGAGCTTACCTTCCATATTATTATTATTATTATTTTGTTGAATCGCTCTGTATATCATGACAGCACGAGCCAAATCGATGTAAAGAGTATTATAGCTATCATAGTGGTTCTCGTGACATGTGATAGGTAGCTGATCTATCGCCATTTTATTGTCACGTGAATTCGACACCAGACCAAAGACACTGTGACAAGAACACTGCCCTCGCCGGGAATCGAACCCGGAACCTTCGGGGTGGCAGTCTATGCACTTATAACTCGGCCACGAAGGTCGGCCACTTTGTTACTCGCATCTACTCTTTTTTCAACGTCACTATTCATTCGGCCATCCGATGTGAACTGCTACCTAATAAGTCTTATTTAACAAAATATATATGAACTAGAAAAATGTTTATTTGTTCTGTAAACTGAAATTCTGGAAAATCGAGGGGAAAAAAATGTGGTTTTTAACCGGTTAAATGTGCATCGTCTGACAATGGTGACCGGTTGTGCAGAACCGGTTATCTAGCGTGACGTCTTAAGGATTGTCACTTGTTTTCCTCTTTTTAAATGTATATATAACGTTCTAGAACTTTAGATCATAATTTGAAATATTTTATTAAAAAACTCTCTCTAGTTTCAATCCTGGGATTGGTGTGCCGCAATTTCCTCTATTCTTCTCTTCCATTCTTCCCTGTCTTGTGCGGCTCTTTTGAAATCTGCATATGATGAGCAGCGCACGTCCACTAACAGGTCCTCCAGGTACTCTTGGCGTGGGCGTCCCCTAGAGTTTGTCACCTCGGTCATACCCTCCATTATGGCATGCAAGAGGCCTTCTTGTCGTATTACAAGGCCGATCCATCTTGCACGCCTTTCGGACAAGGTCCTGAGCAGGTGCCTTCCTCCTTCGATTCTTTGGAGAACCTCCTTATTTGTGATGTGGTCTCTCCAGGAAATTCCTTATAGTCTTCTAATACCACATTTCAAAAGCCTCTAGTCTCTGTTTATCTCTTTCGGATAGGCACCATGTCTCGCAGCCGTACATCAAGATACTCTATACATAGGTCTCGATGAGGAGTATTCTCAGTTTTAGGTCTATATTATTTGATTCTATTATTTTCGACCTTTTATTAAATGCAAGCCTAGCCTGATGTATACGGCTGTCGACCTCGCTCTTAGACCCACCGTCCCATGTTATTTTGCTCCCGAGGTAGACAAACTCCTTTGTGTTCTTTAGTGGAACTCCTGACATCAATACTCTCATCTGATGTTGCGTTCGGCCTACAGTCAGCAGATTTGTTTTGTCTTTATTTATCTTCATGTTGTAGTTATTTTGAAGAATGCTTTGCATAGTTGTTAAGGCCTCTTGCAGTCTTCTTCACTTTCAGCAACCATAGCAATATCATCAGCAAACCTTATCATATCCACCTTTTGCCCGTGTATCAAGAGATATATTTTCTTATTATTGAGTTTGATAAGTCGTTAAACCATTACAACGCAATATTAAATCGAATCGCAGACAGAAATAATGGACCATCACACTGCTCTTTCCTGACATACTCCTCTCGCTTCTTCAACTATTTATAATGTAGGTATATTTTCTTCTTCTTTTCAGTCATTTTTTCTCCACTGCTAGCTAATAAGCCCCTTCCCTTCCAAAATTTTCTATCATGGGCTTTCTGTTGCCACATTCGACCCGCAAGTTGGATAATATCATCCGTCCATCTTTTTATGGTTTTCCTAATCCTGTTCTGTTGTTCCAACGCCTGAACATTTGATAATGAATGGAAGACCACCTAAAAGATGGAGGGACAGTTTGACCTCATCATTTCTAACTAACTAACCATCACGCCGTCTCCCTGAAGGGATAGGGAGAAAGTATGGACCGCTACAGTGTTCTGTCCTGACAGAATTCTCTCGATACCTCTACATTTATACATCTTGTCATGCACGCACGTCGATTTCTCCGACTCTACACGTTTCAGTAGACATAATTTGTGTATCACTGTTCGTCTGATCTTCTTTCTTCTCGCTGCCTCCCGTCCTCGGAGTCGTTTTATTTATCTAATGATAATATTAAAAAATGATCTGTTCTTAATCTAAAAATCTTAGTATGAACGCTGTATTTGATATTCGCGATCGGTTAGAAAATAATATTTGTAAAACAAATAGGTATACAAATTTGGTTTTAATTTGGATATGAAAGATGAAAATATGGGTTTTCAGCTTAGATCTGAAATCTGTCATCAAATCATGTATGCTTCTAATGTATGAAGGGAGATTGTTTCAATATCATATTTGTGTGTGTGTGAATTTCTATGGTATTTATTCTACTTTCATCCTTCATTTCCATGTAAGAATTTTCATTTTCATTTGATACGTATATGTTATGAACAATTTCTATTCTTCTCCTTCTTCAAGTGCCCTGTCGGGTCCCCCCAACGTTAGCGATCACCTCGGCGAACCTGTCCCTGTCCTGCGCCGTTCGGAACAGCTTCTCCACACTTCGGATGCCGGTCCACTCCGTCGCGTTTCGCAGTCAGGACATTTGTCTCCTTCCGGGCCCTCGGCGTCCCTCAAATTTCCCCTCCAATATCAGTTGGAGAAGGTGGTACTTTTCCCCACACAGTATATGACCCAGATGTGAGATCTTTCGAATCTTGATAGTTGATAACAATTCCCTGTCAACTCTAGCTCGCCTCAGGACTTCGGTATTGGTAACCATGTCTGTCCAGGGAACTCTGAGCATTCGGCGATGGAGCCACATTTCAAATGCTTCCAGTCTGTTCATTGAGTTAACTTTCAAGGTCCAAGTTTCACACTCGTACAATAAAACAGACCACACTTCTATTACCAGCATTTTTTTTAACAACTTTTCACTTGTATACTAGGTATACGTTAATGACTCCCACCCAGCAGGTATAGGGGTGAGAATTCGTGACAAGGTACACAACACACCCTTGTATTTAATACATTTTACGTGATATCCCGTCACGGTAAAGGTGTGTTTTAAAATATTGCTCCTATAACAAAAAAAAACAATGCTGTCATCACAAGAAAAATAGAAATGATTCTAGTCGTTATACAACGAACAACTTGCCTTATTTCACAATAAGGAAATTAAAATATCACTGGATAAAAGTTTATATACGAAATATTTATTGGCAGAATATTTGTTCTCCAGAACTTGAAAAGATTCAAAATGATTCGTATGCCATATATACCTACAAAGGTTACCTATATCACAGAAAGAATAGCAAAGCTAAAATGGCAGTGGATGAGGATGTGGCGAGACAGGATGGGCTCAGGTGATCACCTAGAATCGGATGATATTATCCAATTTGCAATAAGACAGACGTTTTCATTCATATGTATTTTTAATATGGAGTTTTACATCATTGTTCAAGAAACGATAAATAGATCTTCTTCTTCATCTCAGTCTTATTCCTCGTGATTGAGGGTCGTGTCCATCCTGTAAACTATTGACCATGGCACGTCATGCGCTCCTGTCACCCGTCAGTTTCCAGGCTGCAGCTAATGAGAGGCCAGTCAGATCTCCGATTTGATCGGACCAGCGGCTCGGTGGTCGTCCTTGTGGTCGCTTTCCCCCCACTTTGCCCATGATGATGAGCTTTTCAAGGTTGTCCTGATCTCTCCGGGCTTTGTGTCCAAAATATTTCAGCACTCTCTGAGAGAACATCTGCGAGAGTCTTGCCTTGATACCCAGCCGGTCAAAGATTGACTGGTTTGGTCTACTTGCCGTCCAGGGTATATACACTCGTCGCCAGCACCAGATCTCGAAAGCATCAAATTTGGATCTCTCTGATGTTCGCATAGTCTAAGACTCGCAACCATAAAGGAATATGGAGAAAAGAAGGGTTTGAACCAGCCTAGTCTTGGTCTTGAAGGAAATATTTTAGTTTTGCCATATCTTGGTGAGCTTTGTCATGGCAGTTTTAGCCATTTGGGTCCTGCGTCGAATTTATCCCTCGCACCCCCCCTGGTCAGTTATCAGCGATCCAAAATAGACAAATTCAAACTAGATACTAAGTTCCTAATATATAAATACCCTACAATACATCACACGTTCCCTGTATTTCCCTTTCATGGTCACCATGGCGTGTTTTTTTGCCATTATAGAGAACGAACGCAAACAAACGCTATTAGAAAACATAACTTATATCATTTCCTCTCAACCACCCATTATAATAAAATTATCTAACTATAAAACTTGCTTATATTACAAAATGTTATAATTTTGTTGTCTACAAAGGTATGGCTAATATAGAAGAAATTTCTTTTTGGTTTCTAGTTAAATTTAAGCTAACAGCCGTTACCAGGATGTGGGTCCAGGTGATTCCTTCCTGATTCTACTTTGTTAGTATCAGAATGAGTAGTCGTTCGAACAAATGTGCATTTTATTTATTTAACGAGTTTCTATTTTCATTGTTTAAAATACAATTGGATGGTAAGTGTTGTCCATCGCTAGCCAGGAAAGTGTTCAGTCAGATGCTATCCAGAAATATAATTAGAAGTAGTATTCTGCGGTTGGCTTTGTTATTCCAGATACGTAAGGAAAACCAACGTTCATTCTTGTGGAATGGAATAGGAATAAAAGAAAAAGTTGCTATTCGTTATTTTATTTATAGTGGCACTTGAATATGTAGTTTATCTTCGAAACAAACAAACTAACTAACTAACCATCACGCCGTCTCCCCAAAGGGGTAGACACAAAAGAATGGACTGCCACACTTTTCTTTCCTGACATAATTCCCTCGATTCCTCAACATTCATACATCGTGTCATGCACGCGCGTCGATTCCTCTGACTCCTCACATGGCCGACATTCAATATTTGATTTATTTGATCGTGCCACGTTTTCCTCGGTCTTCCTCTATTTCTGGTTCCATTTACATCTTAATGACCCTTTCATTATTTTGTTCATAACACCATCATTCGCACCGCATTCACTTCTTATATATTCATTCGACACTCTATCATACACAGAGTATCCACACATTCGTCTAAGAGATCTCATTTCTACTGCATTTACTCTACTTTCACCCTTCTTTTGCCAGTTCCATGTTGACTTAAATTATTTTTATGGCTTATAGAATATTTTTTAGACATTTTATAATACCTTAGACAGACGAAACATTTCATTCAAATCAAATATAATAAAACTTATAGAAAACACACGTTTTCATTCTTATTAATTATCAAAGTGTACCGGAAGAAAAATATATTTGACATGTGTATCCTCCCAGTACTGACATACGGGCTGGAAACAGTTACGTTCACAAGAAGAACAATATAGAAACTCCAAGTAACCCAGCGGGCAATGGAGAGGAGGATGTTAAACATCAGTTTGCGAGACAGGAAGCGAAATGAATGGATCAGAGAAAGAACCAAAGTTGCGAACGTAGCGTGGAAAATGGCCTCGTTGAAGTGGAACTGGATCGGCAATATAGACAACGGATGATCGGTGAACAAGAGGCACCCTGGAGTCGCGACCGAGAACCGGCCATAGAAATCCTGGCACAGCACAAGCCAGATGGTCTGATGTCATCAAGAGAATGGCTGGACAAAGAAAACTTTTGTAAAAAATCAACTGTGTCATACCCCCGAAAATATATAATTATATGTTTCCGAAAATATATAATTATATATTTTATACGATACAAAAAATAGTTTGTCACAGATAAGATCTTGTTTTTTTTTTTTTCTAGTTAACAGTAAATGTAACTCGTTTTCTAGTTAACAGTAAATATATATCTGCGAGGTCGAAGATGTGGTCAGATGGGGACGTCAAAGACGGCGATACTGGCATCAACACGTAGAAAGGATAAGCTCAAATAGGATATCACACATAGCTCTCCATGGAACGCCAAACGGACAACGCCGGAAGACCCCCGAAACGGTGGAGAGAAACCTGGAGTTCAGCGTCTCAAGAGGACCCGCCTGAAATAACAGACCCCTGAGTCTACCAAAAGTGAAGAAGAAGAAGAAGAAGTAAATATAAAATTAGATAATATAAAGGCATATTTTGGCACATGTAAAATAATATTTTAAACTTTTTAGCGAATATAATTCCGAGCCCTACTAATAATATACCATTGAATTTGAAAAAAAATGCACGATTTTAGACGATATATATATTTTTTCAAATTAACAATAGTATTCCCCAGTAAGCTTGTTATTACTATCTTGTCCACATTCGTGTGCCCTTTCCTGTTAACTTCCCCGATGTGTCTGGAACACTTACACGACAGTAACCTCAATTTCCTGTCTATAAATGTTCACATTGTTTACCTTATTTTACTTTTGTTCCCATTGTCTTAGTGCTCGCTTAGATTTGTCAATTTTACCCAGACGAGTCCGTCAAGAGGAGCAGATTACGTACAATAAACATTGATGGGGTATTGTTAATGCGATACCGCTGTGAAATTTCACCTGTCCCATCTGAAGAAGACGATTATTTTCAATTATTTATTGTTACTTGATAGTGTAAAGCTTTTTCGACAACCTATGTTGGCATCATCAGGTGTTGCAACAACAGTTGTTTATAACACCCGATGATGCCAACGTATGTTGTCCCATAACACAGAATCTTGAGGAGCTCCACTGGCTGAAATGTCTAGAAAGGATACAATACAAGCTCTGCAGGACGGTCTTCAAGGCGTTGCATGGTATGGCACCAGCTTATGTATCTGAACTCTGCATCAACTAGAACCCGAATGCCAGACAGTCTACATTGCGATCAGCTAAGACTTCTGCGATCGGTAGATTGACTGAGCCAAAACGCTGTTCTAGCACAAACTTTGGCGACCGAGCCTTCGCTTTCGATGCGTTGAATATGTGCTGCATAGTGTGGAAACCAAACAAGTGATACGTATTAGATTATGGTGGATATCGAAGAAATAAAACGTTTATTCCCAAATTACTTTTGCTCTTCATTTCCACTGCGAATTTTAAAAATATTATAAAAATGCCTTGCTTCAATGCACTCCCATATTTTTAATCCTTAATTACAGCAATTAAATAATAATTTTAATACTTTTGATAAGGTGAATTTTATAATATCTATTATGTTAGATTAACTAGAATTAAAAAGAAATTTGTCATTGATAACAAAATTTCTTTCGCAATATATAATTTTTTTTATGTACTTGGTTTTTATATTAATATTCAGTCCACATTTTATAACACGGAGTAAATAGAGGGTAATATCTGTCGCATTAGCATATTTTAGCAGTTTATCTCATGCGAACGCGGTCAGATCCGCTAGTTTCTACGTGATCTCTCGTTCGCCATCACTCAGCCCGCTGCAATGGTGCAACCTTGTTTCGATACGATACAGGGTATACAGAAAGTAGTCTAATGAAATGGGCGTTCGCAGTGGACTCCTAGTTCCAATCCTTAAATGTGGAAGCGAATGACGGAACTGGCAAAAGAGAGAAGAGCAGAATAAATGGGGGAGAGATGAGATCCCTTACACGTACTAACTAACTAACTAACCATCACGCTATTTTCCCGGAGGGGTAGGCAGAGAGGATGGATCGCCACAATGCTCTGTCCTGGCATACCTCTCGGGCCTCCTCTACATTCATACATCGTACCATGCACGCACGTCAATTATTCCGACTTCGAATGTGACAGCCATTTAGTCATTGATTAATTTGGTCATGCCATGTTTTCCTTGGTCTGCCTCGACTCCGTACTTCATTTACATCATTAACGTCATTAACGTAACGGCTTCTTTTTCCACTCACGCTGCTTGTGTATAACTTTTTAACCTATTTTTTTTTAAATATTTATCGGAACCGAAAATAAAATTATGTTATAATTCATATTTATATAATACTATTGTCATAAATCATGTATTATAATACTATTGTCATAAATCAGTGTAATCCGATAGCGAAATGAACCATAATCACTGGTCCCGTGCGGGACCGTTGGGCCTTGAACGATGCAAATCCGCGGTACCGTACGGGACCACCGGGCGTCTAAAGGTTAATACATACTCTCTGCTTCTTTTAATCATTTTCTTCAAGAACCACCAATTTCGTATCATTCTTGTATATATGTGATAGTAATTAATTGTTTTTTAATGTAATTTATGTGTTATTTGTTTCTTTATTAGTTGTTGAAATCGGCTAATATCCATAAATTTTACAACGATAAAATCTTGCCTTGTTCGTTGGTTTTTGTAGTAATAATTAGATTTATGATTTGAGAAAAACATGTAGATTCATATCAAATTTTAATACAACTTTTGATTACTAAAAATATTTCCAAATTAAAGTTTCTTAATGCTGTGTTAAATAAAAATTATCCTTGTTTGTTCATCACTGATTAATTAATATGAACGAAAACGTCTGTCTATATCCAAAAACTAACTAACCATCACGCCGTCTTCCCGGAGAGGTAGGCAGAAAGAATGGAACACCACACTATTCTGACCTGACATACTTCTCTCGATTCCTCTACATTCATACATATTGTCATGCACGCACGTCGATTTCTCCGATTCCTCACGTGACCGACATTTAATATTTGATTGATTTGATCGTGCCACGTTTTCCTCGGCCTTCCTCTATTTCTAGCACCGTTCACGCCGTTTACATATACCTTCTTTACCATTCTCTCCTCACTCATTCTTTCCATGTGTCCAAACCATCTTAATGACCCTTTCCTTATTTTGTTCATAACACTTTCATTCGCACCACATTCACTTCTTATACTTGCATTTGTCACTCTATCATAAACAGATTTGACACACATTCGTCTTAGAGATCTCATTTCTACTGCATTTATTCTACTTTCATCCTTCTTTTGCCAGTTCCATGCTTCACTCCCATACATAAGGGTCGGCACAAGAACACCATTGTGCACTGCCATCTTAGCTTTTTTGGATAGGCTTTTGTTTGCGATGACAACTTTAAGTGCACCATTTATTCTGTTGCCTGCCCCAACCCTTCTTTCAATATCCTTCTCCACCTAAGTTAATTAGGAGAACCTAGACCATAGAAGCCCAGACATAAGTGTTAATTAGGAGAACCTAGACCATAGAAGCCCAGAAGCCCGGCTTGCGTAAGAAATTTTGAATCAAAACCTCTTCTGGCTTACAGAGGTTCAGCTCTTGTGGCTATTCTTCTTACGTCTGATGGGAACATTGGTTGGAAGGTGATTTGGTGGGTTGTTGGTTTATGTGGGGGCATGAATACTTAAATTTGGGAGTTTTGATTTCTTACGCAAGCCGGACTTCTGGGCTTCTGTGGGAGTACCGCCACTGCCTAGATCTGGTGTCGGAGTTTGTCTATTTAGGTAGCATGTTCACAGTGGATGGCCGAAAGGACAGTGATCGACGAGCGTGCGTGTCACGGTGTGTGCATGTAAAAGCAGTGCGAGAGTTATGTCAGGATAGAACAGTTTGGCGGTCCACCCTCTCTGCCTATCTCTCCGGAGATACGGCATGATGGTTGGTTAGTTAGATTTTTTTTTTATGAGATTGTCGCAACAGCTGTTACTTTTTGTTAAATCTTTAATTGATTGTAACCCGTGATCATGCCAACATAAGAAGGCGAAACAGCTGTCGCGATTATCTCAGTGCTGATGCGCGATCTAAGCTGAAAACCCATCTTTTTCATTTAAAACTTGTATATTTTTGTTCTAATCGTAATATACTTTCTAACCGATCGCGAATATCGTTTATATTCAGATTTTTAGATTTTCAGATTTATCCAAAATAGCTAAGACGGCAGTGCATAATGGTGTTCTTGTGCCGACCCTTATGTATGGAAGTGAAGCATGGAACTGGCAAAAGAAGGATGAAAGTAGAATAAACGCAATATAAATGAGATCCCTAAGACGAATGTGTGGCAAATCTGTATATGATAGAGTGACAAATGCAAGTATAAGAAGTGAATGTGGTGCGAATGAAAGTGTTATGAACAAAATAAGGAAAGGGTCATTAAGATGGTTTGGACACATGGAAAGAATCAGTGAAGACTGAATGGTAAAGAAGGTATATGTAAACGGCGTGAACGGAGCTAGAAATAGAGGAAGGCCGAGGAAAACGTGGCACGATCAAATCGAGGGAGTGGAGAGGAGGAGTCGGAGAAATTGACGTGCGTGCATGACAAGATGTATGAATGTAGAGGAACGAGAGAAATATGTCAGGAAAGAAAAGTCTGGCAGTCCATTCTTTCTGCCTAACCCTCCGGGGAGACGGCGTGATGGTTAGTTAGTTAGTTAAAACACGTCTTAATGCGCCCTTGAGGTGTTTACATCACAAAAACGGCGCTTTAAAATTTAGCATATTATTATTATTAAATATCTCCTTGCTTCTCGGAAGGAAGTTTATGCAAAATGTAAAAGAAGACATAGCCGGAGATGAGAGACTACTTCGCTGCAGGATGCTGGGGGTTTCGTTTAATTTTAGATAAAGCTGTTTTAAAATTAGTAATCTTAAATCTATACACGAGTATGTTTAAAATGATCATAATTCAACCAAATAATTATGGATTTACCTTAAATTTTACTCGCATACATAATTTGTTTTAGATTTATTTTGTGGATGTTTTACGATCGAAGTGTGCGCGGGAGATGCCTATTGGTGGCGAAGAGGTTCGCAACCCATCACACCGCGTCTCCCGCGGGGCGAAAAGAGAAGGATGGAGTGCCGCATCGGTTAATGTATGACAGTTCATTCTTTCTGCCTACCCTTTCGGGGAGACGGCGTGATGGTTAGTTAGTTAGTTAGTTTATTGAATAAATTGTAATACGTGTAATAACAGCGTTTCCAAATTAAACAACACCAACAAAAATCACATCACATCACGCCGTTTCCTCGGAAAGGTGGGCCAGAGAGAATGGACCGCCACACTACTCGTTCCTGACACGCCTGATTATTGCACCTCCGGTTATTAAAATATCGTGAATGGATCCCGTGAATTTCAATTACCTTCTTATCTTATTATTCCACTCGGCTATTTGCCTTAGCAATCTTCGTCTGACGTGATAGTGCGCCCAAACATGGTACTTTTACGAGAAATTCAACTATCATTTGTAGATTGTAGTTAAGATTATATTTATATAGTACATGGAATCTAACGCAGAACGCTTATCAGGACAAAAATTCTACACGGCAAGTGCTCTCTATACACGCATATGTATGTAGTCGCTTATCAAAAAGATCGTACAAAATAAACAAAAAACATCAGTGGATTCCGACAATTTTCGCGTTTTTAATTTTAATATTTTAAATAAATTACTATCTTTTTTTTTTCTTTATCATTTCATTTCATTTTTTTTTAATACTTAACGTCGTTTGAACCTAATTAATGTATGCAATTGGTTTTTAATTATTGTTATACGATGCGTGTTTATAAGTAAGTACCGTTTTGATTTTTTAAATAAAACACGACAAAAACCTATCCAAAAAAGCTAGAATGGCAGTGCACAATGGTGTTCTTCTACCGACCCTTATGTATGGAAGCGAAGCCTGGAACTGGCAAAGGAAGGATGAAAGTAGAATAAATGCAGTAGAAATGAGATCTCTTAGACGAATGTGTGGATATTCTGTGTATGATAGAGTGTCGAATGAAAATATAAGAAGTGAATGCGGTGCGAATGATGGCGTCATGAACAAAATAATGAAAGGATCATTAAGATGGTTTGGACATATGGAAAGAATGAATGAAGAAAGAATGGTAAAAAAATTATATGTTAATGATGTAAATGGAACCAGAAATAGAGGAAGACCGAGGAAAACGTGGCACGATCAAATAAATCAAATATTGAATGTCGGCCATGTGAGGAGTCAGAGAAATCGACGCGCGTGCATGACACGATGTATGAATGTTGAGGAAGCGAGAGAAATATGTCAGGAAAGAAAGGTGTGGCAGTCCATTCTTTCTGCCTACCCCTTCGGGGTGACGACGTGATGGTTAGTTAGTTAGTTAGTTATACGATGCGTGTTTATAAGTAAGTACCGTTTTGATTTTTAAAATAAAACACGACAAACCATCTTAATGATCCTTTCATTATTTTGTTCATAATACCATCATTCGCACCGCATTCGCTTCTTTTATTTTTATACGACACTATCATACGCAGAGTATCCACACATTTGTCTAAGACAGTGGTTCCCAATTTTTTTGTCCCGTGAACCCTTAGCTGATTTTTTTATTTTGTGCAGACCCCCTACTTTCGTTATTATTTTTTTTTTATATATAAATTCACCTAAAAAAATTGTCACATTTTTATTATTATGGAAGTTACGTAATAATATTATAATGGATATTTTTCGTTGGCGACATTTTTTTTAGTTCATTAGCTAGACTTCCGGTTAGTAGAATTCGGCGGCGACCAATTATTCGATTTTACCAAAGGAGTTAAAAATATGGTCGCCGTTGAATTCTGCTGCCTGGAAATCGCTGTTGAGCTTAGTAAAAATGTGTTACGGATTTTCGCGAATGAGCTTAAAAAATGGTCGACAACGAAAAATAACCTCGGACCCCCTGACAGGGACCCCTAAATCGATTATACTTGTCTCAAATATATATATAATTAATACACAAATGAGACATAACAAACGAAAAACATTTAGGCGAGTCATTTGGACACATAACGGCGTAACAAAGATAAAGCAACGACATGAAACCAAAAAATTATACATATCAGAAGAAACCCAAATATGTCGACGTCAGTGAGGCAGTACTCTTTCCAGAATTTGTTATATATTTTTTATGAATACTACCTCACTGACACTGAAAATGTCCAAATCCGAGACTGTTAGATTCAACGTCCGAATTGCTCTTCCTACTTGCATCACCAAAGGCAGGTTGGTTCAAAGGCTGCGTGACGGAGCAAAGAACAATTGAAGACTACAGGGGAAATCAAGGAATGTCAGTAGAAGTTTAATTTGAATAATTTGAGAATAAAGCTAATCAAAATCTATATATTTCTTAGCAATTAGCAATCGATTATGTGGCCATAGTCGATGACACACATGATTTTTTAATATGAAAATTTTACTATGGATAAATACGTACAAATGCCGCTAGATGGCATTATTAAATTTATTTTGAATTTTAACTGACATTCCTTGTTTTTCCCCTGTAGTCTTCAATTGATTTCGGCGCTGTCGCAGGTAATTATCAGGAACAAAAAAAACTATTTGCTCCAGAACATAGGGGGTTCTCAATAGAGCCCCGAATCAGCTTGAAAAAATGCTTTGCCAAATTGCCTTAAATTGTCAGCATGTTTATAATGTCTTTTGAGAGTATTAAACTAATTTGAATGCTACATTAACATAATACATGACCTTAACACTTCACTAAGTACTCAATATTTCACATATCTTTTCTTGCATTATTGCAAACAATACCAGAAAACTGACACTCCGTGCCCGGAATGACTAAAGGCACAGACATAGACACATTTGCATATTATTTTTACACTTCAAAGTGACGCGACAAGTCATATTTATGACAATATATACAGAAATAAACATTCTATCGTATAATAGATTTTACATATGTTTATCTATTTCAACTTTTGTCTTTACGTTTCGCAATTTTCTCCGCAATCTCCTCTATTATTTGCATTGATTTTCATTATTCTTTTGTTAACATAACCTCAGATTTTTTTATATTTATTATTTGATTTTACACTATGTGAAGCATGCATGGAACTGGCAGAAGAAGGACGAGAGCATAATACACGCGGTAGAGATGAGATATTTAAGACGTATATGTGGTAGAACGATGTACGATAGATTTTCAGATGCTGATACAGTAGAGTCTCGATTATCCGACCTAAACCGACCGCGGCAAGGTCGGATAACACAGAAAATGATAAAAACGACATTGAAAATGTGTTCATTTTATTTGCACATCGAAAACTTTTCAAATATATACATGTAACATAACTGAATGTAACGAACTAAAACATCAAAATGCACTAACGGCAAAATAATAAAACATGCGAAAGAGCTACATAAGCACTGAGGACTATCGCCTGGCGCGCGAATATAATGCGTGCAGTCGGGTAAAGGAAAGGGACATTGCCCCGGTAGGTCGGATAACTCGGAAGGTCGGATAACCGAGACTCTACTGTAAAAGAAAGAAATGTAGAGCGATAGAAGCCATTATGAACAAATGTATGAATGGATCGCTAAGTGGGTTCGGACAATTGGACGCATGGATGGAAAAATAATGGTTAATAATGAATAGGACGACCTTCGTGGCCGAGTGGTAAGTGCATTCTCTGCCACCCTGAAGGTTCCGGGTACGATTCCCGGCGATGGCAGTGTGATTATCACACTGTCTTTGGTCTGGTGTAGAATTCACGTGACAATAAAATGGCGATTGATTAGCTACCTATCACATGTCACGTGAATCACTATGATAGCTATAATAATACCCTTTACATCAATTTGGTTCAATCTGTCCAAGAGCGATTCTACAAAATAATAATAATAATAATAATAATAATAATACGCTTAGGAAATTGAAAAACACTTTGTTTAATCCACAAAATATTTAAAAAAACACCACATGTTTAAGAGGATACCTTATCTTGGCATGACCAACCCATTCAATTGCTAAAAAGCGACCTTGTTCGAAGTCGAAACAATCGACGAGCTTGCGTTTCACGGTGTGTGAATGTATATATATTTATATATTTTCATTCGACACTCTATCATACACAGATTTCCCCCATATTCGTCTAAAAGATCTCATTTCTACTGCATTTTTCTACTTTCATCATTCATTTGCCAGTTCCATGCTTCGCTTCCAAAGATAAGGGTCGGTCAAAGAACACCATGTTATCATAAATCAATTTAATATTCGTTACAGCACATAACCGTCTTACGTTATCTTTAGTTCTAATAGTTTTAATCTTAGCGCTAATTTGATAGCTTTTGGCGCTAAATCCCGTTTATTTGCCACTCAATTCGGGCGCGAACCTTTTCATATAGGAATCTGCCGTCTCCGTAAACGAGTTCTCCGGAGCGCTTAGCTTGTTCGTCGAGAGATGTCGGTAATGGTATAAAACTATATTTCGGTTTTATTTGATATGTTTTAATGTAGAAACTTCATTAAATCATCTAAAAATAGTTATATATTATTTTAGTATTATTTAATCTCCGAGGAGATTGTGTTCAGATGACTGATTGCTCTACCCACAAGTGTCACCAGAGAGAGATTGGTTGGAAGGTCAGTAATGCAGACGTATTACAGAGAGCCGGAACCGATAGAAGAGAACTTTTGTCGAGTGTGAAGGTCAGAAAGGTATTATATTTGGGTCAAGCGGTAAAGGGAGAAAAATACCACTTCCTTCGGCTGATAATCATTGGCAAGATGGAGAGACGGTTGGGTGTTGGCAGAAGACAGTTGTCCTGGCTGCGTAAAATACGGGATTGGAGAGTAAACAAACAATTCATCACGCCGTTTCCCCGCAGGGGTAGGCAGAGAGAATGGACCGCCACACTACTCTATCCTGGCAAACCTCTCTAGCTTCCTCCACATTCATACAACGAGTCATACACGCACGTCGATTCCTCCGACTTCTAACATGACCAACCTTTAAAATTTGATTAATTTGATCATGCCATGTTTTCCTCGGTCTGCCTCGACTTCATTAACGTATACTTTCTTAACCATTCTTTTTCCATCCATGCGTTCCATATGTTCGAACCAACGCAGCGATCCTTTCATAATTTTGTTCATAATACCTTCTTCCGTTCTACATTCCTTTCTTATATCAGCTTATGCGATTCTTTCGTATATCGTTCTATCACACATACGTCTTAGGGACCTACCGCGTTTATTCTACTCTCATCCTTCTTCTGCCAGTTCCATGCTTCGCTTCCATACATTAGGGTTGGAGAGTAATGATGAGAGTTAACCCGTTCCAAGTAGCGCAGGACAGAAATGCTTTCGCTGCATCGAAGAAGAGGCTAAAAATCGTGTAAGCAAGTAAACCAGCAAGGTCTGTCTTCGGTTAACCTTCAGATGAGTTGTTCCTAGCGCGGAATGGTGGCTGGCAAAGTTCAAAACATGTGTTCATGTCGGAGTGTTTATTGTTTATTCAATATATTGTACCACTTTTCAGCATTACATCGAATTACTGAGATGTTTGGTTTTCCTGCTCTCGCTCTAATAATACGGGTGATGCAATGCTCAATTTAAGTATAAATTCATTTGCATATCGGCCCCATAGTATAAGGCAGGGGTTCTTAGCCTCATTACGGTTCCGGACGCATTTGAGATATTTAATTCCACATATTTATTTAAACACATCAAAAGCATCATAAATATATGACAGCGTCGTCTGCATAACGATCTTCGTGGCCGAGTGGTAAGTGCATTGACTGCCACCCCGAAGGTTCTAGGTTCGATTCCCGGCGAGGGCAGTGTGATTGTCACACTGTCTTTGGTCTGGTGTAGAAATCACGTGACAATAAAATGGCGATAGATTGGCTACCTATCACATGTCACGAGAATCACTATGATAGCTTTAATACCCTTTACATCGATTTGGCTCATGCTGTCATGATGTAAAGAGCGATTCAACAAAATAATAAGAATAATAATAATATGATAGCGTCGTCCACATAACAATGTCTACGGTCTTCTCTCCCAGTCGGTATCCTTTATCCAGTATCTTAATTTCCTCCACAATCCCATCCATTAGGAGGTTTAAGAGGAACGGACTCAGGCTATTTTCCTGTCTGATGCCAGAACCGACTTTTACAGGATTTGAGAGTTGACCATCGACTCTAATCTTGGTATTTGTATTTGAGTTGAGCTGCCTGATTATAATAATAAATTGGATAATTTATAAAGCGCCATTTTCATGAATTGCTCATCTCAAGGGCGCTGTAGAAGATGCTCCGTTTTATCAACTAGATAATAATAATAATAATATATAAACATATTTAGTATGAGGGCTGCACCTGACGAAATCGATCAGCCCTTCCTGTCAGGAAATGATAATTTGAAAAGGTGCGTTTTGAGTCTCGATCTAAACTCTGATTGATTCTCAATGCACTTAAGGTCTGCTGGAAGACTGTTCCAGGCTGAAGGGCCGGCTACCGCGAAGGCTCGGTCGCCAAAGTTTGTGCATGGACAGCGTTTTGGCACAGTCAATCTACCGATCGCAGAAGACTTAGCTGATCGCAATGTAGACTGTCTAGCATTCAGGTTTTCGTTGATGCAGAGTTCAGATATATAAGCTGGTGCCATTCCATGCAACGCCTTATAGACCGTCCAGCAGAGCTTGTATTGTATCCTTTCTGGACATTTCAGCCAGTCGAGCTCCTTAAGATGCTGTGTTATGTGACACCTCTTTGGCACACCCCTTATCAGTCTTGCTGCTGCATTGAATGCAGACCGGAGTTTATTTATTTGCTGTTTGGGGATGTTGGCGTAGACACCATTGCAGTAATCTAGTCGGGATACGAAGAAGGAATTGATCAATGTTTTAAAACTGTCAATGGGAATATTTCTTTTTACGGATCTTAATTGCCTTAGATGAAAGAAACAATTGCTGACTGTTTTATTGATTTGAGTTTTCAATGAAAGATCAGTCTCTAGATGGACGCCAAGAAGTTTTATTGCTTTTTTAGGAGAGATATCTGTGTCGGATGTACAGGGGAGCGATCAATTAAGTTTTGGCGCTTCGTAGAAGCAGTCCAAAGAAATTCTGTTTTTGATGGGTTTAGTTTGAGTTTGTTCGAAGCCATCCAATTTGATACAGCGTCAATGCAGTTGACTGTCAAAGATTTGAGATGACTTGTATCAGTGGGATTATGTTGACCATATCTGGGTGGGGGGGGGAGGCTCCTCTTTAAATCAGCATCTGAGTTAAATCATCAAGTCTGGCTCGGTCAAACGCTTTAGTAAGGTCAATAAAGCATGCAAAAACCGGCTTATTATACTGCATCTGTGCATTATAATGCATCTGTGGTGGTACCTTTTTTTCGGAATCCTTGTTGCTCTTCACTATTATGTATTATCACTTCGAGTTTGGATTTGAGAATCTGAGTGAAAAGTTTAAGAGTGGAACACTACAGTGATATTCCTCTGTAGTTATCCGGGTTAGTTTATTGTCCTTTTTTGAATACAGGAGTAGTGATGCTGGTCTTCCATTCGTCAGGTATTTGAGTTGTTATTAGGATTGTGTTAAACAATTTGTAGAGTTCTAGGGTCAGGTCTTCTCTTCTCGAAGAACAAGAAGAAGAGCATCGCAGAACTACATTCCAATACACCAATGATACATAATAAGTTTGAGACATACGTGTGAGATATGAGAAGTGAATGCGGTGCGAATGAAAGTGTTATGAAAAAAATATAGATGGGTCGTATAGATGGTTCGGACATATGGAAAGAATGAGTGAAGACAGAAAGGTGAAGAATGTATAAGTAAACGACGTGAACGGAGCTAGAAATAGAGGAAGGCCGAGGAAAACCGGGTGGTAGTCTAGGGGATAAAAATGCTTGACTCCTGAGCCAGGGGACATAGGTTCAAGCCTGGACACAACCAGATTCCTTCTTTATAATGATGAGCTATATTCCGCTCACATTAAAGATTGTCGACCTTCGTGGCAGAGTGGTAAGAGCTCTGACTTCCATTCCAAAGGTCCCGGGTTCGATTCCCGGCGATGGCAGTGTGATTGTCACGCTGTCTTTGGTCTGGTGTAGAATTCACGTGACAATAAAATGGAGATAGATTGGCTACCTATCACTTGTCATTAGAAACAATATAATAGCTAAATTAAATTGTATACAGTAATTGGGTTCAAACAATTGGGTTTTTATGGTCAGCTAGATTCCAAATATTAATAGCAGGCGCTCAAAAATAGCTCCGCTCGCGGGCAAGGGGGTTAAGAACCCCTGATATAAAGCATTCGAATAGTCTCACATTAATTATAAGGCGACTTGCCCCGCGCGCATTATGCAAACGCGAAAACGAATAGTTTGCATTTTAATATATTCTCAGTAAACTAACCAACATTATAATATCACAATTTTTATTATTCACTTTTTGAGAATGTCGCGACAGCTGTTTCGGCAACCGATGTTGGCATCATTAAGTGTTACAAACAACAGTATTATGCTTACGTTTTATATTAAACGCCTGATGACGACAACATCGGTTGGCGAAACAGCTGTCGCGACATTCTCAAAAAGGGAATAATAAAAATTGTGATATTATAAGTGTTATAAATTTTAACAGTTTATAATGTTGAAGTATCATAGTGTTTCGGCCAAAACTATCGACTATTTAATAACAAAGTTACATAAACTTAACTAACTAACCATCACGCCGTCTCCCCGAAGGGGTACGCAGAAATAATGGACTGCCACACTTTTCTTTCCTGACATATTTATCTCGCTTCCTCATCATTCATACATCGTGTCATGCACGTGCGTCGATTTCTCTGGCTCCTCACGTGGCCGACATTCGATATTTGATTTATTTGATCGTGCCACGTTTTCCTCGGTCTTCCGATTCTATTTCTGGTTCCATTTACATCGTTAACATATAATTTTTTTACCATTCTTTCTTAATTCATTCTACCATCTTAATGATCCTTTCATTATTTTGTTCATGACACCATCATTCGCACCGCATTCACTTCTTATATTTTCATTCGACACTCTATCATACACAGATTATCCACACATTCGTCTAAGAGATCTCATTTCTACTGCATTTATTCTACTTTCATCCTTTTGCCAGCTCCATGCTTCGCTTCCATACATAAGGGTGATTATATTAATAATAATAATCAGTTTTAAAACACCGCGAATCAATTTACATCACAATCCATGAATAATTCAGCCCACACCTGACATTACCTGCGTTCATATGGATCTCTCATTATCATTAGTGACATATCTTGACCTTCCTCCAATTCGCAAAGTCAAGATGACGCAGTCCTCAGAATATTTAATGTCATATCAATACACACCGCTGCATTCTTGCAATGCACTTTGCATAATTATGCACCCATTACTGAAGATGTAACGCAATTTTCTGACGTGCATTCAAAGGTCATAAGAAAATTCTCGGTAGATGATAGTGTTCCAATATGGATGGGTGACCCAAATTATATCTGAAGACGTTCTTAAACACACGTTATCTTAAACGAATATGCGAATAAAAGTGTTATATACAAAATAATGAAATGTCCATTAACCTTTAGTGACGAGTGTGTCCCACAGATGGCAGGATCACAAATTTAATAATAATCATTAGGCTTATTTGTATAGCGCCGTTTTCGTGAATAGCTCACCTCAAGGGCGCTTTGACAATGTTTTTAGTCATGAGAGCTGCGTGTGACACCAGCAATCAGACAACCGTTGCTTACATTTTATGGGATATTTAGAAAAGGTGGGTTTTTATGGGAGATTTAAAGTCTGTCGGATTGTCAATGCATCTGAGGCGTGCAGGAAGCATATTCCAGGCGGACGGACCTGCCACTGCGAAAGCCAGATCTTCGAAATTTGTCCGGGGGTTGCGCTTTGGCTCAACTAATCTGCCTATTGCCGAGGAGTTTGCTGATCGAAGCGTAGATTGCCGCAAGTTAGGTCTATCAGCAACAAAAAGTTCAGATATATAGGCTGGTGCCATTCCGTGAAGCGCTTTAAAAACCGTCCAGCATAGTTTATACTGGATTCTTTCAGGACACTTGAGCCAATGAAGATCTTTTAGATGTTGTGAAATATGCGAGTTTTTTGGAACACCTTTTATAAGTCGTGCTGCCGCATTGAAAACGGATTGAAGTTTGTTCGTTTGTTTCTTGGGTATGTTGGCATATATGCCGTTGCAATAGTCGAGTCGAGATACGACGAAGGAATTTCAACAAAGAAATAAGGAATTTGTTCCTTATTTCTTTGTTATGAGGTAGATAAAATTGAGCAAGTCAGAGAGTTCACTTATCTCGGTACGGCATGACGGAAGCCAACGATATGCACGCGGAGTTGGAACACAGAGTTCAAAAAGGCCTACGAGCTGCAGCCTCCTTGCGAACGTTCCTAAAGTCCAAGCTTCCATCCAGAAACACCAAGCTGCGTATTTATAACACCATCATCAAGCCAGTTGTGACATATGAGTCGTGGACAATGTCTCTAAAAGAACAACAAAGAATATACTGGTTTGAGAATAGAATACTTATAATGATAATTGAGTAGAATAATAGGTTTGAGAATAGAATACATCGATCAAGCCAGTGGTGACATGGCTTTGAGTCGTGGACAATGATTCTAAAAGAACAACAAAGAATCTACTGGTTTGGGAATATAATACTTAAAATGATCCTGGGACCCAGACCCGGGTTTGCAGCGGGAACATGGAGGCATAGGATTATCCAAGAGATCTGTATGATGACCCAGCAGCCCTTTATCATGAGCACCGTGAGAGCCGGTCGCCTAGCATGGATTGGGAACGTATGCCGAGCCGAAGAGACCAGAGCAATCAAGACCCTGTACGCGTCTAGACCGACTGAAGTAAGACCTCTTGGAAGGCCTAATGGACAATGTTCTGGCTGATCTGGCTAAGTTGGGCGAATCGGACTGCTGGGAGCGTAAGGCTCAGGATCGAGGAGCTTGGCGAAAAATCATCAAGGAGGCTAAAACTCTTCAAGAGTTGTATGGCCATAGGAAGTAAGTATTCCTTTGTTATAAGTAATTTACCCCCGCGCGCACCGCTAGCTTCGCGGTTTGTGATTCCGAACGGAAATTATATAATATAAAAAAAACATGCAAGATATGTCCATGCGACTCAAGAGGCGTACTAAGTACACATGTGTGACATGTCGCAAGCCTATATGTCTCGGGTGTTCTAAAACTATTTGCTTTGAATGTGCTGAAACTATTTAAATTTCAGACTGATATATTTTTTGATAATATTTAAATTAACTAACTAACCATCACGACATCTCCCCGAAGTGGTAGGCAGAAAGAATGGACTGCCACACTTTTCTTTCCTGACATATTTCTCTTGCTTCCTCAACATTCATACATCGTGTCATGCACGTGCGTCGATTTCTCCAACTCCTTACGTGGCCGACGTTTGATTTCGACGTTTGCCACGATTTCCTCGGACTTCCTCTATTTCTAGTTCCATTAACGCCGTTTACAACAAGAAAAATAGGTGGAATGGGGAATGTTGTAATTACATAAAGCGTGCGCTTAACCCAACCAATGACAGGTCATAAGTCCTGTAAACACCTTGATCAACCATATTAAGTTTCCAGTTTGCATCTTCGTCTCTATTGAGATACAATTAAATTTCATGAATTAATCACCCACCATGGGTGAAATTCAGGATTCGTGTACAAGTATAAGTATACATTCACAAAAAATAGATGATTGTTATGTTACATGTTCGGATGTCCCGCGTACCTCTACAATCACGTATCTTTCAAGTTTCCTCGTCAGTTTACACACGCACAAACGATTTCAATTGCTAACGCTTATTTCGGATAGCACTATGCATACAATTGTACAAACATTTGCGCTGGGAATATTCACGTCTTGGGCAAACAGCTCTCCTTTGTCTCGCCCCCGATACCATTTGGTCACAATTCTACCAAATTGCCACGGAAGATTGGCTCCATCGATTAAAAATGCTAATTAAAAAATAAAACGTCTTCGGCTCGTCTTGGGTAGAACAGAGTTTACTTATTTAGAAAATATTCACAACTATTATGAATTATTTATTGTTTCTTGGACAAAGACTTCATGTTAATTCTCTTCACCGGTTTTATTCCAAGGGATTGGTTTGAAGCAAAGTATAACATTTTTGCTGGTTCGTAAGATGCCATTTGGACCTTTAATGGGGTAGTTTCCCGTTGCTTTCCATTTGTACGTTCCATTCATATAAAATATAATAAAATATTAAAGGTTGGTCATGTCAGAAGCCGGAAGAATCGACGTGCGTGTATGACTCGATGTATGAATGTGGAGGAAGCTTGAGAGGTATGTCAGGATAGAGTAGTGTGGCGGTCCATTCTCTCTGCCTTCCCCTGCGGGGAAACGGCGTGATGGTTTGTTGTTGTTGTTATAATAAAACTGCTAGAAAACGGACGTTTTCATTTGCAAATAATGAAAATATGTTACATTTTGAATGTATACAAATATTTGTAGACGAATACTGGATTTTACCCATTGCGGGTTATCATTTTTGAAGGATTAATTGTATCTCAATAGAGACGTGTTAATGGCGGTAGCCTTTCACATTGCGTTAATAAAGATCTTCTGCTTATTGCTTAATCCAATCTTAATAGGTGGCACTAGTGTAGATTGAACTAAAAAATGTGAAGTGTGGTGCAATATCTTCCAAAATTTTGTCAGACATGGTGGTCGTAAGAAGCGGAATGGGGAATGTTGTATTACATAAAGCGTGCGCTAATTCTTCCTAATTAGTTCCTAGTTCCTAATTTAAAAAAAGGGCACGCCCCTTTTGTTCATTCTTTGAATCTTTTTGAATGAATTGTTACTGTAATGTTATATCCATATAATTACATAGGACCATACGTGGAGACACAGTAAACTTACACCAAATGCAAAAGTATTATAAAATAATTATTGTGTAGCAATATTATGTGCGATGCAAAGGTATGAGTTTCAGCCGTGTCTACTATGCAGCTTGCAAAAACGAAACGGACACACGCAAACTCCGGTGGAAAGGACCGAGGTCAAGGTCATTCTCTGGTAGCCAACCTGCAGCTGTGAGCGGTAGCGGAGAGTCGAATTGACAGAAATCATTAGTCATTGCATTGTGTCCGCTAGATTGTAGTTGTATCATTTATGTGGTCTTGACGAGACATGTTCGAGTTTACTTTAGCGCAGTCTTCTACCGCACTTTGCCGGATCGCTTGTCTTTAGACCGTTAAGTCTATATTTTTTTACCTGTTTTAAATTATCTATAGCTGCGGTTCTCAAAGTGTGGTCCGCGGAGTCCTGGAGCTCCGCAAGGCCTCTGCGAGGGCCCCACCGTGACAAGCAGCATTATAAATCTATTATTGTAGACGATCGATCATACATTGCAAACAAAACAATTTAGCTTGTACGAATAGGCATATGGCGACTCGATACTCTTCACTATACTCAAAAAGTTGGTAAAAAATAAAAATAAAATAACTGTGAACCTCCCATTAAATGGAAACATAACTGTGAACCTCCCATTAAATGGAAACAAGTTTATCAATTTACACTCGAATCAAAATCAAAGCTAAAATGGTAGTGTACAATGGTGTTCTTGTAGCGATCCTTGTGTATCGAAGTGAAGCATGGAACTGGTAAAAATGATGAATGTAGAATAAATATAGTAGAAATGAGATCTTTTACACAAATATGTGAAAAATCTGAGTATGATAGAGTGTCGAATGAAAATATAATGATTTGAATGCAGAGCGAATGAAAGTGTTATGAGCAAAATAATTAAAGGATCATAAAGATGGTTTGGACGCGTGGAAAGAATGAATGAAGAAGAATGGTATAGAAAGTATATGTTCACGATGTAAACAGAACTAGAAATAGAAGAAGACCGAGGAAAACATGGCTCGATCAAATAAATTAAATATTGAATGTCGGCCACGTGAGGAGTCGGAGAAATCGACGTGCGTGCATGACATGATGTATGAATGTTGAGAATTCGAGAACAGTGTGAAAAGAAAGAACAGTGTAGCGGTTTATTCTTTCCGACCTACTTGCTTACCCCTTCAAGGAGACGGCGTGATGGTTAGTTAGTTCAGTGAAATCAATCTTGTTATTTTGTGTATTGTATGATTGTGTGCTGTTTTGTATGCTGTTGTAGAAGTCTGTAGTGTATAGTGTACATATTTTTGTATGATTTTCATTAAATGATTATAATTAAATAATGAAAATAAAACCAGATTTTGCTTATTTTAGGGCTCCGTAATATATTTTGTTATTTAAAATAATAATAATAAATTATCTAATTACTCATCTCAAGGGTACTGTAGAATATGCTCTGTTTCATGAACTAGTTAAGAATGAGGGCTGCACCCAACGCAGTCGACCAACCCTTCTTATCAGGAAAGATAATTTGAAAAGATGCGTTTTGAGTCTCGATCTAAACTCTAACTGATTATCAATGCACTTAAGGTCTGCTGGAAGATTATTCCAGGCTGAAGGGCCGATTACCGCGATGGCTCGGTCGCCAAAGTTTGTGCTAGGACTGCGTTTTGGCACAGTCAATCTACCGATCGCAGAAGTCTTAGCTGATCGCAATGTAGACTGTCTGGCATTCAGGTTCTTGTTGTTGCAGAGTTTAGATATATAAGCTGGTGCCATACCATACGTTGTATCTTTTCAGGATATTTCAGCCAGTGGAGCTCCTTAAGATGCTGTGTTATGTGACAACTCTTCGGCACACCTCTTATCAGTCTTGCTGCTGCGTTGAATGCAGACTGGAGTTTATTAGTTTGCTATTTGGAGATGTTGGCGTAAACTCCATTACAGTAATCTAGTCCTGATGCGACGGGGGAATTGATTAATGTTTTAAAACTGTCAACGGGAATATTTATTTTTATGGATCTTAATTGCCTTCTGAAAGAAGCTACTGCTGACTGTTTAAAAGGGTTCCATTCCCAAAAACGTTTGAGAACCGCTGATCGATAACAAATCACATTTGTTTTATATTATATATATATGTTTATGTGTACTATCTCGAATGAATGTTATTACTTATACTAAATAACCAATCACGACACGAGATGCTCGAATAGAGAAAGAAATTTAAATTTATGTTGTTCCAAGATTTTGTCACTAATAATGTTTTTTTTTTTGTTTCAGGTACGTGATAAATTATTTTCCATTTTCGAATTTCGGGTAAGTAATTATTTTATATTTGGCAACATTAACTAACTAAAGTTCTATGGTTGTTAACAAGATGGCGTCCGAGGGGCACGTGTCATTTAAAATATCTCACATTTTTTTTTGCATTTTTGCAATAGTTTTTAATACTTTTGAAATGTGAGATGGTTTAACAAAATTCTATTTACATGGATGTGCATCGTAGTGGTTGGTTTATTGTTTTGATGGTGCTTCAAAATGGAAGAAGATATACGCTCTCAAATCCAAGCTGCGCTTCATCCACACGTTCTCCAGCCAGGTAAAATGACATCCTCTGCCTAAATAGGATCTTCGCCTCTTTTGATAACACCGGTTTCCGATCGTCGTACTCACTCATTGCCTCATTCTGCCGTTGCCATGCCTTCGTCTTTTTATTCTTCTGCCACCATTGACACCACATCCTCCTCCATGCCTCTGCCATCACTGCCGATCAGCTGCTCTACTTCAACGTCCCATGCGCCACCCTATCATTTTCCTCAAAGTTTTTTTCAAAAAAGTTTTCAGTTTTTACCAAAAATTTCCCACATTCCTGAAGACAAAGGAATGGTCAGATAATAAGACAGTATTTCTAGAGTATTCATTTGATTCTTACATAAAAATAGCAAAACCCTATTTGAAGTTCATAAAAAATGTCAGAAAAAAATTGCCAAACGTAGTAGACATAGGAGTTGGTGGGAAAAACCCAATGGCCACAACGTGTGGACATAGGAGCTGTAAGGGTTAAGATTTCAAGCGAACTTAGCAATCTATCGCTATTCAATTGTATTTTTATACAACAGGTCACCAGCAGACAACCATCACGCCGTCTTCCTAGAGGGTAGACAGAAAGAATGGACTGCCACACTTTAACCGATGCGGCACTTCATCCTTGTCTTTTCGCCCCCGCGGGAGATGCGGTGTGATGGGTTTCGAACCTCATCGCCTGATAGTTTGATCCCAATTACTGTATACAATTAATTTTAGTTATCATATTGATTCTCGTAACGTGTGATAGTTAGTCAATCTATCGCCATTTTATTGTCATGAGAATTCTACACCATACAAAATACGAGAAGAAAAGGTAGAAAATCTATCTAGCCAGGGATCGAACTTTAGAATTTTCGGTGTGGCAGTCCAGCTCTTGCGACTCTGCCGCGAAGGTCGTCCGTATGGTTCTCCATCCATGACCTCGGCTCCTGCTCATGCCACCCCCGACCCTTCTACAATCCTCCCTTCTCGGGTAGTCTGGTTCACGTGTCGGACCCAGCCCACTACAACATCCAAAAGTATGCAATCTCAAAATCCAACACAGAAATTTCCTACACGTGGAGAAGCATTAGCCGGATTTCGGATTTCGAACATGTGTTCTTATTTTGTTTTTTTACTGTTCAAACTTGTCTCCTTGTTTGTTGCTTGAATGTTCTGGTTTATAGTGCACATTGTTCAAATTACATGATTTTATTTTACTGTTTTTAAACAGCTTTTTAAATACGGCCACAAAAACCACGAAATGTAGAGATAAAATGATCAATTAATAAAAATAAATTTGAAATTTATCATCTTTACGATTTGTGAGTTTCAATTAGGCAACAATCGTGGGTTTCTCGTTTTAATATTTCGATTATTTGATCGTCTATTTTACAATTTATGTTCTTACACTTAATTTGAGGCAATATATATTTTTATTATCTGCAGTTTACATATTTTATCGCCTTATTTACGATACTAATGCAATCCTCAACGACTGGATAAACAAAATCGTAAAATTTCATTAAAACACGCCAATACGCAGGCGTACGCTTCCGCCATCTTGCGTTTTCCCGCGGAAAAGATTTTTGACAGTTCCATAGATAAAGCGTCGATTGTCACGTGTTTTTCGCGAGTTTTCTTTTCAAATATAAAATTTTAAATTCGAAAGAACGTTTTCCGATTCGCGTCTTCGGCCGCCGCTCGGTAATCTCCGGTGCGCCAGCCGCGGCTCCGGCCGGCGCCTCACCTCATTCCTCAATTCAGTATGTGGGCAGATATTTTGCCGGCAACACGTAGGCTTAACGCCCGTTTCCCGCCATGTCACACGCAAGATTATGCCGCGTAGTCTCGGTACCGCTGTTTATAACCTAAAAAGAGCGGCCGAACGCGATCAAGACGATTTGAATTCACGAACGCCGACGCCATATTGTTTTCAAATGTCAGTTTATTGTTGTTTTTTTTATATAAACAATATTAGTGTACGATTTTGTATGTTGTTTTTTTTTGTTGATATTATAAAAAAACGTGTGGGTTTGCGTGACTCTTCCTACATACATATGTACGTAGGTTTTACCTGTCTTTATGTGTGTAATGCAGTGGGTAGTGCTAGGCTGTGTTAACACCATACCTAGGATTTGTTTTAAATTAGTAATAACGACTTTTGTGCAATAAAATACGTCTAAAATAGACTATTCCGAGCGATATTGCTTATCAACGGTGCACCGCAATCGCCCTGGCATTGTGCAATTGTTTCAACAATGATAATAATAATGTCAGTTCTCATTTTTAGAAAGTTTAAATAATGCTAATTTGTGCAGAAAGTTCTGGTTATTAAAATAATTTTTATTATTTTTTTCCGTGTTTTTACGGCCGAAACGTGACGCAAGGTTTGAAAGTAATATTTTAACACTAATTAAGTTTTTACACAATTCGTTTTATAACGAATGAAATATTTTATAGGTAAGTATTAAATTAAAGTGTGCCGTCACCAGCCTTTTCACCCTTAAACCATAGATGAACAGATGATAATAGATACGCATTTTTTTTTTTGACGTTCTTATTTCAAGGGTATTGGAATTCACTATCAAAATGTCAGCTGATTTTTTTATTACGCTAATTTTTTTATCAATTGATAAAAAATATCTTTGTACTGGAATTTATTAATTAGTATTGTTTTTACAGATTAATCATTTTATTAATTATTTTCTTTAAATGAATGTCGATAATCAGCTGTTAATTGTATAAAAACATTAACAAATGACATTTTCATAGATAAAAAATACAGATTATTTTTATTTGAATGATATCGAACACACTTTATATATCTTTTTACACATATTATACGAAGTCCATTGTTTTGACCAAAACATTATGAACTGTTAAAATTTATAACACTGTTATGATATAATTTTTATTGTTGCGACTTCTGTTTCACCAACCGATGTTGGCATCATCAGGTGTTACAAACAACTCGGTAATTATTTGGAAAAAGGTCCCAGATGCGTTTTTTTGTTTGTTGGGAAATTGAGTTTAATATACCATCAGTATTATTTTTGCACACTTAATGTTTTGTGTGGAAAATATGCTTGAATATTAAAGGACTTCGGTTTGACTCCGGACACGGCCTGTATTTATAGAATTAAAATATTTTTTATTTAACTTTTATACCATTATCATGGGAAGAAAGATATAAACAATTTGCATCTTTCTCCGATGATTAAGTAATATTTTTTACGATACAATGAAAATCATTAAGATGGTTTGGGCGCATATAAATAATAATAACGACGTGCGTGCATGACACTATGTATGAATGTAGAGGCAGCGAGAGCAGTGTACAAACAGCTGTCGCGGTAATTAAATTAATTGTGTTATTTTAACAGTGTTTATAAATTAATTTGACTGGCGGGAGAAGTGCTAAAATAAACATTTTCATGTAATTGTTGTCGGTTTTGCAGTACTCTCGAACTCCCGCTGATAAAGCCGCATTATTATGTATCATTTGTCATTTATTTACAGCGCAATATATACCTAGTACATAAGTCGTAACAAGAATTGCGGTTTATTTATACCTTATCGTACAGACATTTTATTGTATGTATCTGCGTAACGTGCATATGAATTTATGATATATCATCATCATCGGCTGTTCCCCGTATCTGAGGGAGATTGACCTTCACGACTGTGGGTACGCATTAAAGGGATTCCAAAAAAGTCCCATATAACACAACATCTCAAAGAACACTAGCTTAAAAGTCCAGAAAGAATCCAGTATAAACTCTTCTGGACAGCCTTCAAAGCGCTACATGGAATGGCACCAAGTTATATACCTGAACTCTATAACGGACAGCCTAAATACAAGGAAATCCTCACTTCGCTCGGCGAACTCCTCGGCAATAGGAATATTAGTTGAGCCAAAGCGTAGCCCTAGTACAAATTTCGGGGATCGAGCGTTTGCGGTAGCTGGTCCATCAGCTTGGAACAATCTTCCTTCACACCTCAGATGCATAAATGATCCAACAGACTTCAGATCTAAGCTACAAACCCATTTTTTCGTATTTCATACCCAATTTAAAACCTGCATATTTTGTTCTATTATACTTTCTAATCGATCGCGAATATCAATCAGATGCAGTGTTTACATTTAGATTTAAAACATGTCTTAATGCGCCCTTGAGGTGATTACATGTCATCACAAAAACGGCGCTTTAAAAGTTAGCATATTATTATTAAAGAATCCAATCTCGGACCCACAGACTGGGACATCTAGGGCAGGGGAAGGCGTTCGCAGTGGAGCCACAACCGTTTTCCAATTGTCTCTTCTTTCTCTTCCTCCTCCTCTCTGCGTCGTCGTCTCTGCGCTATGCTTGCGTCCTACGTGCCTTTATAAACTGTTATTATCCACCTAGGTCTGTCTTCTGCAGTCCTTTACCCAGCAATCACTATCAATGTTATTCCTTTAGCGAGTCCTTCAATGCACTTCGAGATTATTCTAGGCTGAAGGGCCGGCTAACGCGAACGGTCGGTAACCAAAGTTTGTGTGAGGACAACCTTTGGGCACAGTCAATCGACCGATCGCAGAATGCTTTGCTGATCGCAATGTATACTGTCTGACATTCAGGATCTCGTTGATGTAGAGTTCAGATATATAAGCTGGTGTCATTCCATGCAACGCCTTATAGACCGTCCAGCAGAGCTTGAATTGTATCAATTCTGTACATTTCACCCAATCGAGCTCATTAAGATGCTGTGTTATATGACAACAACTCTTTTGCACAACTTTTATCAGTATATTTTAGGAAGTGGCTACCTTCGTGACAGCGTGTGTGACTTGACACAACATCAGTAAGTTAAATGGAGAAACCTTATATTTATATGGATCCACTTATTTAGTTTAGATATAACGTAAACAAAAAATTCCTTCGCTCGTTAGCGTGACGAGACAGCCGGTCGTCTCCGTGCCCTTGTGTTGATAAATTTCAATTTAATTGGTGTCCGCTTATGACTCGTAGTTAGAAGTGCCGAAGGAAGCCATGCAAGAAGTTATTACAATGCTACAATAGAGACAGGCTTTATCAAGTTAACGGAAGCTATAGGAAACCAGTCTAATTCACACGATATTTTTGGCTCAAAAATGTTAAATGGTTTCGTTAATCGTTTTAAAGGTTTTTCGAAACGAAATATTACAATTTTTGATTCAATTGTCGGGTTCCGGGATTCAATTTCGGGTTCCGGAATTCAATTTCGGGTTCCGGAATCAATTGTCGGGTTTCAGGATTCAGTTGTCAGGTTTCCGGATTCATTTGTCGTATTCGGGGATTCATTGTCTGATTTTCGTTTTTGGATTCCGTGATGTTAAATGGTTTCGTTAATCGTTTTTAGGTTTTTATATTGCTATTTTCGAAATGAACTATTACAATTTCTGCTTTAATTGTCGGGTTCCGGGATTCAATTTCGGGTTCCGGGATTCAATTGTCGGGTTTCAGGATTCAGCTGTCAGGTTTCGGGATTCATTTGTCGTGTTTCAGGATTCAGCTGTCAGGTTTCGGGATTCATTTGTCGTATTCGGGGATTCATTGTCTGATTTTCGTTTTTGGATTCCGTGATTTAATATTAGGGTTCTGATATTCATTATTTCCGTGTCTCATTTTTATACGAATGGGATTTCAGCATTCGTGTTCCGAGATTCACGTTGTGTTTTCCGTCATACAATGTATATACGAATAGGTTTTACAAACATATTGGTTGACGTGTAATTATCACAATAAATAATATTAAAATAGATTTTTTTTTCCCAAAACGAAAAAAAACATTTGTTTTCACAAATTCGGGTTCTGGGATTCAGTATTTGATTTCGCTGCATGCATTCGTAGTGTTAGAATATGTTATAAAACGTGGTTAATTATACAGTTCTCCACAGATAGATTTTTGTTCTTTATATTAAAGATTTTTTTTTACATTAGCACCATTACGTGCGTTCTTCTTCTTCTGTTTTAAACTAAGTATAAAAAAAATATGAACGCAATAGCAAACGATCATTCGAAAGTGTGTACGGACGCGCCAAGATAGATTATTGCAGATATTTGCAAAGAAATACCAAGAACGCTAACCGTTCGCCATTTTGTATCGTTTCGTGGGAATGTTTTCTTCTTTTCACCGACACTTTCAGACATCTTTCTTGTGTTTCTTAATGACAGAAACATGGCCTAAACAATGAAGACACATCCAGTGCCGGATCGTGAAAAAAATTCAATCAAATTTACACTAAAAGACAAAGATATCATATATCTCTGTAACATTAGTGTATTTGAAATTTGATGGCAACAAAAATTATACACAATATTAAATTTTGCTTCCGAATGTTATTAGAAGTTTTTACAGCACTGTTCTCGTAACAATAAATAAATTAAATAGTCCATTGTTTTTTTCCGAAACACTATAATACTTTAAAATTTTAAACTGTTAAATTAAATAACTTTGTTTTATGTATCACAATTGTATTTTATTTTACGCGACAGCTGTTTCGTCAACCTATGTTGGCATCATCATCATCATCAGGTGTTACAATAATAAACAGCTGTCGCGTAAAATAAAATACAATTGTGATGCATAAAACAAAGTTATTTAATTTAACAGTTTAAAATAAATTAAATTTTTTTTATGAGCTCAAAACATGATTTTTTTTACAATAATAATATTCGAAGAGTATATTTACTACGTTTACCCAAATTTTATTTTTTTTGAAAATTTATTAGATATATTTTAAATAGTCCATTGTTTTGGTAGAAACATACTTCAAATTTAAACGCTGTTATATAATATCACATTTTTTATTTTTCGCGACAGCTGTTGAGGTAGCGAGAGAAATATGTCAGGAAAGAAAAGTATGGCAGTCCATTCTTTCTGCCTACCCCTACGGGGAGACGGCGTGATGGTTAGTTAGTTAGTTAGTTAGTTAAAAAAATCCATTCATTATAATAACTTCATCCTATTTTTTTTCTTTCTATTTGATGTTTGAACCAAGATTATAAATCATAGCTGGATTATATATGTATGTAGTTGTTGACCTCAACTCCACGGTCACTTATTAATACCATTTATATATTTTACAGATCTTTCGTGTATGCAAATTTAAAAAAAAAATTCGAACGCAATCTACAGACACTTTGTTTGAACTTGATCGTTTTTTAAATCGCCGATGTAACGGTTTTTTTTATGGATATCGATAAAATGGAATGGTTTCGGTTTAAAGTTTTAAAAAAGGAAGTCGTTTTATGTGGTAGCCGATTCTTATCATATTTGCTGTTATAATGATAATTCGTAAGCTTTTTTCTTTTCTTTTATTACAGATAAACTTAAGGCGTTAACACTGGAATTCCGTAATGACAATTTTTATTTTAATCAGAACATTGTTAACTAACACATCGCACGCTTAATAGAACACTGGCTTAACTCAAAAAAGCAATTTTTGCTCAATCTGACATGAGTCGGTGTTGAACACAAGTGAAAACAGTCGAAAAACACGTACAAATGGATAGCGTTAACATTGTGAAAAATAGATGGATAGCGTTAACACAAGCCTCTGTGTAATGTTAACTCAATTATGACCTAAACTATAATCGGTCAGTTTACTATTAAGCGTGCGACATGTAACATACATGTCCCTAGATTCTTATATGTTAAAACATAATTTTGTTATTTAATATTTCGTGCATCATATGGAGCTCTTGGATGGAGAAAGAATGGTTAAAAAAGTATACGTTAATGATGTGAATTGAGTACGGAGTCGAGGCAGACCGAGGAAAATGTGGCATTTTAATTAAATAATTGACCAAATTAATCAAATTTTAAAGGTTGGTCATGTTAGAAGTCGGAAGAATCAACGTGCTTGTATGAATGTGGAGGAAACTAGAGAGGTGTGCCAGGATAGAGTAGTGTGGCGGTCCATTCTCTCTGCCTACCCCTACGGGTAAACGGCGTGCTGGTTTGTTGTTGTTGTAATATTTCATGGTAGAAGTTCATTGTAAATAAAGAAAAATATATACGATATATATCGTATATATTTTTTTAATGTATTATATATTTAGTTAAAATCCACTAATGTCTGTGTCTTCGACCGGTTTCTGCAGCTCGCTGCTATTTCCTTAATCTTGTCATTAATTTTCTGGTCCCAGAAAATGGCAGCGAGTCAGAAGACACAAATGTCCCTATCAATGGATTTTTAACTAAATTCTTGTAATTAGTTTGAAGTCATTTTAATTAGTTTATATCGTTCTCCCGATGATGAAAGTGTAAAGCCTCGAAACATGTCGAGAAAAATAAACTCTAAATGGAAAAAATGTTTTAATTAAAAAATTAAATCGTTTTTTCTTTTAAGTTTAATAAATCTAATAAGCTGCAGGAAAACATGGCAATGACAACTTTTATAATTCTTCCCAGTTTAAATCCTAGCAATTGATTTACAGTAAAGATTTCACTCTCGTCTTCCACTGTGTTCGCTCTTCTGCAGTCCAATTCAGCTCAACATATGTGACGCAGTTCATTTAAACATTTTATACCACAGGTCCTTTGAACGCAATTACCGTGTACAGCTTGTTTTTATCTGTTATATTGATTCTCATGACATAATATAATCGAATAATATAGACCTAAAACTAAGAATACTCCTCATCAAGATCTATGTATGGAGTATCTTGATGTACGGCTGCGAGACGGCTGGTGCCTATCCGAAACAGATAAACGGTGACTAGAGGCTTCTGAGATGTGGTCCTATAGAAGACTATTAGGAATTTCCTGGAGAGACCACATCACAAATGGGGAGGTTCTCCAAAGAATCGAAGGAGGAAGGCACCTTCTCAGGACCTTGTCCGAAAGGCGTGCAATATGGATCGGTCATGTAATACGACAAGAAGCCCTCTTGCATGCCATAATGGAGGGTATGACCGAGGGGACAAAGGGGGACGCCCACGCCTAGAGTACCTGGAGGATCTGTTGGTGGACGTGCGCTGCTCATCATATGTAGATTTCAAAAGAGCCGCACAAGACGGAATGGAAGAGAAGAATTGTGGAAATTGCTGCAAACCAATCCCAGGATTTTAACCAGATCATCATCATCATGACATGTGATAGGTAGCTAATAAATCGCAATTTTATTTTCACGTAAATTCTACACCAGACCAAAGCAGCGTGACAATCACACCGCCATCACCAAGAATCAAACCCGGGTTCTTTGGTGTGGCAGTCGTAGCTCATACCATTCTCCCACGAAGGTTGCCGTATAATATATTAATTATTTTTAAATCGCTTCCATTCAAACTTATCAATAAGTTATGTGTGACATACATTATTGTGTAAAGTGTATTATGCGTATAAATATCACAAGTATTTTCATTTCCTTGTGGATAGAACGCTCTCATGTCGGTTTAAATTTATGCCGGTAGTTGTTGATCGAAGAAATTAGCAATTTAATATCACCATATTAAAAAAAAATACACTCGTTCCGTTCGTATTACATGCTTAAACCGGTTTTATATTTCCATATTTTTATGTTATGGTAGAAATATTTGCATATCCAACGACTTCACATATTTTGAGGTTATTATTTTTACGAATCAAGGATTTTGGATGTTGATTTATTTTCAATGACTTCTGGCTTGTTTAATACCGTAAGACTATTTTAATTTGCGTTTTAATAAGACAGTAATGCAGATTTTATTATTTTCTTGAATAAATCGAAAATTAGGTTAGGAGAAAACTTTATTAATTTCTTGAATAAATCGAAAATTAAGCAAACTTTACTGGTATATCTTTACTGAAAGCCAACTTGTCTTAACTCCAAAAGTACATTTTTTTTAAACTAACTAACTAACCATCGCGCCGTCTCTCCGAAAGGGTAGGTAGAAAGAATGGACTGTCACACTTTAACCGATGCGGCACTCCATCCTTCTCTTTTCGCCCCTGCGAGAAACGCGATATGATGGGTTGCGAACCTCATCGCCACCAATAGGCATCTCCCGCGCACACTTCGATCGTCCAACGTCCACAAAATAAATCTAAAACAAATAATATGAAATACAATGATATAAAATAAAATAACAAAATAAAAATAATTTTACACGTAATGTTCTTTTAGATGGTGCACATGTTGTCAGCTGGACGATCCGGACTTTTGTGTTTATTTAATTTATATTCCACGTATCCACCGTTTTTTTACATTAACTGTAATTAGACACTTAAAACAATCCAACAATCCAATTGAAGAAATTATTTAAATTGTCATCGGAACAAATGAAAAATTTATTTTTACGCTTGTCAAAATTCTTTATATAAATGAAAAAACTTATATAATTTTAACATCAAAACAGTACAAACGTATAACGTGTCACAATTAACTATTATAAAATGCGGCAACAATCAAACTGACTAAAACAATTCACTTATACACGAAATATCTCCAAATTTACGGGAGCACCACATGAACCAAACCAAATTTTCAAAACAAACAAGCGTGGAACACAATGATGTTTCCTACAGACGTAAGAGGAATAGCCATTAGAGCTGAACCTCTGTAAGCCAGAAGATCCAACAATGTTCCCATCAAACGTAAGAGAAATAGCCACATGAGCTGAACCTGTGTAAGCCAGAAGATCCAAGTCCAAGTCCAAGTTATGGCACATAAAGAAACAAACAAACTACCACACCGTTTCTCCGAAGGAGTAAGCAGATGGAATTAATCGCTGCACTGATTTATTAGGACAAGTTTTTTTGATTCTTAATCACAAATGATTTAAGATATTTTGGATGTATTTTATTCTGTTTTTATAGTACATTCATTATAATGTTTGACATTGAAGTCAAATAAATATTTTTTGTCAATTTTGCCATAAATGGACTTGATTCATATTAGTTCTCGGGTACAGATTTCATTATTAATGATAACGTCCGTTTTCTATTTTAGTACTTTTATCTTCTCTGTTTACCATTTTAGAGATTCTATTCACGTGAAGGACCAATCGCTTCCACGAATCTCATGTGTTTTATCTAAGATCTTTCGGATTCACACATCCGCAGTGGAGAAGATGATATACCCGATCTCACATTCCTCAACGCTGCTTCGAACAAAGACACTATTATTTCGAAAGCGCGGAGTTATCAGATTTAATGGAAGAAAGAGGATATTTCCGGTTTCTGGAATTGTTACGCCTTTGAGAGTTGAGAAGAGTTTTTACCGTTCTATTATATCTAAGAATGAGTGTGATTCACGTATATTTCACCAATACGTAAAATTAGAGGAAGACATTGAAATGAGGAAAAATTATCAAATGTTGGGTCATGCCATTGAAAGTCGAAATGTGTCATTCTCATTCAAATATAATTTAACTACTAGACAACGGATATTTTCAAAATGATTTTTATTTGTCTGTTCTCTAGAAGTTTTATTATATTTAATTGGACTGAAATGTTGAGCCTTGCTGGTATTATTAAATGTTTTAATATACATTCCCTTTTAATATAACAGAACTTCAATATAACAGGCGTTTTAATTAATGTTTCATATGGAGACGTACGCCATTGCTCCAGAAACAATAAAATAAATTGCTATGTGTAGTTTAAAATATTTATCTTTTTTTTGTGAGCTCTGCAAAATCCTAACATTATAAGTGATTTTCCTTTTACAATGAAAATATATTTCTAATATGAATTGTATCTTGAAAAATTATGTAAAACTCAATATTAAATAATTTATACGAACGAAAACGCCTGTTTTCGTTCGTCTGGTTTCTGAAATTTTTTTTTTATGGATATGACAAAGATGAGCGGATTGCGTGGAAGAAGATTAGGAGAAAATGGAAATAGCTGGCGAATGGAGAGAGATGCCCAGGGACAGAAATCAGTGAAGGACCGTTGTGGAGGAGACTAAGTCATACATCGGGATGTAGCGCCGAGAAATAGTAGTTATATGGAAATGACATTTGTCGCCTTTCTAGCGTTTTATCAAATGGCAAACCTATTTGATAATGCCAAGGCGAAACATGTCAATCCCTTAAAATATTATAAAATTTCTAGAAAACAAACGTATTAAAACACTTTAATACTTTGACAACTTTGTTTTTGTAACCCAGACTCGGCGGGAACGAATCCGATTGGTTCGATAAAACAAAATAAAGTGTTTTTAATTAAATAATATTTAAATAAAATGATGATGTTATTAAAATAAACAAAAGTTGTTTAAAAATAGAAGAACTAAAAATTCTATAAATGATATGAAATATTCACGACACGTGTTTCGTCTTATGAGGACATCTTCGAGTGTGACACTCGGACACTCGATGTCCTCATAAGACGAAACACGTGTCGTGAATATTTCATATCATTTATAGAATTTTCAGTTCTTCTATTTTTAAACAACTTTCCAACAAAAAAACGCAAAAAATTACTTCCTTCATCCCAAAAAAAAAAATTTTTTAAGACTGCCCTCACCTTCATTCGTGTTAAGGTAGAATTTGTTTTGCTAATATTTACAACTTTATCAAAAGTGACAAATACTTACTCGCTGTTTTGAACGTATTATAAATTATATGTTTGGCCTTTTCTCATAGGTACGTAATAATACCGACTGTGGACGGAAACGCAGCACGCAACTTAATAATATCAGAACTGTGAAAATATTAACACTTTACCAAAAGGGACAAATATTAATACGTACTCGTTGTCTTGAACGTACTATACATTTTGCCTGGGTGCCTTTATCATACGTAAAATTATAGCGCCACGGCCGCGGCGCGGCGCGGCGGGGCGAGACAAGTTCATACTTGGTGTCAGTTGCTCATATGCTGTGACGCATTCCATATCAGAAATCGCATGGTTCCAGAAAAAAAAAAATAATGATATGTTTTTCAAATAATCCATGTATGTTATAGATATCGATCTATTCCTAATGAAATTCCCTACAAGATGACATAAATTAAATTTTGATTCATCGAGTCATATGCTTGATATTTAGATAAAGTTAGCGGTAAACTGAATTGACCACATGGGAGCAAGCGGGCTGTTTTGAACACGGTACGTTAAGGGTTAATAAAAATAAAATGATGTTTTTTTAACTGTTTTTGTCTTTATTTCGACAGCGACCGGTTTCGCCGGGCTCGCTGGCCCCGACATATGTTTTAAATTATTTTTACTAATGCCACACCAAAAAATTGATGCTTCATACAAAAGTATATTTATTACACTTGTGTTGCCATTCTCTTTAATCTACATCAAAATTTATTAAGCTTTGAACATTACTTTTGTGATTTGGAAATATTTTAAACACCATTTATCTCACCTTTAACTTCCTCACTTAGCAGAGTCAAGCGGTGTAAAATCATTTGACCTCCAGTTGAGAATCTTCATACATAAATGTTTTTTTTTTTTTTCATAAATCGTTTTTATTTCAAGTTCTAGATTTTTCGTAAATAACTCGTTTGACCTTGGCGGCTCCTGGTGATAGAAACCTGTTTCATCCGAAGTCTGGTTACGACGGCCGGGGTATTCGGACCGTCGGACAGAGGCTGCGGTATCGGAGACAGAAATGACGATGTCGTGGTGTACGATAGCGTGATGATGGACCCGATGCCGTAAGGCCAATTAGTGTATGAACCCAAATAGAAGCGTTGAAAGCACGCCATACGTTCACGTAAGAATTCCCGGACATTATAAAAGCGTAATTATGTTTATTATTAGTAGGTTTTCTTAACTAACTAACCATAACCGTTTCCTCGGTGAAGCTTGGAGCTAGCTGAAGAACGATGAAAGTTGGATAAATACCGTAGAAATCAGGTCACCAAGAAGGATGTGCAAAAAAAACAAAAATGATAAGTCTAATGATGAAGTAAGAAAGGAATGCAAGGCGGATGAATGCGTCCTAAATAAAATTAAGAAAGGGTCACTAAGATGGTTTGGACATGTGGAACGAATGGATGAAGGTAGAATGGTTAAAAAGATATATACAAGGTTCTGTGATATGGAGTCCTTACGAGGCGAAATATTCCGTTATGCTGGAGACGGTTCAGAAAAAATTTCAGTGTGGCGGTCCATCCTCTCTGCCTACCCTTTTTAATTTCTTTTTTAAAGATTTACTTAAAAAACAATTTTTGAATAATTTGGACGACGTCGAAATAAAGGCAAAAGTTGTTATTAAAAAACATCAATTTATTTTATTATTAATTTAAATTAACTTCCGTCAAGAGATTTAGTAAAATGATTCAATGATCTTCTAATCACGTGTGGAGTCGGAGAAACCGACCTGCATGTATGACAAGATGCATGAAAGTATGTCAGGACAGAACAGTGTGGCGTTCCATTCTTTCTGCCTACCCCTCCGGGGAGACGGCGTGATGGTTAGTTAGTTCGTTAGTATAATCATTAATACAATACATACTTGTATCGTCTACATGGGTGGCGCGCGTTCAGCAGTAAATTCTCGCCGTTCTTAGAATTCCTCATAGCAGTCTATTTGTAAACATTCCCCGCCACGTGGTATCTTTACCCCTCGTTCAACAAGTGGAATAATGCATAGGTATGAGGGGTGTGTAATGTTCTGTTTACATTTCCATCACGCGTTATTACGGATGTTAACGTTTTTTTTTTCATTTTGTGGACGTGCTTATACAACGGATATTTTCACGCTTGTAAACCCATTTTTATTATAATGTAAACACTATTAATATTTAGGGTTGGTTAAATAATTTATAAAAATATCTACATAATTTTCACTGGCTCATAAGCCTTGAAATAATCCAGCATAAACTATCATCATCAGCCGTCTGTCATCCACTGCTGAATGCAAGCCTCTCCCAAAGCACGCCAACGCCCCCTATCCATTGCCGCTCCCATCCATCCATGTCCAGCAATCCTCTTCAGATCGTCGGTTCAGCGGGCAGGGGGACGTCCAACTCTGCGGAATCCTGTACGCGGTCTTCACTCCAGCACCCGTCTCCCCCATCGACCGTCGGTTCTCTGACAGATATGGCCAGCCCATCGCCACTTCAGCCCGCCCATCCTCAGAGCCACCTCAGTCACCTTGGTTTATTGTCGAACAAATTCTTTTCTAAATCTGTCCCTCAAGGTTATTCCAAGCATGGCTCTTTCCATGGCGCGTTTGGCGTATAAACTGTGCTGAATTGTTTTTAAAGTTTTTCACGAAATGGCTCTTGTCTAACTAACTAACCATCACGCCGTCTCCTCGAAGGGGTAGGCAGAAAGAATGGACTGCCACACCTTTCTATCTCTAGCTTCCTCAACATTCATACATCGTGTCATGCACGCACGTCGATTTCTCTGACTCCTCACGTGGCCGACATTCAATATTTGATTTATTTGATCGTGCCACGTTTACCTAGGTCTGCCTCTATATTTCTGATATTTGTGTATAGAATCATGTTTACTACCCCTGATCTGTAAGTATATAAAGGACTAAGTATAATGGTGTCACCAGTCTGTCGATGACAACGAGCCTGGCGAAACCGGTCGATGTCGAAATAAAGACAAAAGTGGAAGAAGTTAAAAAACATCGTTTTATTTAATTATTATTTAAAATGAACTTCCATAAAGAGATTTCAGTAAAATTATTTGATCATCTTATATGTCACTAACTAACTAACTAACCATCACGCCGTCTCCCCGAAGGGGTAGGCAGAAAGAATGGAACGCCACACTGTTCTGTCCTGACATACTTCTCTCGTTCCTCTACATTCATACATCTTGTCATGCACGCACGTCGATTTCTGACTCCTCACGTGACCGACATTCAATATTTGATTGATTTGATCGTGCCACGTTTTCCTCGACCTTCCTCTATTTCTAGTTCCGTTCACGCCGTTTACATATACCTTCTTTACCATTCTGTCTTCACTCATTCTTTCCATGTGTCCAAACCATTTTAATGACCCTTCTTATATGTATAATATAATAAAAACTTTTAGGAAATATGCATTTAATTTTTCAAGGTTATTTGTGAATTTCTCGTTTATTTTCTTGACATAGATTTCGTTTTTAATTTGTTATAAAATTTACAATCTTATTATAGGAACTATGTAATGGTCGAATCTTTATTATTCTATTTAATAACAAGAATAATAAAATCCAAACGGAATCAAACGAGATTCTGTAATTTATAGCTAATGGGTCCGTAAAATAAAATTATGGCCAATGCCGGAGTTCTTGGAAGATGGGTCCAGGTAAGAGACGCGACCTCTCCCATTAACATTGACGTGATTTATGGCCGTGTTAGTTTTGACAATGCCGCTATTTAGCAATCGTCATTGCTAAAAACGAACCCGTGACCACATCTTGTTTAATAACAATTTTTTTCTGCTGTTATCTGAAGACATGCGTGCTGTCCAGATGTATTCATAAGCTAGAAATAGTGATACTTAAATCAAATCAAAATTATCCCAACAGACATTACAAACAATATTAATGTTTAAGGGGGTTGACCCATGTGAAGAATTAAAAAAAATGGATTTTGTTTTTCTTTCATAAATTGCTTCCTTAATATGTCTAGAATCTTCTTCTTCTTCGATGGCCCTACAGCCCATATCGAGCCTTAGCCTCCAGTATTCTTCGCCTCCAACTCCTCCTGTCCTCCGCTTTCGACCCTCCAATCTGACACTCTTAACAATCTTGCCCCATCTCTCCCAACTTCATCCTCCCATCGCAGCCTTGATCGTCCAATTGGTCTTCTACCACCTGGGTGCCACTCCAGCAATCTTTTTGGGGTTCGCGATGACGGCTTCCTCTGCACGTGACCGGCCCATCTCAGTCTATTCAGTCTGACCTGTGTGAAGAGACCGGGAGCTTTGTAAATATGGTACAGCTCTATAACTTTGTAAATATTTCTAGAATACGGTGGTAAAGTGATTTTTTTTAATTCGAAGTCGTTATAAAGATACAGCAGTTAGAAGAAGCAACTGTTCGGAGCGCTGAGTTGGCAGTCGAAGGCTGAACCTGTTGTGCACAGTCGACTTGATACCTGAGACCCTTCTGTACAAATATACGTTCACGTATTCATAAACTAGAAATAGCGTTAGAACTCAAATCAAATCAGTTTATTATCTCAACAGACAATACAAACAATATTAATGTTTAAGGCGTCAATTGAGTACGGGTAAAATACAATATAATACCAGGAACGCACGAGAGATGGTTCGACACTAGGAAGACAGGTACTCTCTAAAGTCAAGAGTATATTTCTTCTAAACGCACTTTCACTAATATGAAAGACGTCTATCTCCGAGGAAACCGCGCTCAGCAGACTAATTGCTCTTCCCACCGGTGTCACCAGAGACATGTTGGTTCTGGCGGCCGGAAGGTAAAACAATATATGCTATCTATGGTATACATTAAAGCTTACTGGCTGGCTCTGATTTGGTAGTTGTTTTTGCATTCTCTAACTAATTTTATAGGTTTATTTTATGCTCTGTATTGTCACACGGAAGCACTATATGACTCTTATGTACTGAAGGCGATTCGAGTTAAATTGACTCTATTATACGAGAGTGAAGTATGGAATTAGCAAAATTAGGATGATGAGTGCCAAATGCAGATATGAAGTGAAGTAAATGCAGTTCGAATGTAAGCGTTATGAACATGTGACAAATAATGAAAGGTTAGTAACAGCGATTGTAATACATATATAAAACACATAGAAATAATTAAAGAAGCCTGATTACATGTTACCACAATTATAAACAGTGAGAACCATTATCAGTACAGACCTTTGAATATTTATAATCCATCCTATTTATTTAAAAAATATTTTTTAGTACAAATTTTCGGGGATCGAGCGTTTGCGTTAGCCGGTCCATCAGCTTGGAACAATCTCCCTTCACACCTAAGATGCATAAATGATCCGACAGACTTCAGATCCAAGCTGAAAACCCATCTTTTTCATATTTTATACCTAATTTAAAACTTACATATTTTGTTCTATTATACTTTCTAATCGATCGCGAATATCAATCAGATGCAGCGTTCACATTTAGATTTAAAACACGTCTTAATGCGCCCTTGAGGTGATTACATCACAAAAACGCCGCTTTAAAAGTTAGTATATTATTATTATTATTAATATTTAAGTATTTTATGTCACCATAGTTAGTTTATATCGTTCTCCCGAGGATGAAGGTGTAAAGCCTTCGAAACATGCCGAGAAAAATAAACTAAAAAAATTCGCCATTATAGAATTTTACATTGTTAATGCCTGTTTATCCAAAAATAAGTTATAGATTACCCTTTGCCTTCATGCCACTTGATTCTAATGATTCATCTGAAGTTAATGATTGCAGAATTGTCTAAAGTTACCGTTTAGGCTCAAAATACAGATTGCAGAAGATTTTGTTTTGGCAATGTAGATTGCCTTGTTTTTAGGCTTTCGGTGATGCAGAACTCAAATGTATTAGCTTTCGCCATTCCTTGAAGTCTCTTGAATACAGACCTGCATGACTTGAACATAATTATTTCCGGACATTTGAATCTGTCCAGAACCAGAGAACACTCCGGGCTCTCGGATTTCAAATGCTTCTGTTTTCGAACGAAGACAAATGAGTGGATGTAACTTTTATACGTTTTGTTTACTCGTATTTCTATATCCATTTTCTGCGCCTAGCGATTGGCTCTTTTTTATCCCACTAGCAAACGTATTATTAGGTTATTTCAAGGCGTTGAACCCGATTGGTGACTCGGCATATATCGACTTTAAAAAAAAATCTAACCGTATTATTGGCGAGCTTTTCCTTGTATATGTTACGTAATATATTAAAGGTTGTGTACTTTTATGGAGCAGGGCTAAACCACCTATGAATTCGGTTTGATTTTTCCAAACCATCTTATATATCTGAACTATGCATCAACGAGAATCTAATTGCCAAACAGTCTACATTGCGATCAGCTTAGTCTTCTGCGATCGGTAGATTGACTGTGCCAAAACTCTGTCCATGCACAAACTTTGGCGACCGAGCCTTCGCGGTAGCCGGCCCTTCAGCCTGGAACAATCTTCCAGCAAACTTCAAGTGCATTGAGAATCAGTAAAGAGTTTAGATCGAGACTCAAAACGCACATTATCAAATTATCCTTTCCTGATGTAAATGTTAAACGACTGCGTGAAGCGCAGTCCTCCCAATAAATATGTTTATTTTTTAACTAGTCCATAAAACGGAGCATTCTCTACAGCACCCTTAAGATGAGTATTTCATAAAAATGGCGCTCTAAAAAATATCCTTCTTTTTATTGTAGACTCTAATTCGAATTCAATCCTTAAGTTCTTCCAAGGGTGAGGTCGATGTTTAAAAACTTTTTGCGAAACGTGCAGTGTTGCCCGGACAAAACCATGGCAACGACTGAAACGGCAAGACCCTCCCAAAACAATGAGACCACTCCCAGGTTCCTACCCCCACCACACGGGATGTACCGGCCTTTCAAAACTGCACTGTCTGTTTTGCCGCAACCTGTAGTTGAAGTCCTCCTAAACAGCTGGACTGATTTTGATGAAAAAAAATTGTGTTTGTTTGAGTGGGTCCCTGGATGGTTTAGATTCATAATTAGACCCGGTAGGTGGCGCTAGGAAAAAGAATCGTTCGGACAGGACAACGTCTGTCGGGTCCGCTAGTAAAATAATATTAAATTTATTATTATTAAATTATTCACTTCCGTACAGAAGGATCGGTGCGATAGCTCCATAGCTCGCTGCTGTCTTAACCAACCAAAAGCCCACAATAGATTCCATATTAGGAAATTCCTCCCTCTCTCTTGGCTGTATGGTCTCTATGAGCGTATGGTCGTGTCTCTGTTGATATTATTATATTGTCGACTGGAATACACTTACTGTACCGTTACCCGCCTGGTACTCTCGAGTACCCTGTACTTTCGTGTGCGGCTGTGGGCCATCTGACCGGGCGCGAGCGAGAGGCGAATACGTCATGGAGGAAAGAGAACGGGACGCGAGATCCACTGTTGCTACAGTGTGTTTCCGAAAACTAAACTAACTAACTAACCACCACGCCGCGCCAGAAAGAATGGACCATCACACTGTATTCTTTCCTGACATCTCTCGCTTCCTAAACATTCATACATCGTGTCATGCACGAATTTTTCAGACTCGTCACTTGTCCGACATTCAATATTTGATTTATTTAAACGTGCGTTTTTCTCGGGTTTCTTCAATTTCTAGTTCGTTTACATCCTTAATATATACTTTCTTTACCATGCTTTCTTTCCATGTGTCCAAACCATCATAATGATCCTTTCATCATTTTGATCATAATCTTTTCATTCAACACTCTACCATACCGACACTATACCAGATTTTCCACACATTCGTCTAAGAGATCTCATTTATATTGTATTTATTCTAAATAATGAAAATAAAAAAGTAAAAAATCTTTTTAAAATGTATCCTGATGCACCAGAAGATGGCAGCGAGCTGCCGAAATTGGTCGAGAAACAAACTTTAGTGCATTTTAACTAAATATATAAAAATAAAATAAAAATTCATTATTTACAATGAACTTCTTGGATGAAGTTTCAAATACAAAACTAAGCATTTATTCTTCTTATTATTATATTATTTTATTTATAGATGATCTATTGTTTTGGCCGAAGCACTGTGATTCTCAAAAATTATTAGGTGTTTTAATTTTATAACACTATTTATTATATGTACTTATCACAATTTATTTTTGTAAGATTATTGCGATAGCTTTTTCGCCAACCTATGCTGGCATCATCTGGCATTACTAACAACTGATAACAGAATAAAATCTTATAAAAATAAATTGTACGTTAATGTATAATAAACCAGTGTTTCAAATTTAAAACATTTCATTATTTTGTTTTCTTAACCACTTAATGCTTTTGAACGAGCATCGTTCGCGCGCGGCGCGTGTATCGTATCGCGCCAACCCGAGCACTGCTCGTGCGTTTCGACTTGTTTGCGTTACATAAGGTAAACTAACGAACTGAGATCGCCTCTTTTTTAAACTGGACAACTTTTAAATTATGTTAATTCTTTAAATAAAAAATAAAATCACCTGATATTTTTGGTTATATTTTTGTGAAAAAAAAAACGAGCACTAAGTGGTTAATATTTGACAATCTGCAACATTAGCGTGAATGGTGAAAATTTGGAGCAAGTAGTTGAGTTTGTGTATTTAGGTAGTATGTTTACAAGAGATGGGAGAGTGGAGAGGGATATTGAAAGAAGGGTTGGGGCAGGCAACAAAGTGAATGGTGCACTTAAAGTTGTCATCGCAAACAAAAACCTATCCAAAAAACTAGAATGGCAGTGCACAATGGTGTTCTTCTACCGACCCTTATGTATGGAAGCGAAGCATGGAACTGGCAAAGGAAGGATGAAAGTAGAATAAATGAAGTAGAAATGAGATCTCTTAGACGAATGTGTGGATACTCTGCGTATGATAAAGTGTCGAATGAAAATATAAGAAGTGAATGCGGTGCGAATGATGGTGTCATGAACAAAATAATGAAAGGATCATTAAGATGGTTTGGACATATGGAAAGAATGAATGAAGAAAGAATGGTAAAAAATTATATGTTAATGATGTAAATGGAACCAGAAATAGAGGAAGACCGAGGAAAACGTGGCACGATCAAATAAATCAAATATTGAATGTCGGCCATGTGAGGAGTCAGAGAAATCGACGCGCGTGCATGACACGATGTATGAATGTTGAGGAACCGAGAGAAATATGTCAGGAAAGAAAGGTGTAGCAGTCCATTCTTTCTGCCTACCCCTTCGGGGAGACGGCGTGATGGTTAGTTAGTTAGTTAGTCAATATTTGTGTATATTTTTTGTTCACCCTGTTAGAAGTTGAGAGAGAGAGAAGGAAGTACTCTATGTGAAAGAGACAGCACAATACCTTGACCTGTACAACGTAATTTTCTCTATGACCCGCAGTCTCGCATTCCGTTCATCATATTGTTCATTTTTATTATTATTATTTTCAATAGCGGTTATCGTTTGATACACATCTCCTGTTTCCAATACATTAAAGCTAATGGCTCATTAATTTTTTCAGTATTCTCATACTTATTTCGTCGGTCCTGGTGATGGACTGGGGACGGCAGTCATAACCCTGAATATGATCCCTTCTGGCATCTATATTTTTAAAACTTAGTTACTGTCACGCCGTCTCCCTGAAAAGTTTTTTTTTTCTTTCTCTTTATTGGTTTCAAAATACATTATTATGATCCTTGCTAAAGATTATCTTGCATGGATAGTTGGTGTGAATGGTGAAAATTTGGAACAACTGTATGAATCTGTTTATTTAGGAAGTATGTTTACAAAGGATGGGAGAGTGGAGAATGATATTGAAAGAAGGGTTGAGCCAGGCAACAGAGTAAATGGTGCACTTAAAATTGTCATCGCAAACAAAAGCCTATCCAAAAAAGGTAAGATGGCAGTGCATAATGCTGTTCTTGTGCCGACCATTATGTATGGAAGTGAAGCAAGGAACTGGCAAAAGAAGGATGAAAGTAGAATAAATGCTGTAGAAATGAGATCTCAAAATGAATGAAAGTGTTATGAACAAAATAATGAAAGGGTCGTTAAGATGGTTTGGACACATGGAAAGAATGAGTGAAGACAGAATGGTGAGAATGGTATATGTAAACGACGTGAACGGAGCTAGAAATAGAGGAAGGCCGAGGAAAACGTGGCCCGATCAAATCAATCAAATATTGAATGTCGGTCACATGAGGAGTCGGAGAAATCGACAAGATTTATGAATGTAGAGGAAGTGAGAGAAGTATCTCAGGACAGAACAGTGTGGGGGTCCATTCTTTCGGGAGACGGCGTGATGGTTAGTTAGTTAGTTATTTAACTTAAAAACTTTGTGTAAACCACTGATTACTTCTACTGCTGACCGGTTTCTATATTATTTGTATTATCATCGGGACGTAGGAATTGATATTTAAAACCTCTTTGCTGAAGAATGCCCTAAGAGACATGGAATGTCTAGGCCTTAAAGAAGAAGAAAATACCAGCGAAACAGAAAACCGATAGCGAGTATTAAAAAGAAGCTAGGAGGGAAAATAAATATTTAAAAAAATTAAACTGAAAATAGGGCAAACTTCTTAATCACTAATGTTTTGCTCTAACATGCCGTTAAATCATGCAAATGCTTTCCTGGATTCCTCTACAGTTACGCATCGCCACAATCGCGCTATTCGAGACGTTTTAATATATGCGTTTTTTTTTTTACTTCGTTCAAAAGTCGTGTGAAATTTTGATTCATTCACAAGATAGCGAGTCTGTGTTTATCTTTGAAATCTTCTTAGCATCCGCGAACTCAGATACGTATTCTATATTTAAATATGAGTTTTGAGACGTCATTGACTATTTATCAACTTCACCGACCGGGAACACCGTCCACATCTATATATCTACAATAGAAATAGAGGAAGACCGAGGAAAACGTGGCACGATAATAAATTAACCTTAGTTTATACCCAGATGTAGAGATAAAATGCAGAATTGAGGCAGCAAGAGCTACGTTAATAAAGTGAAATCACTATTCTGCAATGATAACATAAACTTGAAACTCCGCCAGAGAATGATCAAATGATATGTGTGTGTCTGTTTTATTGTGTGGATGTGAAACGTGGACCTTGAAAGTCAACTTAATGAACAGACTGGAAGCATTTGTAATGTGGCTCCATCGCCGAATGCTCAGAATTCCCTGGACATACATGCTTAGCAATGCCGAAGTCCTGAGGCGAGCTAAAGTTGACAGGGAACTCTTATAAACTATCAAGGTTCGGAAGATTTCACATCTGGGTCATATACTGCGTGGGGAAAAGTACTACCTTATCCAACTGATATTGGACGGGAAATTTGAGGGACGCCAGGGGCCCGGTAGGAGATAAATGTCCTGGCTGCGAAACGTGAGGGAATGGACCGGCATCCGAAGTGTGGAGCAGCTGTTCAGAGTGGCGCAGGACAGGGACAGGTTCGCCGAGGTGATCGACAACGTTGGGGGGACCCGACGGGGCACTTGAAGAAGAAGAAGTTTATAATATTCAAATATGAACTGCAATTGTAGACTGACGTAGTTTGAAATCTATTTTTCTACTGCAAATGTAGTTAGTCGCACTATAAGGTTTAAGGCGTTAAATGGAATGGCACCAGTTTATATCTCGTAACTCTTCATCACCCACAGACTGAATGCGATGTCTACATTGCGATCAGCTATGTCTTCTGCAAAGGGCATATTGTCCGTGCCAAAATGCTGTCCTCGCAAAAACTACCGTGACTTCAACTTGAACAATCTTTCAGCAGACTCCTAAACCTCGTCCTTTGTCCTACATGCCAAAAACTATACTCCACATTTTTTTTCCATCTCGCATTTGTCTCCTCTGCCTCTCCTGTTCTTCCCGCTGTATATTCCTGTGGTGTATCATTATTTTTATCTTTTATGTAAATTTTCTAAAATGTTCATCTATTATATTATGCTTATTTATTCAATAAAGTACAGCGGAGCATAGAAGTAAGATGGGGTAGATTCAATGTGGTCTGGCACCCCCTTGTTGTTGCCGTCTTTAAATGTAAGTCCCGGATGGACCGGGGACAGGCCCAGGGAGTGTACGAGGCTGACTAAAGGGCGCCGCTACACCCTATAACAGCCTCGGGTATGTGGCGGGAACATCTATGTGCAGAACGATTGTTCCAACAATACACTCATAAAGGCGAAGTTTTCGATTTAATTCAGAGAAGACAGCTGTTGTCTAACCGCAAAAATCTCTGTACGGTACAATGACTGCAGGTCGAAATACAAAATCTACCTCATCTCGATCGTATGCCGCCCAGCTTCTTGGACGGATGCGAAACCAGCGCCGGGAACAGTAGACGATATTTAAAGACGCATTTGTGATTCTGGCCAAGGCAACGAGAATAAATTTAATATATTACGCGATGCGCTCGTAGAGAGAAAATATACATACGCGTGTAAAATAATGCAGTGACCCCGCTTTGTATAACAAATGATATGAAAAGTCTAGCTATATTTTAGGCGAGACATCGCCAATAATTGACACAGTGTAATTTGTAAAAAATATATATTTTAATTGAAATTTCTTGGTAGAAGTTCATTTTAAATAATGAAAACTAAAAGATTTTGATACAAAATTTATTTATTATTATATATTTAGGGTTAGACCAGAAGATGGCAGGGAGCTGCCGAAACTGGTCAACGATAAGCATAAGTGGAAGCATACTAAATATACAATAATAAAGAAATTTTGTGTAATTTTTTTATTGTTTTCATTTTTTTAATGTGGTGCGAATGAAAATGTTATGAACAAGATAAGGAAAGGGTCATTAAGATGGTTTGGACATATGGAAAGAATGAGTGATAACAGGATGTTAAAGAAGGTATATGTAAACGGCGTGAACGGAGTTAGAAATAGATGAAGGCCGAGGAAAACGTGGCACGATCAAATAAATCAAATATTGAATGTCGGACATGTGAGGAGTCAGGGAAATCGCTGAATGTCTCAAATGCCCACAAAGGGGGGTTATCGCCCACTTTGAGAACCTAGGTCTTAGACGAATATGTGAAAGTTATTATTATAGTATTTTTATTTTTTAATGTCGAAGTTGGTAGGAAAGTATATAAGGAGAGGATAGCGTGGCGTTCTGTCCACACCGCTGGCCCACTGTGGAAATGGCGTGATGATTTGATAGTTTAGATTAGTTACCAACAATGTTCGGTATACTGGTATAAACAAACATATTTTTAAATAAAATAATAATACACTTTTAGTCATTTATATTAACACCAACCGGTTTCGCTCCCGCCAGAGCTTCGTCGAGGTGAGAGAGTAAACTAAATATAAAATCAGAGAACAACCTATGAAGAAAATAATATAATGTGGAGGGGAGAAAGAGTGGGAGTAGGAGAAAGTGGGCGCGAGGACGAATAGCCTGTTAAGACGGTGAGTCATGCTCATTAGGGAAAAATTATGGAGAATTTCTAAGTCAGATATTAGTAGCGGTTAATTTTTTTATTTTTATGGGAATATTTAAAATTATTTTCAATGGGGAACATCGCAAGAATGGGACTTTGGGAAATATTAGTTTGATTATTAATTAAGGGTATATATTTTTCATTATTATTATGATATGATATATACAATATATGGTTTAAGGTATGTTATCATTAAAAGTAAAACAAGATGACCCATTTGGCTATCTAACCTCATTAACAACCCGAGATAATAAGCCGGTTCACACACCCACAGCATCTCCGAGCGCGAGATTAAAATCTACGAGAATAGAAATGACAAAAATAAACAACGGATAGTCGTAAAAGCATACCTGCACAATTGTACGAGTATGTTCCGGAAGAGTCTGGGTGTCGCGAGACATTATCCAAATTGATTTCAGCGCTGCATATAAACAATGTACACACACAGATGCTGTGCAGATCTCAGCATGCAACGCACCTAGCTCTAAACGTGTCTCCGAGAAACATTTCCGCATTGCGAACGACGCACAACTTATAGGGCAACGCCTCTCATTATACTAAAACGGAGTATGTAGACAGAACCAAAATAAACCATTGAATGTGTTTAGAACACAATTGTGTACTGCCATTTTAGACCCTTATGTATAGAAATTAAGCATGGAAATGCCAAAAAAAGGATGAAAATAGAATAAATGCAGTTGAAATGAGATTTCTTTGACCAGAGGCTTCCTAAACTTTTTTGTCCCGTAAACTCCTTGCCGACTTCTTCTATTTTGTGTAGACCCCCTTCTTCTTTCCCCTCGCCTCTTCCCGTTACTCGGGGTCGGATTTTATTATCATTTGGCGCCGGGTATTTCTTTCGTAGGCAGCTTCCGTAGATCCACTATCGTGGACCCCCATTTTCATTTCATAGACCCCCAAATTTTTTTTCGCTTACATGGACCCCTTGTTGTTGTAGACCCCTGGAGGTCTATATAGACCACTTTGGGAATCACTGTCTTAGACGAATGCTTGAAATATCTGGGTATGATCTATGAGTCTACTTCGTCTTCCTAGCTTTGTCCCATTTACTTTGGGTCGGCTCTTCTTGTATGGCGTCTCCAGGGTCGTCTGTCCTTGGTGGCATGTGTTGGAATCCGATCTCTTATGAGAATCCTTTGGATAAGTTCCATCAGCTTGAGCCTACCACGTCCCCTGGGTCGCTGGTCCGTTTCCATTACCCTCCTTGCACCATGGTCAGTTGACCGTACCATCTTAGACGGTTCTCCTCAAGTTTATCTGGGTAAGATAGTGTCGAATGAAAATATAAAAAGTGAATGCGATGCGAAAGTGTCATAAACAAAATAATGAAACGATCATTAAGACAGTTTGGACACATAGAAAGAATGAATAAAGTCAGAATGGTGAAAAAAGTATATGTTAACGATGTGAACGTATTTAGAAATAGAGGAAGCCCGAGAAAATCGTGGCACGATCAAATATTCTTTCGATGTCTTTCTCAATTTTTCCATCTCATGTCAACATGCTTCCCAGATTCGTTCAATTTAAAAACCATAATTGAAGCGAGCACAAAACTTACGCAGTAATGGGCGAGAAGCCATTGGTTAGTTTCGCTTCAATAGCCTAAGCACATTGCTCTCATGTCCAACGCTCCATAGTAACTGACGAATCCGCAACATTATTTTAATTCAAAATCGAAAATCTGCCTCTGGACACATTGTATATCTTCTTCTTCTTTTGATAGATCTGACGATCTGTGACACAGAAATCATATCTCGTCGGATGATGAGATCCAGCTGTCCCTCCATCTCTTAGGCGGTCTTCCAGGTGGGCGGTGTCCGGAAGGGATTTCATAGGCGGCTGTATATGCGAGTCTGTCACCATCCATTCGGGCTACATGGTCCCTCCAGTATCTTCTTCTGGATCTACTCCACTGAACGATATCCTCTATTTCGCAGGTTTTCTTATGTCTGCGTTGCGGACACGATCTCGGAGGGTTTTTCCAGTAATTGATCTTAGGACCTTCATCTCCGATGTTCTTAGTAGCCCCTTGGTTCGCACAGTGTCAGCCCGCGTCTCTACAGCGTACGTCATGATGGGTCGCACGCATGTTTTGTAGATTCTGATCTTGCTGTCGATACGCATGTGCTTGTTTTTCCAGACTCTTCAGGCATCCTGACACGGCAGAGGCTTTACTGACTTGTTCACGTACTTCGGTACATTGTATAAAATAATTTAAAGTACGTTATCGGGAGTAGAGTTTATAAATAAAGACGCTTCGTCTTTGGAAGTTATCTCAAAGTAGACTTCTTTTTTTCTTCTATTACGGCTCATTGATGATTCCGGTATTTCCGTACACCGCATGTAATACCCATAATAATAATATTATGCGGCCGGCCGGGGCCCAGCCTCACGCCGGACCCCACTGCCGGCTATTATCCGACCTACACCGGTCATCTAAAGCAGATTCCTGCTGTACCGGTTATTCGACATTTTTTTTATCCACATCTCACCAACACCTCGAGACCCGGGCGAATTATTATCTTAAAAAATAATAATGAAATAAATCTATGTTTTTTTAACTACTTCCACTTTTTCGGTTTCGCCAGGCTCGGTGGAATCGACAGACGATGTAGCATATTCACAGCGGATGGCCGAGCGGATAGTGACGTCGAAAGAAGGGTTGGTTCGGGTAATGAATGAGTAAATGGAGTTTGAATTACTTTTTGATAACTTTGTATCACAACACTTTTTTACACTTTTCACAGACATGTTTCGGGACACAGAAGCCCCTTCTTCAGTGTGTACAAATTTTAACAGCTAAATGAGACAAAATCGTTACTAACTAACTAACTAACTAACTAACCATCACGCCGTCTCCCCGAAGGGGTAGGCAGAAAGAATGGACTGCCACACCTTTCTTTCCTGACATATGTCTCTCGCTTCCTCAACATTCATACATCGTGTCATGCACGCGCGTCGATTTCTCTGACTCCTCACATGGCCGACATTCAATATTTGATTTATTTGATCGTGCCACGTTTTCCTTGGTCTTCCTCTATTTCTGGTACCATTTACATCATTAACATATAATTTTTTTTACCATTCTTTCTTCATTCATTCTTTCCATATGTCCAAACCATCTTAATGATCCTTTCATTATTTGTTCATGACACCATCATTCGCACCGCATTCACTTCTTATATTTTCATTCGACACTCTATCATACACAGAATATCCACACATTCGTCTAAGAGATCTCATTTCTACTGCATTTATTCTACTTTCATCCTTCCTTTGCCAGTTCCATGCTTCGCTTCCATACATAAGGGTCGGTAGAAGAACACCATTGTGCACTGCCATTCTAGCTTTTTTGGATAGGTTTTTGTTTGCGATGACAACTTTAAGTGCACCATTCACTTTGTTGCCTGCCCCAACCCTTCTTTCAATATCCCTCTCCACTCGCCCATCTCTTGTAAACATACTACCTAAATACACGAACTCAACTACTTGCTCCAAATTTTCACCATTCACGCTAATGTTGCAGACTGTCGTGGTTTCTTCCTTTTCAAAAATCATTACCTTGGACTTATTAACATTCATCATCAGATCATTTCGCATGCATACCTCATACATACAATTCACCAGGACTTGTAGTTCATGCTCGTTGTCTGCAAGTAGGACAGCGTCATCCGCATACAAGAGACAGCTTACTGACACTCCGCTCATTTTGGCACCTACATCCAACCCTTTCAGCTCTCTCATACAATTGTCCATATACAGATTAAATAACCACGGGGACATTACGCAACCTTGTTTGACACCTTTATTGATATCAAACCAGGCTGTAAGATCTCCATCCTTTCCGTGTATAGTGACTTAATGGCCGTGATCAGTTTTGTACTTATTCCATATTCAGACAATATTTTCCACAACTTTTCTCTATTAACGTAATCATATGCTTTTTGTAAGTCGACAAATGCACAGAAAAGTTTGCGATTTTTGGCCAGAAACTTCTCTGTCAATGTACGAAGTCCAAAAATTTGATCCATACATCCTCTGCCATTCATAAAGGCACCTTGCACATCCCAAACTTTGTCACTCGTCAATTTTCTTACTCTTTCTATTAAAATTCTGCCATAGACCTTACCAACGACACTCAAAAGACTAATAGCTCTGTGGTTTCCACATTCCATACGTGATCCTTTTCCTTTGTACAGGGGCATAATTACTGCTCTCCTCCAGTCTAGCGGCGTATATCCCTCCTCCAAGCACTGGTTAAATAACTTACATAACCATGTAAAAACCACTTCGCCACCGCTTTTAATAAAGTCTATGGCAATACAATCAAACCCAACAGCTTTTCCACTTTTCATTGCACTCACGGATCTTTTCATCTCATTCGTACTTATTTTTTCAATATTATCATTCATAGGTCCCGCACTCGCACTAGCTGTCATATTTTCGATCGTTACTTATATACTAAATAAAATTAAAACGGTAAAGGAGGAGTGGGGATGGCTCCAAGAAATAGTGTTAATTACATTTTAGCCGGAATAATGGGACAGGGGAAATAAATCTAGTATCGGACTGGAAGTTAAATTAATTTGATTATTTATAATTTCTTCTTTATTTTTTATTGACTTTTTTATTTCTAGGATTTCAAGGTTATTTAATGTTACTTTTCTATTACTGATATGCAAAACTTCAACGCCGTTATTTTTATCGAAACGGCGAATTAAATAACGGCGTTGAAGTTATGGCGAATATAGAAGAGTAAATTTAGTTCCATTTAGTGCTTTAAAAATAGTTAATGGAAACAATAATTTATCAACGAAAGCGAAAATGGTCGTTCACAATGGAGTTCTGGTCACAACCCTTATGTATGCAAGCGAAACATGGAACTGACAGAAGAAGGATGAGAGCAGAATAAATGCGGTAGAGATGAGGTCCCTAAGACGTACGTATGTTAGAATTTCAAATGGTGATATAAGAAAGGAATTGGATCGCTACGTTGGCATTGGTTCGGACATATGGAGCGCATGGATGGAGAGAGAATGGTTAAGAAAGTATACGTTAACGATGTAAATAGAGTACGGAATCGAGGTAGACCGAGGAAAACATGGCATGACCAAATTAATAAAATTTTAAAGGTTGGTCATGTTAGAAGTCGGAGGAATCGACGTGCGTGTATGCCTCGTTGTATGAATGTGGAGGAATCTAGAGAAGTGTGTCAGGATAGAGTAGTGTGGCGGTCCATTCTCTCTGCCTACCCCTGCGGAGAAACGGCGTGATGGATTGCTGTTGTAAAAAATAATAATTGAATAAAACGATGTTTTTTTAACTACTTCCACTTTTGTTTTCATTTCGACAGCGACCGTTTTCGCCAGGGTCGCTGGCATCGACAGACCGGTTACACTGTTATAAACTTACTCCTCTATATACATACAGATCGAAAGTAGTAAACGTGATTCAAAACAAAATTAATAATGTAAAATTTACTGAATTTAAATATTCTTGTTAAAGTTGTTTAAGAGCATTATGTTTTCAATGCAATGGAATTTAAATTGATTACAGTTGACATATTTTTATATATTTTGTATTTAAAATAGATTTTTTGTTTATAATATGAATGAATTTAAATAAAATAATTAACATAATTTTGGCCCGTCGGTTGGCTGCTCCTATCGAAATTTCCATATTTTATGCCCGTAGCACACCTCCGCTGCGAAATACGAGTAGCGGAACCGCTGCATGAATTCCGCTGCGATCAAGTGTAGATTGAGTAGCGGAACTGGGCGGCGGAACGTTACGCGAGTCAGTTGAGTTGAGGCAATCGGAGCGAAATATCGTCGTTATCAGAGTCAGAGGAGGAAGCAATATTATTGTGGACTTTAACTTTGGAGAGGCATAAAACTCGTAGAATTTGGGTGCACGAGATTAATGAAAATATGAAGAAATTAGGAGAAAACCGACTACGTAAAGAACTAGAGTCACATGAAGATCGTTTTTATACATATTTTAGAATGAGACCAGAAAGTTTTGACGAATTACATAATCTTTTGAAGTCATTTATAGTCTGGATGATTTAATAAATAGAGAATAGGTCTATTTATGACCTCTTGAATTAATTTTTCTGTAAAATCGACGTCCATTTTATGAAAAAAATGTAGTTTCGCTTTTTATTTTTGTCGACTTCCACAAACACGTGCGGACACAACGCGGCACCGCAACTAAATGGCGGCCGGAGCGCGGAGGTGTGGCCGGCGTCGGAGCAGATCGACGAAACCGCGCGGAGAAAGAGATAGAATTATAGTCAAATGTATGCGTTAGAACAGGCAGTTCCGCTAGTGATCCGCATCTCCAACATACGAACAAGACGTAGCGAAATTACTGCGGCTCCGCTGTTATGGTTTCGCAGCGGAGGTGTGCTACGGGCCTTAGTCACTAATATATCTCTGATTGCTGACAGTAATCAACAGGAATTTGATGCATCACAACGTGTGGGATTCTGAAGGGATCCATCCTTTGCACGCCCGCATTCCAGTGTCTTCTGCGTTGTCTTCCCCATCTGACAAAATCTTTAACCTTGCAGATTTCGAAGATAGATCTCATGTAGATCTTCCTTAAATATTTTTTTAATGACTCTTTCGTCTTCAAACTGTAATCATTCTGAACTCGGGATCGATGTATGTATTGTATGCAACGTTTTATTATAGTATTTGTGTCTCAATGTGTTAAAGCTCAATGACGTCACATATACTGTATTTTCTTCTGTTTACACGCTTCGTTCGATTCATGTGTGACTTAATACTTATAAACACTATAAATATATCTTTTGTTTATTTAATTTTTTTATTACACACCTAAAGTAATTAATTAGTGCTGAAAGTGTACATGGACTAATATTTAAACATGCATTTAACGTGAAAAATTAATTAAATTATTTATTTATTTATTAAGACAAAATCACCTTATGAAAGATTAGTATAATTTTTCTATTGCATACCATGACGGCCTTCGTGGCAGAGTGGCAACAGTTATGACTGCCATATCAAAGGTTTCGAACTCGATTCCATTGATGGGCTTTTAGACTACCAGATTTCACAAAAAATAGACTAGTTTATCAGGATGTCACCCAAGGCGACCTTAACACCAGGACTTCAGTAACGTAGCCAACCAGACAGCCATTTGCTTTTTGAGAGAAAAAAATGTTTTTTTCACCAAGAGTGTTTTTTTATGATACAGACAGATATCTTAAATCTAATAACTGCAGTAAATGGTGCACTTAAAGTTGTCATCGCAAAAAAAGCTTATTCAAAAAAGCTTAGATGGCAGTGCATAATGGTGTGCTTGTGCCGACCCTTATGTATGGAAGTAAAGCATGGAACTGACAAAAGAAGGATGAAATCAGAATAAATGCAGTAGAAAAGAGATCTCTAAGACGAATGTGTTTAAATCTGTAAATGATAGAATGTCAAATGCAAGTATAAGAAGTGAATGCGGTGCAAATGAAAGTGTTATAAACAAAAAAATGAAAGGGTATTTGAGATGCTTTCCACATATGGAAAGAAAGAATGAAAAATGAATGGTAAAAAGTATATGTTAACGATGTAAATGAAACTAGAAAAACGTGGCACGATCAAATAAATCAAATATTGAATGTCGGCCACGTGAGGAGTCGACAGAGAAATTGACGCTCGTGCATGACACGATGTATGAATGTTGAGGAATCGAGAGAAATATGTCAGGAAAGAAAACTGTGGCAGTCCTCTATTTCTGCCTACCGCTTCGTGACGACGGCGTGATGGTTAGATAATTAGTTATTTCGGGTTGGTATATTAAATTTTATAAGTTCAGTTGATTATGTCATCGGTAAGAAATGCATAATTTATATCAAATCGTAAATTTGATGATGATTCGACAATCATATAGAATTTTTTTTCAATGCTATCGGCTTTTCTCAAAGACCTGTAATCTAATTGATTCTGCGTAATATTTTGTACTCACTTTATACTATTGTTAAGCTTGTGCGATCATTTCTACCGATAAGATTGCAAGACTTTTATACCGGAGACGAATTTGAACTTGAAATAAAAAGAGTGAATAAACGCACCAAAGGTCATTTCTGGAAATATAAATATACCCTTTTTGTGCTAAGGGGGAGGGGGGAATCCTAAAAAAACAGCAGATAGGTCTGCTCATCCATTCGTTCCATGTATAAAACCATCTTATTGTCTAACTAACTAACTAACCATCACGCCATTTCTCCGAAGGGGTAGGCAGAGAGGATGGATCGCCACACTGGCCTGTCCTGGCATACCACGAACACACGTCGATTATTCCGACTTCGAATGTGGCCGCCTTTTAGTATTTGATTAATTTGGTCATGCCATGTTTTCCTCGGTCGTCCTCGGCTTCTGTTCCCACTCACGCTGCTAGTGTACAACTTTTTAACCATTCTACTCTCATCCATTCGTTCCATATATCCGAACCATCTCAGGGATCCTTTTTTAATTTTATTCATGATGCAGTCATCTGCTTTACATTTCTTTCTTATTTCATCGTTCGGTATTCATACAACGTTTTCCCGCACATTCTTCTTAGTGATCTCATTTCTACGGCGTTTATCCTGCTTTCATCCTTCTTTTGCCAGCTCCAAGCTTCACTTCCATACATGAGGGTTGGCACTAGAACTCCATTGTGTACTGCCATCTTTGCTTCTGTGGATATATTTCTATTTGCAGTAATGACTTTGAGTGCGCCATTTATTTTATTCCCAGCACCAACCTCCTTTCGATGTCTTTCTCCATTTTTCCGTCTCTTGTAAACATGCTTCCCAGATACGTAAATTCAGTAACTTGCTCCAATTTCTCGCCCATCGCACTTATATCACAAATCGTCATACATTCTTCTTTCTCGAAAACCATCACTTAAGATTTAGACGCATTCATCACCAAGTCATTCTTTTTGCATGCCTCATACATCCTTGACACTAAGACTTGCAAATTGCCATCTTAATGTCCCTTTATTAATTTTATTTTCGACGCATTCGTTCGCCTTACATTATTTTCTTTCTTCTTTATTTGGTATTCTATCATACATTGTTTTATATATATCGACTAAACCAAATATGCAGTGCACATTGGGGGTTCTAGTGCCGACCCTTATGTATGGACGTGAAGCTTGGATTTGGCAGAAGAAGGATGAAATAAGATTACTAAAGAATGTGCGAAAACATAATGTATGATAGAATACCCAATGAAGAAGTTAAAAAGTAATGTAAGGCGGTCAAGTTGATTTGTGCGTTTGAAATGAATAGATGAGGGAAGAATGGTTAAAAATATATAAGAAGTGCCAACCCTTGTGTATGGAAGTGAAGCTTGAACCTTGCAAAAACGGATGAAAGTGGGATAAATGCCGTAGACATGAGATCTCTGAGAATAATGTGCAGGAAAATGATATATGATAGAATACCGAACGACGAAATAAGGAAGAAATATTAGCCAGGTGATTGCATCATAAGTAAAATTAAAATAGGATCCCTGAGATGCTTTGGACATATGGAAAGAATGAACAAGAGAAGAATGGTTAAAATGTTGTATATAAGCAGTGTGAGCAAATTAATCATATACTGAAAGGCGGCCGTATTCGAAGTCGGAAGAATCGACGATCATACATGTTACGTTGTATGAATGTGGAGGAAGCTACAGAGGTATGTCAGGACAGATGTGGCGGTCCATCCTCTCTGCCTACCCCTCCGTGGAAACACGTGATGGTTAGTTAGTCAGTTAGTTAAGCAGTGTGAATGGAAAAAGAAGTAGAAAAAGTAAAAGGATGACAGGGCATAACTTCTATAGTGATCTCATTTCATTTCTACGTCAAGTATCCTTCTTCTGCCAACTACAAGCTTCACTTCCATACATAAAGATTGCCACCAGAACTTCATTTTGTATTGCCATCTTATATATTTCTATTTGGAGTGATGATTTTGAGTGCACCATTAATTTTGTTTTCAGCACCAGCTCTTCTTTTGGTGTATTTCAAGGTACCTACATAGATACATCTTCTTCTTCTTCCTCAGCCTATTCCCGTCCACTCCTGGACAAAGGCCTCCTCCATTTGCTTCCATGTCATTCTGTCCTGTGCAGACTGCATCCAGGTTATTCCGACGTGTCTGTGTAGATCATCCTTCCACCGTAGTTACGGTCGCCCTGCACTTCTCTTCGCCGTCCACGGTCTCCAAGTCAGCAGTCTTCTTGTCCATTTTTCATCTGAGCTTCTGGCTACGTGACCTGCTCATTGCCATTTTAGAGTCGCCACCCGGTGGATGATGTCAGTGACCTTTGTTTTTTCTCTCACCGTATCGTTTCTGACTCTGTCTCTTAGGCTTATTCCTAATATGGCTCTTTCCATGGCTCTTTGGGTCACTCGCAGTTTCTCGGCACTTTTTTTGGACAATGTAACAGTTTCAAGACCATAAGTACCAACTGGCAGAACCCAGGCTTCATAGACTTTTCGTTTCAGGTTGATCGGTATTTTCCGGTTTTTAAGAGATACATAGCCACATAAAAATTCCTTCGTAAAATAAGTATTAGTGTTCTTGGCTTTAAATTCAATTGTTTTTGGTAAACCGGTGATTAATCTGCATTAGCACGAATTGTTTTTTGTTATCTTTATCCAGTGTTAGTCATCTACAAACCTTTTCAAGTCACAGTTGATCAATTGAATGATCGTGCAGATATTACATTATATTGATAGATAACAGTCGTCCTTGGGTAGCACTTTTCTCCAAGGTGATATGATGTTATATGCAGTTTCAATAAATATTCAATCACTTAACTAACTAACCATCACGCCATATCCACGAAGGGGTAAGCAGAATGAAAGGACCGCCACACTATTATTTCCTGTCATACTTCTCTCGATTCCTCTACATTAATATATCGTGTCATGTACGCACGTCAGACGCCGAACAAAACTCGCCGATTTCATGGATCGGATCGCAAAATTGAAATGGCAATGGGCATGACACGTAGCCAGACAGTCAAGTTCAAGATGGACTCCCAAAGTCTTAAAGTGGAGGCTATGGGAAAACAAAAGGGTTGTCGGTCGGCCACAGAAGAGATGGGCCGACGATATTGTTGGGGTCGCCGGGAAAAAATGTCACATGCAATGGAAAAAATGTCACATGCAATGGAAAAAATGTCACATGCAGCTCTCATGACTATTGTCAAAGTGCCCTTGAGGTGAGCTATTCACGAAAACGGCGCTATACAAAGTAGCCTAATTATTATTATTATTATTGTCAACCTTCGTGGCCGAGTGGTAAGTGCATTGACGACTGCCACCCCGAAGGTTCCGGGTTCGATTCCCGGCGAGGGCAGTGTGATTGTCACACTGTCTTTGGTCTGATGTAGAATTCACGTGGCAATAAAATGGCCTTGGCGAGTATGGAGTGGGCACAAAACTGATACGCGCGGTCGCATCCCTCTATGAGGGAAGCACCGCTTGTGTCAGGGTTAACGGGGCTGTCACATCTTGGTTTGACATCACCAAAGGTGTCAAACAGGATTGTGTGATGTCCCCGTGGTTGTTCAATCTATACTTGGACAAGTGTATGAAAGAACTTGAAGGCATAGACGCTGGTGCTAAGATGAATTGTTTGTCAGTCAGCTGTTTGTTAAATCGTCACCTGAGAGTAATAAGGTTCCAGCTGACAAAAGTAAAAAGCTGAGAAAAATTAAGTCAAAGTTTTGTTGGTTTCGGGTGTGTATCTTGGAATAAAAGGGTTTTATTCCAATTTCCAGAGATTTTTTTACCGAGAAACGTGTAAATTTTGTCTGGCAACAGTTGAAATAATAATGTTCTAAGTTTAAATGAATCCTTCTTCAGTGAATCGTGTATTTTGAATGATCAGATGGAACTTGATTCTTTTCGTAACATCAAAATGACGATACTATTACATGTTTTTTTTCATTGTACGTATAGATAAGGTTAGTAAGAACCCTTTTCACGGAAAAAAGGCAAATGTGAAATTTTGTTAGTTGGAACCCTCTTACTCTCAGGTGACGAAATGCAGACGACGCTGTGTTAATCGCTGACAGAAGAGAAAATTTGCAAGACTTGGTGATGAATGTGTCTAAATCTAAAGTGATGGTTTTCGAGAAAGAAGAATGTATGACGATAGAGTTTAGAATAGTGCTATTCCCGTATCCATTGGGGCAAGAACTGTTACAATACTCCGCGTACCGAGTTTATATGAAAGGTAAACAAAAGTGATATCGCAATCGCTTTGTATTCACGTTGGCTGTCTTATCGCAATGCCAATACGCTGCAAAGATGTATTAGAAAGATATAATGATACATACTCCAGTTTAAATGCGATTGTGTGTATATGACGTAAATAAAAAATACCATTAGTGTATCACGTATTGTGCGTGCCTGGAATATCAAAACATCACATGGCAATGATAACAATTTGCGATATAAGTAAGTCACGTATGAAAAACTCATTACATCTTTAAAAAAAACTAACTAACTAATCATCACGCCATTTCCCGGGAGGAGTAGGCGGAGAGGATGGATCGCCACAATGCTCTGTCCTGGCATACCTCTCGGGCTTCCTCTACATTCATACACCGTACCATGCACTCACGTCGATTATTCCGACTTCGAATGTGACCGCCTTTTAGTAATTGATTCATTTGATCACGCCATGTTTTCCTCGGTCGTCCTCGTCTTTTTTTTCCACTCAGCGGCTTGTGTACAACTTTTTAACCATTCTACTCTCATCCATTCGTTCCATATGTCCGAACCATCTCAGGAATCCTTTTTTAATTTTATCCATGATGCAGTCATCTGCCTTACATTTCATCCTTATTTCATCTCGTATTCTATCAAAAATTATTTTAAAAATATTTTAAAAACACGACATATTTCTGAGGATACCTCCATCTTCAGGTGTAAAAATATAATAAAACAATACCTTCTTCCGCTCTACATTCCTTTCTTATATCAGAATCAAATATAGTTCTATCACACATGCGTCTTAGGGATCTCATCCATACCATAATAATTCTACTGCCATCCTTCTCTGCCAATTCCATGCTGATTTGATTTAACTGAAAAATAAATTGAAGAGAAAAATCATCAAGGTAAAATCAAATCATCTGTTAACTAACTTACTAACCAGCCATCACGCCGTCTTCCCAAAGGGGTAGGCAGAAAGAATGGACTGCCACACTTTTATTTCCTGACATATTTCTCTCGCTTCCTCAACATTCATACATCGTGTCATGCATGCGCGTCGATTTCTCTGACTTCTCACATGGCCGACATTCAATATTTGATTTATTTGATCGTGCCACGTTTTCCTCGGTCTTCCTCTGTTTCTGGTTCCATTTACATCATTAATATATAATTTTTTTACCATTCTTTCTTCATTCATTCTTTCCATATGTCCAAACCATCTTAATGATCCTTTCATTATTTTACAGCGCTGTTAATGCCACTAATTCTAATCAAACAGCGCACCCGTGTGGCTAGTTGTTTTCAAAATGACCATTGTTACAAGTGCCTGTAGACTTATTCCATTGTATAAAAACATCACATCTAATAGCATAGCCAAACACCGGCAAGTCGCATTGTCTCGGCGGTTCGCACGATGAGTATCGCACATCCGTCATGTACCTCCGACGAAAATGCTCATGGATTCAGTCAGGGGTGTTTCGAGATATTTATGCAACCATCTCATCATTTTGATTCTGGTCAATCGAACTCTTCTTAAATGTTTGTCAAATATCCACCCATTCTGTTTTCAATGCGGCAGCACGACTTATAAAAGGTGTTCCAAAAAACTCGCATATTTCACAACTTCTAAAAGATCTTCACTGGCTCAAGTGTCCTGAAAGAATCCAGTATAAACTATGCTGAAGGGTTTTTCAAGCGCTTCACGGAATGGCTCCAGCCTATATATCTGAACTTTGTGTTGCTAACTTTGTGCCCTAACTTGCGGCAATCCACGCTTCGATCAGCAAACTCCTCGGCAATAGGCAGATTAGTTGAGCCAAAGCGCAACCACCGGACACATTTTGGAGATCGGGCTTTCGCAGTGGAGGTCCGTCCGCCTGGAATATGCTTCCTGCACGCCTCAGTTGCATTGACAATCCGACAGACTTTAAATCTCACCTAAAAACCCACCTTTTCAAAATATCCCATAAAATGTAAGCAACGGTTATCTGATTGCTGGTTTTACATGCAGCTCTCATGACTAAAAACATTGCCCTTGAGGTGAGCTAATCACGAAAACGGCGCTATACGAATCAGCCTAATTATTATTATAATAACTTATCCACGCTCCTTACGCTTCCAGTCCAGTCTCTTAAGGTCCATTTACACTGGACAGTGACCGTAATAGCAACTGACTCGTTATCTCAAACGCTATAATAAAATCACAGTCGGGATAGTTGATAAGAGACGCGCAGATGTAAAACTGACACTTATCAACTCTCTGGACGGCGATTTTTTTATAGCATTTGAAAATCCGAGTCGGTGAGATTCAAAGCTACTTAGGTGACGTTACAGTGCCGTTACGGTCACTGTCCAGTTTAAATGGACATTTTCACTGCCCAACCACGACGTTTGCCTTCTACCAGATCCACGTTGTCTTTCAATCGTGTTCATTCATGAGTTAGATGATCTCATATCCATCTTCATTTAAGTTGATAATCCAGATAGGGTTATCAACATTATCAAATACAATAACTTTAGACGTTGACACGTTCATCACAAAGTCATACTTATTGACACTAGGACTTGTAGTTTGTCCATGCTGTCAGCGATTAAAACAGCGTCGTCTGCATATAGCAAACAGCTAATGGACATTTCGTTCATTTTCGCACCAGCGTTTATGCCATCTAATTCTTTCATACACTTGTCCATGTATAGATTAAACACGTATCCAGTTTAAACACGTATCCAGTTTAAACACGTACCTATCTTGATTGTGGATTTTTGAGAATTCATTATTGTCTCTAAGTGATTCTCTAGGAGCATTAGATTAACGGTTGCACACAGTATGGCGCTTGTATAAAGAGATCACGCGTTTCCACTCCCAAAGCGATTTCAGATAGCGATCGCTATTTTAAATTGTTGCAATAAACACCGACGCTGATTGGCCCATGCGAACCAAGATTTGAATAAACAAATGGAATATAGGGGTTGAACTCGGTAAGGAGGTAGCCTATTCCCGTCCACTCCTGGAAAAAAGCCTCCTCCATTCGCTTCCATGACACTCTGTCTTGTGCAGACTGCATCCAGGTTATTCCCACATGTCTGTTCATACCATCCTTCCACCATAGTTGCGGTCGCCCTGCACTTCTCATTGCCTTCCACGGTCTCCAAGTCAGCAGTCTTCTTGTCTATTTTTCATCTAAGCTTCTGGCTACGTGACCTGCCCATTGCCATTTTAGAGTTGCCACCCGGTGGATGGTAGGGCTAGGAAGAGACGATGGACCGCCACGCTATTCTATCCTGTCATTACTCTCGCGCATCTTCTACATTCACGCATCGTAACATGCACGCTTGTCGATTGTTCGTACTTCGAACATGGCCGCCATTTAGTAATTGATTATTTTGGTCATTCCATGTCTTCCTTGGTCTTCATCGACTTCTTTTACCATTCACACTACTTGTATATATATTTTTAACCATTCTTCCTAATCCATTTGTTCCATATGTCCAAACCATTTCTTACTTCATCATTAGGTTTTCTATAACGCACATTAATCTTAGTGATTTCATTTCTAATCTTGATGATGGTTTATAGCGCCCTTAATGTTTTTTTCGTCAGTTAAAAATTATTGTCTATCCACGAATGATACATAAACGTTTAGGATTTGTCATATTTTCAAACTTGCCTGTGCTATCTATCGTCTCTGGCTTTCTTTTTTTAAATAACTTGGCAGACGGGATTTTTGTATGACGAATTTATTTCTGACTCATATGAGTCTGGGAACACTCGCTCAGAGTCAAAGATTTCTCTTATTAAACTTGCATTCTCTTACGGAATATTTTATAGTCTGACGTTTTCCACCACTGTCACATTTGATAATGCCTTTTTTTATTCTTCTCTCGCTGAAGCAAAGATTCCAGTACATAATGGATTTCTAGTGCCAACCCTTATGTATGAATGTGAAGCTTGGAGCTGGCAAATGAAGAATGTAAATAGGATAAATGCCGTTGAAATGAGATCACTAACATGTGCGGGAAATAGAACTAGAAAAAGGGGAAGACAGGAAAACATGGTACAATCAAATAAATTAAATATTGAACGTCGGCCACGTGATGAGTCAGTGAAATCCACCTACATGTCGTGATATTTATTTTTTTAGTGGATATACCAAATTAATATCCACTAAAAAAATCAATATCACTACATGTTTCGGAGGAGACCTCCATCTTCAGGTATAATTATAGAGCACCCTTGAGGTGATTACATCACAAAAACGGCGCTTTAAAAGTTAGCATATTATTATTATTATTATGTATAACAAAATCTAAACAAAAAGACTTATTTAAACGCATTTAAAAATCGATACAAAGGGACAATACATTTGAATTTAAAAAAATAACCTGGACTTATTGCTTTAAGTGCTAATAATTTTTTTTTAAAGAATAAATTTTTAAAAGTAAGAACTAACTACGTAACTAACCATCACGCCGTTTCCCCGGAGAGATAGGCAGAGAGGATGGATAGCCACATTGTTCTATCCTGACATAATTCTCGCGCCTCTTCTAATTTCACAAATCGTGACATGTACGCTCGTCGATTGTTCCTACTTCGAACATGGTCGCCTTTCGGTAATTGATTAATTTGGTCATGCCATGTATTCCTTGGCCTTCCTCGACTTCTTTTCCAATTCACACTACTTGTATATATCTTTTTAACCATTCTTCCCTCTAAGTAAGAACTGATAATTAATTTTTAATTTTAGATAAACTTAAGGCGTTAACACTGTGGAATTACATAATGACGAATTTTTAAGAATTAAAACAGTTTTTTCCACTTTTGAGTTTATTTTTCTCGACATGTTTCGGGAGAACGATATGAACGATATATCGTTCTCCCGATGATGAAGGCGTAAGCCTTCGAAACATGTCGAGTAAAATATACTCAAAAGTGGAAAAAACAGTGTTTTAATTCATAAAAATTCAATTTTTTTGTATATTAACACCCTGAAGATGGAAGTCTCCTCCGAAACATGTGATATTTGATATTTAGTGGATATTAAACAACGTTGGGACGGGAGATGCCTATTGGTGGCGATGAGGTTCGCAACCCATCACACCGCGTCTCTCGCGGGGCGAAAAGAGAAGGATGGAGTGCCGCATCGGTTAAAGTGTGACAGTCCATTCTTTCTGCCCACCCTTTCGGGGAGACGGCGTGATGGTTAGTTAGTTTAGTTAGTTAGTTAAACAACGTTATTTTTCAATTTCCAAAATTTATTACAATGGAATACCGCAGTGTTAATGCCTTAACATTCAATAAATTAATTAAAAATATCATTTGCAATTTTACTTACGGACTATCGAATCACATCTCTCGTTTTTTCCTGATTATCTTTAGCATAGATTTTGTCTCGTGTGACTCCCAGCAGACACTTCTCAATCCGACCTGGATTCCCCTATATGTACGCTGCATCTTTTCTTGCACGGACCATCACAAAGTAATCATCTTGGTCGTTATGAGTTTCGTTCGCCTGTTTTGCGCCGTCCTCGATATATGTGATCGAAGATTAATTGGCCTGGATGTACCTGACGAGGATGCGTGCTTAATGGCAGATGGAGTGTTGTAACATCGGGTAAGAGGCTATTCGACCTTCGAAGGGTCCATCATTATGTAATATTCAAGCACAATCTTCTTATAAATGTATAATGTCGTGCAAAGGTCTTACACCAACTTTGGTTTTATTTATTGTTTCTTGAACAAGCTAACCTAAGATGGCAGTGCACAACAAGTGATCCTTTCATAATTTTGTTCATAATACTTTCTTCCGTTCTACATTCCTTCCTTAAATCAGAATTTGAAATTTTATCGTGCATCGTTTTACCACACGTACGTCTTAGGGATCTCATTAATTAATTATACGTACTTAAATGTCTAACGTGTTCTTTATGTACGCAAAACACACAAAGTAGACATATAATCAGTGATGAATATGGTGGTGCCGTCTTACCGACTCTGTGGACAAAATTGCGTAAGGCATTTGATGAAAGATTATCGAAGGTTAACAACATCTTCAGATTCGAATCAAAAAAGACGTTAACTGCTTTTATATATTTTTTTATATAAAAGGTCACCAGTTTCAAAATAGGATTTTTTCTAACTAACTAACTAAGTCTTCCATTCCTTGACAATAATGTAAGACTTTATCATAAACCTTAAATCTCCATTAAAAAAAGGAACAAAGGTTAAGAATGTATACGTTACAGGTGTGCATGAAGTACGGAGTCGTGGAAAACCGAGGAAAATTTGGCATGACCAGATTAATCAAATTTGAAAGGTCAGCCATGTTATTAGATGTGAGAAGAATCGACGTGCGTGTATGACTCGCTGTATGAATGTGGAGGAATCTAGAGAAGTGTGTCAGGATAGAGTAGTGTGGCGGTCCATTCTTTCTGCCTAAAGCATGATGGTTTGTTGTTGGAATTTATACATCATTGTCCAAGAAACATTATATGTAAACCAATTTTTTTTTGTATACAACAGATCGTTTGAACCCAATTACTGTATACTCTTTGTTTTTAGCTATTATATATTCATTCTCGTGACACGTGATAGGTAGTTAATCTATCGCCATTTTTATTGTCACGTGAATTCTACACCAGACTAAGGACAGTGACAATTTAACCGGGGACCTTTGGTGTGGCAGTCATAGCTCTTGCCTCATAGTCACATGTCATGAGAATCAATATGAAAGCTGTAACCCTCTACATCGATTTGGCTCGCGCTGTTATGATGTGAAGAGCGATTCAACGAAATAATAATAATATGTCAGGATATAACAGTGTCCTCTCAGCCTGTGTTTTTGTCTTAATTTTTAACCTTATCTACACAAAATGATTTCAGTCTTGTCTTCCTGGACCAATCTTGCATTCGATTAACTGCATCCATTTATTTATAACCCCCCTTGAGATTGAGTGATGACGATCCTATGATCAGAAGTGAATTCGCCTCGTCCTGTCTACGAAGTCAATTAGACCCAATGTCTTCTCTATATTCATCACAATTGAATCGCTCTGATTATAGGTATGATGGTTCTATCAAATCATTTCTATTCGTTAATTTCAATCTTACAAATATCTAAGATGGCAGTGCACAATGCTATTCTTGTGTCGACGCTCATGTATTGAAGTGAAACGTGGATCTTGTAAAAATTCATGAATGTTGGGAATAAAAGAATACCTATAGCACCAACAGTGATGATAGACGATGAAATTATAGAAGAAATACACGAATTCAAATAATCATCTCCTACCATAACTCCATCCAGGGACTGCTCCTCTTATCTTCCCCTCGGGAACAGGCTTTTTTTATAAATACAATCCCAACTCTAACTTGTGTTCTATTCCTTGACAATAATGTAAGACTTTATCATAAATCCTAAATCCTCTCTCGCCCTCTTTCGGAGGGACACTCTGGGCCATACATTTAGCCCCATCATAAAACAACCACCTAATCACATTCCAACAGTGTTTCCTACAGAAGTAAGAGGAGAAGCCATTAGAGCTGAACCTCTGTAAGCCAGAAGATTCAAGTCCATGTCCAAATATTTAGGTGTCCTAATAGATAACAGACTAACTTTTTCACAAAATATGTTACTAAGAAGATGGCTAAAAAACATCACTTCAGGTTTAGACGATATATCAGCGCAGAACATGCAAGACTGATATAACGCAATCATTCTCCCTCATATAAATTACTGCAGCAGCATATTATTTTTAGCAAATGAAGAAGATATGCGAAGATTAACCAATTCCATTGAATAAGGCAATGAGAATAATTTTAAAGAGAAGCAGATATGCCAGGATTAAAGTGATGCTCAAAGAGCTAAAAATTATGTCATGTAAAAAAAGTTTTATTACTAATTCACAAAATTTTTAAAGAAGATGAAAGTAATAATAATATGCTAACTTTTATAGCGCCGTTTTTGTGATGTAATCACCTCAAGGGCGCATTTAACCTTTTTTTAAATCTAAAAAATCCAAATTTTTGCGATCGGTTAAAAAGTATAGAAGAACAAAGTATAAATGTTTAAATTGGGTATGAAATATGAAAAATATGGGTTTTCAGTTTAGATCTGAAATCTGTCGGATCATTTATGCATCTGAGGTGTGAAGGGAGATTGTTCCAAGCTGATGGACCGGCTACCGCGAACGCTCGATCCCCGAAATTTGTACTGGGGCAACGCTTCGGCTCAACTAATCTTCCTATTGCCGAGGAGTTCGCCGAGCGAAGTGTGGATTTCCTTGTATTTAGGCTGTCTGTTATACAGAGTTCAGATATATAACTTTGTGCCATTCCATGTGGCGCTTTGAAAACTGTCCAGCAGAGTTTATACTGTATTCTTTCTGGACTTTTAAGCCAGTGAAGTTCTTTGAGATATTTTGTTATATGGGAAAAGTAACCAACATGAACATCAATATGAAACAAGAAAGAAAAATAAACATGGTAAACATTGCTGCAAACCAATCCCTTGGATCGAAACTAAAGAACAGTTTTTTTTTAATGTGGAGTTTTACATATTTGTTCATGAAACAATAAATAACATTCTACACGGTTTTTATTCGTTTCAGAGCATTCTATAATTTTATTTATTATGTAGTAATTTTCTCCTTTTTGTCTTAAAAGCATCTCGGCCAGTTAATCTCGTTCAATAAACATCCCGTGGCATTTAGCAGCTTATCGATTTATTGTCAGCGGAGTCCACCATACGACTATGCAAATACCCCGCGGGCGTCTCCGTGGGAGGGCGGTCGTTCCACATTCAAATGAGTGGCAAAACGCGTTTCGCCTGCAAAAGACCTTTTCTAGAATATTCCGTATTAGTCTCCGTCATGAGCATGGCTTATACGCCTGATGAATGTGACCAGCCAGGGTGATTAGCCCTATAAATATTGCCTGCGTTCGATTTGCGGATCTCAAGCGTCGAAGATGTGTAATCGATTACGTGTCAGCAATGCGGAAAATCGACGAGCGTGCGTGTAATAGGGGGGAATCTCTAGTAGTATGTCAGGATAGACTGCCGTAGCTGTCCATCCTCTCTGCCTAACCCTCCAGAGAAACGGTGTGATGATTAGTTATTACTTGTGTGTAAATCTGCATTCAATGCAGTAGAAAAGCTGATTTGTCATATAACGTGATATCTCAAGGAACTTTTTTTCGGTCTGTTCTCTAGAGGGTTGCTCCTGTTAAGTGAATTCCCAGGTGTTCTTCTATATTTTAGACAGTCTTCCACGAGGACGAGTCCCTTGATGCTTATTATGCAGTGCAATATAGGGGAGTCTGGTGGTGTCCAATATTTGCCATAGCAGTCCCTCAATTGCTATCTACTCCATCTTATAAATTCCTCAGCCTTCTTTGTCTCTTTTATTTTAGTGTTCCTTACCAGATGTATTTGTGCCATGCCTGCTATCATACTCAGTGTCGTCATCTCGGAAGTCCTCAAAAAATGTTTGATCCTGACTGTGTCTGCCCTTGCTTCAACGCCAAAAGGTATTGTTGATCGGTATTGGTGTTATTACGGAACTCCACTGACTTGAACGTCCAGAAATATTCATGCTCTGTTGGACAGTCTTTAAGGCGTTACGTGCAATGTCACCAACTTATTTACATTTATTCTTCTTTGTGTGACATGCCGGATCCCCCCGATGTAGACTATCACTTGAGATGACATGTCTTTGTCTTGCGCAATTCTAAACAGCGCCTCAACTGTTATAATAACCGTCCAATCACGTACGTTCCGGAGCCAGGAAATCTGTCTTCTCCCCACACCTCGATGACCCTTTATCTTGCCCATTATAATTAGGTGCAGTAGTTCGTATTAATCTCCTCTGAGCACATGCCCCAGGTAGAACACCTTTCAGACCTTGATGTCAGCCAACAATTGTCTATCAACTCTTGCTTTTTGTAGCACACTTACATTGCTAACCATATCGGTCCACAGTATGCGTAACATTCTACGCCAATTTTACGGTTAATTCTGATTTACTTTATTCTTCTCCGAAGGCCCTACAGCCCATATCGAGCCTTATCCTCCAGTAGTCTTCGCCTCCAACTCTTCTTGTCCTTCGCTTCGACCCTCCAATCTGACACTCGTAACAATTTCGCCCCACCTCTCCTAACTTCATCCTCCCATCGCAGCCTTGGTCGTCCAATTGGTCTTCTACCACCTGGGTGCCACTTCAGCTCCAGCAGGGGTTCGCGATGACGGCATCCTCTGCAGGTGACCGGCCGGCTGATTTGTAAATATGGTACAGCTCGTCATTATGCCGCACTCTCCAGCCTACACCGTCATTCACAGGTCCCAGGATAGTCCCTTGCGCAACACCCTTCTCTCAAAAGTATCCAGTCGCTCTGCGGATTTTGCTGTCATTGCCCACGTCTCACACCCATAGGTCACCACTGTTGTTTTAAACAGAGAGAATAATGTTTTGTTGCCAATTGTGATTCTTCCTTTAATTCAATTTATTATTATTGATAATTAATTTTGTGTTGCTGTGTATGTGGAAGTGGCATTAATGTATTATTTTATCAGTGTTCTTATCTCTCTTGCTTATATTTTGGCTAATGATTGTTTTTTTTTCGCCGTATCTTACCGAAAATCATATCTCTACATCGATTGGTTCATCTTCGCAATTAACTGTGCTTTAGATGGCAGTCATGACGTTCTATTTCGGCAAATATTTACATTGGCGTTATACAATTTCATTATCACCGCACTTTTTATGGGTGTATGCCCGCCGGCAGGCCCGGCCACAGACATTTACTTGTTTGGTAAGGTCGACGGAACAGTAGCCAAATTTAGGGGTTCAATTCAAAAATAGATGCAGGCTGATGGAGAAGAAGGTTAAAGCGGAGACTTGATCTCGAAATGAGGATCGATTTCATGGAAATCTTTCGAAAAAACATTTAAATAAATTAAACTTTTAGATATAGAATAGTAAAACACTTTGTATTTAAATTATATATTGTATTATTATTATTATTAAATTATACTTTGTATTATTATTATTATTTTGTTGAATCGCTCTTTACATCATAATAGCATGAGCCAAATCTCTGTAAAGGGTATAGCTTTCTTATTGATTCTTGTGACATGTGATAGGTAGCTAATCTATCGCCATTTTATTGTCACGTGAATTCTACCCTAGACCAAAGACAGTGTGACAATCACACCGCCCTCGCCGGGAATCGAACCCGGAACATTCGAGGTGGCAGTCAATGCACTTACCACCGGTTAGAGCGTCAGGTATGGTTATTATAGTTGATGCCCACTAGTTAATCAGGGGAGTATAACAAGTTGTTATATTTTTCTTCTTCTTCTTCCTCGGCCTATTCTCTTCCGCTCCTGGATAAAGGCCTCCTCCATTCGCTTCCATGTCACTCTGTCTTGTGCAGACTGCATCCAGGTTATTCCGACATGTCTGTTCAGATCGTCCTTCCACCGTAGTTGCGGTCGCCCTGCACTTCTCTTTGCCGTCCACGGACTCCAAGTCAGCAGTCTTCTTGTCCATTTTTCGTCTGAGCTTCTGGCTACGTGACCTACCCATTGCCATTTTAGAGTCGCTTTAGAGTCACCGTATCGTTTCTGACTCTGTCTCTTATGCTTATTCCTAACATGGCTCTTTCCATGGCTCTTTGGGTCACTCGTAGTTTCTCGGCACTTTTTTTGGATAATATAACAGTTTCAAGACCATAAGTTCCAACTGGCAGAATGCAGGCTTCATAGACTTTTCGTTTCAGGTTGATCGGTTAAGAATGTAACCCATGTTTCAGCTTAGTCCAATTCTTCTTTTTTTAAATATTGAAATGTCTAACTAAAAAGTGAGTGCTTCAAATGAAAATTTAATTTAAAAAAATGATTATCTATCTGGATTCAAGATTCCATGTGTGATCCTGGTCCACGAATGGGATCTTATTTTACAACATTTTTTTAATGTACACAAATACTTGTACACGAATACTGGATTTCACCCATTGCGGGTTATCAATTCAAGAATTAATTGTATCTCAATAGAGACGAAGATGCAAATTGGAACAGAATATGGTTTACATTACATTTACCATTTACCATATTCTGTTTATAATTTGGATCTTTGTCTCTATTGAGATACAATTAATTCTTGAATTGATAACCCGCGATGGGTGAAATCCAGTATTCGTGTACAAGTATTTGTATCATCATCATCATCATCAGCCGTCTGTCATCCACTGCTGAATGTAGGCCTCTCCCAAAGCCCTCCACCGCCCCCTATCCATTGCCGCTCCCATCCATCCATGTCCAGCAATCCTCTTCAGATCGTCGGTCCAGCGGGCAGGGGGACGTCCAACTCTACGGAATCCTGTACGCGGTCTCCACTCCAGAACCCGTCTTCCCCATCGGCTGTCGGTTCTCCGACAGATATGGCCAGCCCACCGCCACTTCAGCCCGCCTATCCGTAGAGCCACCTCAGTCACCTTGGTTTGTTGTCGAATAAATTCGTTTCTAAATCTGTCCCTCAAGGTTATTCCAAGCATGGCTCTTTCCATGGCGCGCTGGGCAACCTTGAATCTGTAGACTAGACCTTTTGTCAATGTCCACGTCTCGGCTCCGTATGTTATGACTGGCAAAACGCACTGGTTGAAGACTTTAGTCTTGAGGCATTGTGGTATTTTGGAAGTGAAAACATGACGTAATTTCCCAAAGGCTGCCCAACCCAACTGAATTCTTCGGTTGGCTTCTTTCTCGAAATTGTTTCGTCCTAATTGTATGATTTGGCCAAGATATGGGTATTCTTGTACCACTTCGAGAGCCGACCCATCGACGGTTACTGATCCCGGGATAATATGTTCATTATACATGACTTTCGTCTTGTCCAAATTCATCCCGAGACCCACTCGTCTGGATGCAGTGTTCAGTTCATCTAGCATGCCTTCTAGATGCCCAGCAGATTCCGCCAGAATAACAATGTCATCCGCAAAACGAAGGTGAGACATGTATTCGCCATTTATGTTGAGGCCACGTTCAGACCAGTCCAAAGTTTTAAATATATCTTCCAAAGCACAAGTGAACAGCTTCGGAGATATCACATCCCCTTGTCTGACTCCCCGTTGCAGCTCAATCGGTTTGGTCTTCTGGTTTTGGATTTGAACGGACATTGTGGCGTTATTATAGAGGCATTTCAACACCTGTACGTAATTCCAATCAATCTGGTTTCGCTGCAGAGACTCCAGAACAGCCCAGGTCTCGACAGAGTCGAAGGCCTTCTCATAGTCCACAAAGGCAAGGCATAGGGGTCGATTATATTCTTCTGTTTTCTGGATAATCTGCCTAACTGTATTTGTATACATACATTCAAAAAATGTTGTAAACATAACTGGTCCAAGTTTGGCATATAGATAAGAGTGACATCTCCAGGTGGATTCTAACAATGCGCTAATGGCGGTAGCCTTTCACATTGTGTTAAAAAGATGTTCTGCTTAGTGCTTAATAAACACAAATCTTCATAGATGGCGTTAGTATGTAGATTGTATAATTCCACGTAAAGAGTTGTCTTGGATGGGAGGGTGGAGAAGGATATTGAAAGAAGGGTTGGGGCAGGCAACAGAATAAATGGTGCACTTAAAGTTGTCATCGCAAACAAAAGCCTATCCAAAAAGCCAAGGTGGCAGTGCACAATGGTGTTCTTGTGCCGACCCTTATGTATGGAAGTGAAGCATGGAACTGGCATAAGAAGGATGAAAGTAGAATAAATGCAGTAGAAATGAGATCTCTAAGACGAATGTGTGGCAAATCTGTATATGATAGAGTGACAAATGCAAGTATAAGAAGTGAATGTGGTGCGAATGAAAGTGTTATGAACAAAATAAGGAAAGGGTCATTAAGATGGTTTGGACACATGGAAAGAATGAGTGAAGACAGAATGGTAAAGAAGGTATATGTAAACGGCGTGAACGGAGCTAGAAATAGAGGAAGGCCGAGGAAAACGTGGCACGGTCAAATCAATCAAATATTGAATGTCGGTCACGTGAGGAGTCGGAAAAATCGACGTGCGTGCATGACAAGATGTATGAATGTAGAGGAAGCGAGAGAAGTATGTCAGGACAGAACAGTGTGGCGTTCCATTCTTTCTGCCTACCCCTCCGGGGAGACGGCGTGATGGTTAGTTAGTTAGTTAGTTAGAGTTGTCTTAGAGTTTACCATATACGAGTATACAACTTCCAAAAAGTTTGTCAGACATGGTGATCATAAGAAGGAATGTGGAATGGGGAATGTTGTATTACGTAAAGCGTGCGCTTAACCCAACCAATGACAGGTCATAAGTCCTGTAAACACCTTAATCAACCATATTCTGTTTCTTATTTTACAGTTATGTGTCTCATGAAGTAGAAAATTGCAGTTCTTCTACACTGTTAACTATTGATCATAGTCCCTCCCTGGAGTCAGGCCTACCCACCATATTGTCAGCTGTCCCACGCCGGTGACAGAAGACAACATCCCGCACCGATATGTCATCGATATTTGGAGGAGATTCGATGCCCGTGGGCGCTGTTGATCCGCCAGCCCACACGGCACATTGTTAGCATTTCATTACCAGATTTCTTCTATTTCTAGAATTGCTTCCTTCAATGGTCACCTATCGACTGTCCAATTGGACGCTCTGCGCGATAATGAAGGAATTTGTGTTAATTTGCCGTTTATAAGGTGCGAATTGGTTAGACGTATAAGGACACGAATCTCTCGCCGGAGTGCCTCTGGTTTACGAACAAATTAAGGCCTCCTTGTCCAATTAAAAACTACGTCCTTGCCGTTATTTGTTTACATAATCAATACCGTATCTTTTAAACAGTACGTTTAAAACTGTGCTGCTTTTAAAACGCGTAGTCATGTTCTAATCATACATGTTTCTTTTGAATTTAAAATAATCTCATAACTAACTTACTAACCATCAGGCCGTCTCCCCGGAGGGAAAGGCAGAAAGAATGGACCCTCACGTCTCCAAGTGATTTGTTATGTCATACACACGAGCATCGAAAACATTATACTTTTTTTTTTTTATGTACACAACAACAGGTCGTTTGGACCCAATTACTGTATACAATTTTTTTATTTTTTAGCTATTATATTGATTCTCGTGACATGTGATAGGTAGCCAATCTATCGCCATTTTATTGTCACGTGAATTCTACACCAGACCAAAGACAGTGTGACAATCACACTGCCATCGCCGGGAATTGAACCCAGGACCTTCGGCATGGAAGTCAGAGCTCGTAACCACTCTGCCACGAAGGTCGTCGTTCGATATCTTATGGATGGGGTACAGCTTGAAAGAGCTTCTACATCCAGAGATCTCGGTGTTCTGTTCGATGCTTAAGTATCTTCAATCTTCACATAGTTGCTCTATGTAATAGTTCCATTAAAATGCTTGGATTTGTTTTTAGGAATGCCAAGATATTTTTGAACACCCAGGTACTTCGGGTGTTGTATAATTCCCTGGTAAGAAGTCGGCTGGAATATAGTTCCGTTATTTGGTTACCGCCTGGGACTGACATACTTCTCTCGATTCCTCTACATTCATACATATTGTCATGCTCGCACGGCGATTTCTCCGACTTCTCGCGTGACCGACATTTAATATTTGATTGATTTGATCGTGCCACGTTTTCCTCGGCCCGACCCTATTTCTAGTTCCGGTCACGTCGTTTACACCTTCTTCACCATTGTGTCTTCACTTATCCTTTCCATGTGTCCAAACCATCTTAAGGACCCTTTCATTATTCTGTTCATAACACTTTCATTCGCACCGCATTCACTTCTTATACTCGTATATGCATTTGAGACTCTATCATATACAAATTTACTACAACATTTTGAATGTTTACAAATTCTTGTAGACAAATACTGGATTTTACCCATTGCGGATAAATTATTTTTTTATAAGGATTAACTGTATCTCAATAGCGGGGAAGATGTAAATTGTTTTTCTGGGAACAGAATGCGGTGGCCGAGGCGCTTACAGGACTTTTACCTGTCATTGGTTGGGTTGAGCGATCGCTTTATGTTAAACAACATTCCCCATTGCGCCTTTCTTATGACCACCACATCTGACAAATTTTTGGAAGTTGTATATATGCTAGAATCCCGCGCTTATCTTTACATATTTTAGTTCACTATACACTAGCGTCATCTATTAAGATTGAGAAGCATTAAGCAGAAAATCTTTATTAACGCACTGTGAAAGTCTCTGCAAATCATACAGTACTAGAAAACGCCTGGAGATGTCTCTCCAATTTTTATGCCTTTAACTTGGACCAGTTATTTGATTGATTTTCCCCTATTTCTAACTCCGGTCATGTCGTTTACATATACCTTCTTCACCATTCTGTCTTCACTTATTCTTTCCATGTGTCCAAACCATTTTAAGGACCCTTCATTATTTTGTTCATAACACTTTCATTCGCACCGCATTCACTTCTTATATATGCATTTGAGACTCTATCATACACAAATTTACTGCAGATTACTTAATTGTTTATAAGCTGTAAATGTAGCTAACAGTTTAAGATCAATCCTAACTAACTAACTAACTAACCATCACGCCGTCTCCCCGAAGGGGTAGGTAGAAAGAATGGACTGCCACACTTTTCTTTCCTGACAGATTTCTCTTGCTTCCTCAACATTCATGCATCGTGTCATGCACGCGCATCGATTTCTCTCACAAGGCCGACATTCAATATTTGATTTATTTGATCGTGCCACGTTTTCCTCGGTCTTCCTCTATTTCTGGTTCCATTTACATCATTAACATGTAATTTTTTTAACATTCTTTCTTCATTCATTATTTCCATATGTCCAAACCATTTTAATGTTCCTTTCATTATTTTGTTCATGACACCATCATTCGCACCGCATTCACTTCTTATATTTTCATTCGACACTCTGTCATACACAGAGTATCCACACATTCGTCTAAGAGATCTCATTTCTACTGCATTTATTCTACTTTCACCCTTCTTTTGCCAGTTCCATGCTTCGCTTCCATACATAAGGGTCGGTAGAAGAACACCATTGTGCACTGCCATTCTAGCTTTTTTGGATAGGTTTTTGTTTGCGATGACAACTTTAAGTGCACCATTCACTTTGTTGTCTGCCCCAACCCTTCTTTCAATATCCCTCTCCACTCGCCCATCTCTTGTAAACATACTGCCTAAATACACGAACTCAACTACTTGCTCCAAATTTTCACCATTCATGTTGCAGACTGTCATGGTTTTTTCCTTTTCAAAAATCATTACCTTGGACTTATTAACATTCATCATCAGATCATTTCGCATGCATACCTCATACATACAATTCACCAGGTCTTGTAGTTCATGCTCGTTGTCAGCAAGATCAATCCTTTTTACTGCAAATGAAGCAAGCCGCACAGTGGGGGTTATACATGGTTTGGTATCACCACTTGAATAGTCTCATTCATATTTAAAAACCTTGCCTCTAGTTTCCGCAATGTCCATTTAAGCTCTTAATATATAATTAAATAAAATTTATTTGCAATAATACAAGCTAGTATGCGCATATTGAAACAAGTCCTTTTAAAAAGCGGCGCTTTATATACCGCATATCAATCATATAAATTGCCTATTGTCGCGCATATACCGTTTCCTCAATATCCAAAGTAAAAGTTTCCTTCTAGTTAGTTTATCTGAAACAGCAAAACAATCTGGTTTTGCCTTAGGAGACAAATGTGGACACGAAGTTTCGCCGTGAATCATACGCGCTTCATGCCAAACCGACCCGTAATGGCAATCTCGTTCACCTAAAGACCAATTAAGATGTCTGCTAATTTCAAGGACCTATCGGTCATTCCGACCTGGTTAAATCATTTGATATATTTCTGCGCTTTCTTTACCTCAGGGAGCGCGGTTATTACCCGTGGCTCTTTCCGACTGAATTCTTGCTAGGTATGCTAAGCTACTACGAATCATTTGAGAGAATGAGGAATATCCACTTGGGAGTTCACTTCTTTCAACTGATTGGCGACCGTATACAAAACTCGGATATCTTGAGTGATGTAGGTCTATTTGTCCCTTATAATTACCTTCGTCGAAGACAGAACAGATTGTTTTATTTGCCGCGCTGCAGAACCAACCTGCCATTTCATTTCGTTTATTTTGATAAAAATCACAAACATTACAGACATACAATTCCAGATCGTTTGCAATTATAATATAATACATTATAAAAAGAGATGCCAATGGTTATGCCTGTGGGTAGGGCAATCTTATTGCTTAATCGGCAGGTCGACATATTTCGTGATAGTGGTTCGCAACCCATCACACCGCGTCTCCCGCGGAGCGAAAAGAGAAGGATGGAGTGCCGCATCAGTAAAAGTGTGACAGTCCATTCTTTCTGCCTACCCTTTCGGGGAGACGGCGTGATGGTTAGTTAGTTAGTTAGTTAGTGAATTGCCTCAGGGATGCAATATCAATGTTGTGATTGTTATCTCTGATGCCGTAGTATTTATGTATTTTGTTATTTTGAAAATATGTATATTTTATTATGTAATTTTGAGTTTGCAGACGATTTGTACGCATCTGTAATGTTTGTAATCTTTATATATAAATAAATGAAATGAAATGAAACTTAATATGCAACCACATCTAGCCAGAAACATATAATGCATAAGTTCTCCAGACTTTTCTAGACCTCTCCCCCGCTTTTCATGAAAAAAAAAAAATTAAAAGAAAACCCAACGCCCCGGGCGTATCCTATAATAGTTTTACCAAATATCCAAATATTATTACACATAACAAAAATAGTTATTGGAAACAAGAATTTATCAAATAGAGGAAGACCGAGGAAAACGTGACACGATCAAATAAATCAAATATTGAATGTCGGCCATGTGAGGAGTCAGAGAAATCGACGCGCGTGCATGACACGATGTATGAATGTTGAGGAAGCGAGAGAAATATGTCAGGAAAGAAAAGTGTGGCAGTTCATTCTTTCTGCCTACCCCTTCGGGGAGACGCCGTGATGGTTAGTTAGTTTTTTAGAATTTATCGATGAAAGCGAAAATGACCGTTCACAATGGAGTTCTGATCTCAACCCTTATGTATGGAAGCGAAGCATGGAACTGACAGAAGAAAGATGAGAGCAGAATAAATGTGATAGAGATGAGGTCCCTAAGACGTATGTGTGTTAGAACGATATACGACAAAATCTCAAATGCTGATTTTAGAAAGGAATGTAGAGCGGAAGCAGGTATTATGAACAAAAATTATGAAAGGATCGCTGCGTTGGCTCGGACATATGGAGCGCATGGGTGAAGAATGAATGGTTAAAAAAAACTATACGTTATCGATGTAAATGGAGTACGGAGTCGAGGTAGACCGAGGAAAACATGGCATGACCAAATTATTTAAATAAAATAACTTATATATCGTTTTACTATGCGCTTTCGAATATTCTCGAGAATACCTCTATTCAAATACGTTCCAATGTTAAAATGGCTTCTATCTGGTCTCTTGTTAGTCTGGTACTTAACTAATTATTGCACTCTAGCATAGGAGACGCGACCAATGCCTTCGTCTTTATCTTCGGTTTTAAACCTCGTATCTAATTCAAACACTTTTAACACTCGTCTATTTGTAACAAGGTAAACAACGTGTCGGCTAATTAGCGCCATAGAATCTCATCACGAAAACCGTGTGTTCTGAATGGGCACGCTTTGTGCTTAATTGGTTTTTCATTGCCCCCTTTATTAGGGTTTCCCTTTGTGTAACTATTAGCCCGAAATCCGTTATTGGTTTTTAAACTTTTAATCCTTATCGGTTGTACGTCCATCTGCTGTGAACATGCCACGTCATTATAGAATATATTTACACAATTCCCAATTTTTGCATATAATGAAATTAAAAAGTACGAAAGAATGAAGTGTAAAGAATGTAATGTTAATAAAGAATGTACGAAGTATGCAATAAGTATGACCTTGTGATGAACGTGACAAAGTCTAAAGTTATGGTATTTGAAAAGGAAGAATGTATGACGGATTGTGACATAAGTGCGAACGGTGGGAAATTAGAGCAAGTTACCGAATTTGTTTATCTGGGAAGCATGTTTACAAGATATGGTAGAATGGAGAAAGATATCGGAAGAAGGGTTGGAGCTGGAAACAAAAAAAATGGTTCACTCAAATTCATTACCGCAAATAGAAATATATCGACTGAAGCAAAGATGGCAGTGCACAATGGAGTTCTAGTCCCGATCCTTATGTATGGAAGTGAAGCTTGAAGTTTGCAAAAGAATGATGAAAGTAGGTTAAATGCCGTAAAATGAGGTCACTAAGAAGAATGTGCGGAAAAACAATGTATGATAGAATATCTAATGATGAAGTAAGAAAGGAATGTAAGGCGGATGATGCGTGATAAATAAAATTAAGAAAGGGTCACTTAGAGAAGATATGGAACGAATGGATGAGGTAAGAATGGTTAAAAAGATATACTCGTATACAAATAGTGTGAATGGGAAAAGAAGTCGAGGAAGGCCAAGGAAGACATGGCATGACCAAATTAATCAATTACTGAAAGGCGGCCATGTTCGAAGTAGGAACAATCGACGAGCGTGCATATCACGATGTGTGAATTTAGAAGGAAGCCGTGGAAGACCAAGGAAAACTTGGCGTGGCATAACCATGCTCCACAGTTGGGGCGGTATGCATGGAGAGGTTAATGTTTTCAGTTTTTACCTATAGACGTCTATTTTAAAACCCTTAAATAAAATCTTTGTTTATTTTGTTTGTTTGAGTAGAATAACAATAAACTCTAGTTTATATACCTTAGATACCGTTGCCTTGGTTACCGTATGCTCAACAGATCTGGGACACACTGACCTCATTACTTTATCTCTACTACGCAATACAGTATCGATAAGATATAACAACCATCGCATCGTATGGTGGTATACCTCTAACTGGAAAGGGCTGGAAACAAAATAAATGGTGCACTCAAAGCCATCACCGCAAATATAAATGTATCGCACAATGGAGTTCTAGTCCCGACGCTTATGTATAAAAGTGAAGCTTGGAGTTGGCAATATAAGTATGAAAGTAGGATAATGCCGTAGACATGAAATCACTAAGAAGAATGTGCGGAAAAACAATGTATGATAGAATATCTAATGATGAAGTAAGAAAAGAATGTAAGGCGGATAAATGTGTGATAAATAAAATTAAAAAAGGGTCACTAAGATGGTTTGGACATATGAAACGAATGGATGAGGGAAGAATGGTTAAAAATATACTACCCGCACTTAACTCTTCGTTCTTGTGGTATCCGCTCTTGTATCAATGCCATATGTCAATATAGGCAGTACGCAGGTTTTGTATATCTTTTTATGATAACGCTAAATAATTATTATTTTTGCACTCTGTCATTATGCCTGGTGCATTCTTTACGCGTGGATCATATTTACTGGTTTCGCTTTCTACTGCACTCGCGTGGGCGTGCCGCAAGGCGGCTCTCTCGTTGCAGCCGACGCATTCACTGCGGGGGTCACTGAATCACCAGAACACGGATCGGATTCCGGCTTATCTCGTTTTGTCAAACTCCTTAACCTCCAATATGCGGCTGCCTATATTTGCAGTCCAAATTTTTTGTCTCAAACTGGGACTGACTACATTTGGAGTTCGAAAAAATGCTCTCAAACTGGGACTGACTACATTTGCAGTTCAATAAATGCTCTCAAACCGGGACTGACTACATTTGCAGTTCAAAAAAATGCTCTCAAACTGGGAATGACTACATTTGCAGTTCAAAAAATCCTCCAAAACCGGGACTGACTACATTTGTAGTTCAAAAAATTCTCTAAACCGGATGTGACTACATTAGCAGTTCAAAAATGCTCCCGAACTGGGATTATGACTACATTTGCAGTAAAAAATGTTTTTTTAACTAGGCCTAGCTAAATTTGCAGTAAAAATAATTGGTCTTAAGCAGGCGCTGACTACATTTGCAGTCAAAAAGACATGGTCTCAAACTGGGGTTGACTACATGTGTAGTCATTTATAGTATTTTTACTTCGGATACTTTTTTCTAAATTATGCGTAATATTATGATGAGAAGTAAATCCTCCCTCGCTCTCTTTCAGAGGACCACTCCGGGCATACATCTAGCCCCCGGGTAAAACAACTACCAATCACATTTCCAAAAATGTTTCCTACAGACGTAAGAGAAATAGCCATTAGAGCTGAATGAATGAATCCATGTCCTGTTACAAGTAGCGCAGGACAGAGATGCTTTCGGAACTGCAACAAGCTGTCTGAGCAGCAAATATAGCCAGTCACCGTTTAAGACTATTTCTTTTGGACTGTAATTCGTTGCAAAGTTCGGCCATTTTTGATGTTGGTAGAATCGACGTACGTGCATGAATATAAAGAACCTAAAGAGATTTCTCAGAGTAGAGTAGTGTGGTTGTCCATTTCTCTGCAATCTCTTTCAGGGCGAAGAAAAAGTAATAACATTGATCTTAATGACTTAAACTATGTTTTTTTTTTTTCGTTTTTTCTATTTTTGACATGTTTTGAAGGTTTCACACCTTCATCATCGGGAGGACGATATATATATACGACGACGACGGCATGGTTAAAATGTTGTATACAAGCAGTGTGAGTGGAAAGAGAAGCCGCGGAAGACCAAAGAAAGCATGGCATGGCGACCACATTCGAAGTAGGAAAAATCGACGAGCGTGCATGTTACGATGTATGAATGTAGAGATGTTTATCTCACTTTCCCGATGATGAAGGTGTAAGATCTTCGAAACATCGTGAAAAATAAACGGAATAGTTTAAATAACTTTGTTTTAATTTGTCAAAGCCTTAAATAAATAAAAATATCGCTTTAGAGTCACCGTATCGTTTCTGACTCTGTCTCTTAGGCTTATTCCTAACATGGCTCTTTCCATGGCTCTTTGGGTCACTCGTAGTTTCTCGGCACTTTTTTTGGGCAATGTAACAGTTTCAAGACCATAAGTACCAACTGGCAGAACGCAGGCTTCATAGACTTTTCGTTTCAGGTTGATCTGTATTTTCCGTTTTTTTTCAAGATGTAGCTCAGGTTTCCGAAAGCTGCCCAGCTTAGTCCAATTCTTCTTTTTAGCTCTGCGGTTTGGTTATCTCGCCCCAATCGAATATTGTGTCACAGGTATATATAGATATCTCCGACAGCGACAGCACAGATTGTTTTACCTACCGGCTGCCAGAACCAATCTGCCTCTGGTGACACCGGTGGGAAGAGCAATTAGTCTGCTGAACGCGGTCTCCTCGGAGATCGACGTCTTTCATGTGAAAGTACGTTCAGAAGGCAAATACTCTTAATTCTGGAGAGTATCCTGTCTTCCTAATGTTGAACCATCTCTTATGCGTTTCTGGTAGTATACTATATATAATATATTATTTTACCTGTTCTCAATAGATGCCTTAAAAATAAATTTTGTAATGTCTGTTGATGAAATAAACTGATTTGATTTGATTTGATTTGATATATACGTGCGTTTAATTAATTTATTTATTTCTTGCTACCAGGAAAACATGTCATTTCAGAGTGTCGCCAGATGCATTAGCTTATTCACACCGGGCGAGAGATAGACTCAAATATGTATGACGTAATGACTTATGTTAAATACTCGCTCGATTTCTCCAGATAGGACGCCCACCAGGTTTTCGAATGCGAAAATATATCGCCCGTACTGGAGTCCGTGGACACCTCTAGCCTGAATTGAATACTCGTCGTCCCACTGCCACCGTATCAGCGATAGCTAATCTTGGATTCTTTGTGCGAAAACGAAAGTTCTACATTTAAAATTGTCGGTTGCGTTCCTCGCTTATCAGTTCCTGTATTGGTTTCTGTTATGAGGCGTATCTCTCTCTTAGTGAAATACTCTTAAGTAATTTGTTCAGTGGGAGGGATTATGAAAACCTCACTGACTGATATGTTTTGCAATAAAATGATTGGTCTACCATGTGCAATGAAACGATTGGTGCACCATGCCACCATAAGATGGCAGCGAGCTGTCAGAACCGATGTTTTTTTACAATTATTATTTTATTTTAGATAGAGATGCCTATTGGTGGCGATGAGGTTCGAAATCACACCGCGTCTCTCGCTGAGGCGAAAAGAGAAGGATGGAGTGCCGCATCGGTTAAAGTGTGGCAGTCCATTATTTCTGCCTACCCTTTCGGGGAGATGCCGTGATGGTTAGTTAGTTAGTTATTACAATGAACTTCTACCATGAAATTTCATTTAAATTTTTTTTTTTTTTTTTAAATACTTTTAGTACTTATTTTAATTCTCTCTTTTCACTATAGAGTTTTTTTTTCTCGAAACGGTTCGAAGGTTTTGTATCTTCATCATTGGGAGAACGTTATAATCTCCCGTTTATATAATTCTCCCGATGATGTCGGCATAAAACATAATTAATTCACATTACTTTGTAAATAGAAAAGGAGTCTGTTATAGGGCGCGGCGTCGCCCTTTCGACAGCCTCGCTCATGCACTTCCTAGGCCCATTCCCCATCCACCCGGGATTTACATTTAATAAAAACATATATCAATCGCAAGGGGATGCCAGACCGCATTTAATGTAATTTTTTTTTGTAAATGTGGAAAGATTAATCTTACACCACAGATTAACACTTACACTGAAAAAGGGTACTGTTATCTGCACTAAGCCTAGAGACAGAAACCCCGCTGTTAGTTGCGCTCTGACTTCGGACTCGTCCTCCCGTCCACACATCTCTGTTTGCGGCTTTCTCGTGCATTTCATTACAAATATATGGTGATGTTTTTGTACAGTATTTTATCAAATCTTCCACGCCTATTTTGTTGAAATACGACCTCTTTCTTTCCGAGACTAGATCTTATAACGACCGTTCAAATCGCGCAATTTATGGCTCCGTCGATGGCTTTTAATTTAAGATGACTGTCGATACAATAACGAGATCCCTGTTAGGTCCGATTTGGACAGCATCCTCCCACGTGGAGCGGCTACGTCACCTCCACCAGATTGTGCAACACCCACCGCGGTCCTGTCCCCCGGTAGACGGCTGTTTATCTCTCTCTCTCTCTCCGAGGCGGGCGTGGGTCGAGGTAGTCAGTACTGGCTGTTCCTTCGACGCCGTCTTGTGCGGATTTTCTTTTACTTTGTATGTCTTCATAACCACATTCTCGTGGTAATTTAACTTCACTAATACAACTGACGAATTGCTCATGTTTCATGCAGGGACCACATTACAAATGAGGAGGTTCTCAGCAGAGTTGAAGAGAATAGGCACATGTTGAACACCACTGCGGAGAGGCGTGCGAGATGGATTGGTCATATGTTGCGACACGAATGTGTCCTGCATGATGTATTGGAGGGAATGGTCGAGGGATCAATTGGCAGAGAACGACCTCGCCAGGAGTACCTAGACCAGATTTGCCGAGATATGGGCTGCACCTCTTATGCGGAGTTGAAGAGAGTTGCTGAGGACCGAGCGGAGTGGAAGAGGAGATGCGTCGCCTTGCTGCAGACCAATCATTAGATTGAGACCGGAGAAGAGAAGAATACAATTAACTTCTTCTTCTTCTTCTTGGCGTTACTCTTGGTGTGGGACTTGGCCTTCTCCACAACAATCTACCGCTGGCTCCTGTCCCTGGCCATCTCTTCATTCTCCAGGTCTTTCTAATTTCTCTCAGTCCTCTTCCACCCAGTCCGTCTATATTTTTCTTGGTCTCCCTCATTGTTTGTCCTAGATGGATGCGGACAGGCCTAGGAAGTGTACGACCGAGGCTGATGAAAAGGTGCCGTTGCGCCCTATAATACCCTCGGGTATGTGTGGTGGGAACACTTCTGTGTTTCTCTGATGAGTGATCTGTCTGTAAATTGTCTGCTTTACGCGAATGATGCCGTTCTCGTTGCGTATAGTGCGGACGAATTACAAGTCTTGGTGTCGAAAATGCATGAGGTATGCAAGTCGAACGATTTAATGATGAATGTCGGAAAGTCAGAGGTGTTGGTTTTTGAAAGGGAAGAGCAAATGACAGTTTGTAATATAAGTGTGAATGAAGAGAACTTGGAATAGCAACAACAACAACAAACCATCATGCCGTTTCTCCGCAGGGGTAGGCAGAGAGATTGGACCGCCACACTACTCTATCCTGACATACCTCTCTAGCTTCGATTCCTCCGATTTCTAACACGACCAACCTTTAAAAATTCATTAATTTGGTCATGTCATGTTTTCCTCGGTGTACCTCGACTCCGTACTCCATTTACACCATTAACGTATACTTTTTTAACCATTCTTTCTTCACCCATGCGCTCCATGTGTCCGAACCAACGCAGCGATCCTCTCATAATTTTGTTCATAATGCCTTCTTTCGCTCTACATTCCTTTCTAATATCAGAATTTGAGATTCTGTCGTACATCGTTTTTGGAATTTGTGTATTTAGGTAGCATGTTCACAGTAGTGTGGCGGTCCATTCTCTCTGCCTACCCCTGCGGAGAAACGGCGTGATGGTTTATTTGTTTGTGTTTATCTTGTCTGCCTCTTTAGGCCCTTGGCCCGCCTAGATTAAATGTGGCCTGGTGACCCTTCTGCCTTTTTTTATTGTTGCATTTCCCAGTTAACGTAAATCCCGCTACGTTTTAGCTTCTTCAAGCAAAGGTTGGCATTAGAATTACATTATTATTATATTGTCTGGGCAAGGGTGGCTAACCTCACATCAGCTCTGATATCACGCAGCATCCGCGGATGGTGTGGGCTGCTCTGACACACTGGCAGTGTAGGACGCTCCGACCTCAGCACCAAACATGGGCTGCCGATGGCAGTACCATAATTATTTATGTTTGCTTTCGTCACACACCTATTATTTAACACTCTAATATACTTTTAATATTTACCTCCATTTGTTGAACCCCGCGTGGGTAGGGGAATTGGGTCAGGCTGCGCTTTTATATTTTATTATTACAAATTTATTTACTTTTCGCTATAAGAACGACGACCAGGCAGACCGGCAAGTGGCAGACCGGCAAGAGTAATGACTGCCACACCGAAGGTCCCGGGTTTCGTTAACCAATGTTAACATCGTCAGTTGTTACAATCAACTCATCATCATCATCCTAAGCTCGACAGCCCTGGGTGGGCCTTGGCTGAATCCAGGAGCTTCCTCCATTCTTGTCTGTTTGATGCCCTTATTCTCCAATTTCTCACTTGCAACACCGATGCATCCGTGTTGACACTGTCCATCCATCGCATTTTGGGCCTTCCTGGTCTTCTACGTCCCTGTGGTACTGAGAGCGTGAGGCGTTTTGTAGGGTTGTCGTCGTCCATTCTGATTATGTGACCAGCTTACAATCAACTAAATATTTTTTCCTTTGTTCGCCATTCTTTGTGTCGTAGATTTTTTATTTGTCTTTTTATTTTTTTATGTGGGTTCTTTGTTTACAACACAAACTTTAAAAAAATATATATATATCAGACATGTTTCGGACAACCCGGTCCTTCCTCAGTGATATTATACAGATTTTAAATATCTTTTTAAAAGTGTTGTAAACAATGTATTTAAAAAAGAAAAAGACAATTTTTTTTAATCAATTTAACTTTCTAGTTGATGATGATGATTTGTATAGCGCCATTTTTGTTAAAAAAAAATATTTAGTTCATTGTAACACCTGATGATGCTTACATCGGTTAGCGAAACGGCTTTCCCGACAATTTAATGGTAATTAAATCAATTGTGATATTATATTATATACTTAGGAAATTGAAAATATCTTTGTTTAATCCACTAATTATTAGAAAAATATTAAAAAACACGACATGTTTCGGAGGATACATCCATCTTCAGGTGTAATTTATAATAAAAACTAAACAATGAAAGACTAATATAAGACCGTATTTAAAATTCGACACAATTCGATTTTTTTATATTATTATTGTTTGTTTAGTTTTTATTATATTTTTACATCTGAAAATGATGGAGGTATCCTCCGAAACATGTCGTGTTTTTTTAATATATGTTTTCAATAATTAGTGGATTAAACAAAGTTATTTTCAATTTCTTAAGTATATTTATGGAATTCCACAGTGTTAATGCCTTAGCGTTCAATAAGTTATATATAACAATGTTTCAATCAAACAGTTAGTCGTTATGATTGTCACACTGTCTATGGTCTGGTGTATAATTCACGTGACAATAAAATGGCGATAGATTAGCTACCTATCACATCTCATATGATTCATAATATAAAAAAAAGAATGCCGAAGAAAAATAGATTACAGGTATGCCAGGATACAGTAGTGTGGCGGTCCATTCTCTCTGCCTACCCTTCCAGAAGTTTTGTTAAAGTAAAATCGTTTAGGGTGATTTAATGTTGATGCTATTTTTTTTCATATCCAGTGCTATTCCAGTTAACTAACTAACTAACCAAGGGACAGGCAGAAAGAATGGACCACCACACTGTTCTTTCTTGACATACTTCTCCCAATTCTTCAAAATTCATCCATCGTATCATGCACGCACCTCGATTTCTCCGACTTTTCCCGTCGTTGCCAACAATTTAATATTCGTATGATTTGATCATGGCACGTTTTACAAGGTTTTCCTCTATTTCTTTTTCCATTTATATCATTCAAGTATACTTTCTTTACCATTATTTTTTCAATGCGTTCAAACCATCTTAATTTCATTATTTAGCACTTTCATTATTTTCTTTATTCATTCGCACTACATGAAATATGAATCGTTTATAACTTACTAACCATCACGCCGTTTCCCCGAAAGGGTAGGCAGAAAGAATGGACTGCCTTATTTTAACCGATGCGGCCCTCCATCCTTTCCTTTTCGCCCCCGCGAGAGACGCGGTGTGATGGGTTGCGAACCTCATCGCCACCAAAAGGCATCTCCCGCGCATACTTCGATCGTCCATCGTCCACAAAATAAATCTTAACAAATAATATAAAATGCAATGATATAAAAAATATATATAAATTAAAAATAACTGTTTTTTTTTAATTAACTGTAATTAGGCACTTAAAAAAATCCACAACCAGCAAGAATTGAAAAGTATTATTGAAAAAAATATTCAATTTGTCATTGGAACAATTGAAAATTTTATTTTGACACCTGTCAAAAAACTTGTATTATTTTAATTAATATATATATTTTTAATAATGGCATCGAAATAATGTATCTTTATATTGTAATATTTGCAATTCATTATGTGTTTAACGTCCTGTTCATGATATCATATTTTTTATAATTTTTTATTTCGGTTTACACCCTTTTTCCTTTATATAATTAATGTGTATTGGGCTCATCTAAAAATATTCATTCGTCTTAAATTCACATCTTGCCCCACGGTTTTATGTCGTGATTGTTTCGTTTGTGAATGATTTTCAAACTTGGAACAAGGCGGAATTGAGACTTGTAATTAGTCTGTCTGGAATTACATTAATTTTTGATTTTCTTGATTAATGAATTGAACCATCGCACGAATCGAGTATAATTATAAAAAAATAGAATATGTAATTTATATATCGTGTAAAACCAGCGAGATATTCTAATTATTCAAATACCATCTACTTAGCTTATTTACTTCATATGGTCGTACAACTCTTGAAGAGATTTAGCCTTCATAATGATATTATTCTGAGCTCTTCGATCCTGGGCCTTTTTGCTCACAGCAGTTCGTTTTGCTTAACCTTTCCCTTACGGTGCTAAAATAAAAACGCGCGTTCCGGTGTTGGGTAGTCAGTACGCGATCAAAAATTAGCGAACATTCATAGCTAATCCCCTTAATTAATTATAATTGTAGTCAAAAATTATAATAATTGAGATTTATTTGCTGAAAACATGAAAAAACCATCTGGCAACACTCACGGAACGGGCATAGGTCCACTATGGTTGCAGGTTGAAGGGGTAGGCAGAAAGAATTGACTGCCACACTTTTCTTTCCTGAAATATCTCTCTCGCTTCCTCAACATTCATACTGCGTATTTATAACACCATAATCAAGCCAGTGGTGACATATGGTCCTGAGTCGTGGACAATGACTCTAAAAGAACAACAAAAAATCTACTGGTTTAAGAATAGAATACTTAAAACGATCCTGGAACCCAGACCCGGTGTTGCAGCGGGAACTTGGAGGCATAGGATCAACCAAGAGATCCGTACGATGACCCAGCAGCCCCTTATAACGAACACCGTGAGAGGCATTCGCCTAGCATGGATTGGGCACGTATGCCGAGCCGAGAGACCAGAGTAATCAATACCCTGTACGCGTCTAGACCGACTGGAGTAAGACCTCTAGAAAGACCTAGACAGCGCCTAATGGACAATGATCTGGCTAGGTTGGACGAATCGGACTGCTGGGAGCAAAAGGCGCAGGATCGAGGAGCTTGGTGAAAAATCATCTAGAAGGCTTAAACTCTTCAAGAGTTGTATGGCCATAGGAAGTAGTCTCTAAGAGTCATTGTCCATGATTCAAAACCACTGTCAATGGTGTTATAGGATAGAAGGTTGGTCTTAAGACACGTCTTCAAGGAGGCTGCAACACGTAATCCTTTTTTAAATCTGTTTATATCATTGGCTTCCGTCATTATCGTACCGAGACAAGTGATCTCTCTCACTTGTTTGATTTTATCTACCATGTATTTGTACATAAAATGTATCTACATTGTACATTAGCAAATAACTAAGCAATCAAATTGTATTATATTGTATTTGCAAGAAAATTGAAGATCTAATTCAAAATCGGTAACTGTACACAGATCTATCTTAATCTAATCCCGTTGGATCGGTAACTGGTGCCATTTGGCATACGGCTTGTTTATGCATACAAATATTTTATCTAATAGATTTCAGCAAAATTTTTGATTTGCACGAATGCTCGTTGAAATAAAATGTTAATAAATGTTTTAATTCTTTGTTCTAAATCGAAAATTGTCTAACTAATCGTCATGCCGTTTCTCGCGAACTTAGAGGATGAACCGCCACACAGTTCTATTTTGACAATAATAATAATAATAATAATACAATAATAATAACAATAATAATAATAAATTTGATGTAATAATAATAATAATAATACTCTGTGTGCAGTAGAAATGAGATCTCTAAGACGAATGTGTGAATACTCTGTGTATATAATGTCGAATGAAAATATAAGAAGTGAATGCGGTGCGAATAATGGTGTTATGAACAAAATAATGAAAGGATCATTAAGAAGATGGTTTGAACATATGGAAAGAATGAATGAAGAAAGAATGCTAAAAAATTATATGATACCGATGTAAATGGAACCAGAAATAGAGGAAGACCGAGGAAAACTTGGCACGATCAAATAAATAAAATATTGAATGTCGGCCATGTGAGGAGTCAGAGAAATCGACGCCCGTGCATGACACGGTGTATGAATATTGAGGAAGCGAGATAAATATGTCAGGAAAGAAAAGTGTGTCAGTCCGGGGAGACGGCGTGATGGTTAGTTAGTTAGTTAGTTAGAAACTGACTTTAATTGCGTGCATTTAAAAATTTGAAATAGTCACAGTTGTACAAGGTTTCACGATTTCTTGTATATAAACGGCTATGTACGACGGGTTTGTAAGGTGGCGCACGCCTTAAATATTCCGGTTAAGGCGACTGTTATAGTTTTGCGATACCTGCGTGCCTAATCTTGGGCACGAGCGGTCGGCTATCTCTCCGTGCTCTATCCGATTCGAATAAGGCACATTCGCCGTGCGTAGTACACCCCGCAACGCTCTCGAGGCTCGCGCCGGACGCCCAATTGAAATTTCACTCATAGGAATCATTATTGTGAATTTGTGACCATCTGTGGTGGTAAACTCACTTGTTAGTTAGTTAATAAACTTAAATTTAAGCCCAATTATTGATTTGTTCCCCTCTTTCCGATAGAAGATCCAAGTCCGTGTTAGGTGATCCTTAATAATAATAATTAGCTGTCGGAAATTGGTTTCTCTTCTAAGTTGGTTTTATTTTTTATTAGCTACCTGAGGGAGAGGAAACAGTTTGCCTCATACGGTATATTTCAATCTGCACTTTTTCCCGTATATTCCGGAGTGCCACAGGGCTCAAACCTTGGTCCACTCCTCTTCACCATCTTCATTAATGATGTCGCGAGGGTTATACAATTTTCGCGATTTCTTTTATTTGCAGATGATCTTAAATTATTCCTTGAGATAAAAAGCCCCGAAGATTGCCTCCATCTCCAGTCAGATATAAATAATATCGTCCGCTGGAGTAAAACCAATCAAATTTATTTCAATATCTCTAAATGCGTAATTTTATCTTTTACGAGAGCATTGCGTACTGTTTATTACAGATACACAATGGATAACCAGCAACTTAAGCGTGTTTCAACGATAAAGGATCTTGGTATCGTTTATGAAAGTAGGCTGACTTTCCATGCTCACATCGAGAGAATATGTGGAGTTGCACTGAAAATGTTGGGATTTATTCTCCGAACTGGTAGAGTTTTCAAGAATCCCTATGTTTTGCGAATTTTGTATAACTCATTGGTCCGGAGCCGGCTCGAGTGTGGCTCGGTGATATGGAGTCCCCACGAGGCGAGATACTCGCTCATGTTAGAGAGGGTTCAGAAAAGATTTCTGAGATATCTCTACATGAGGGAGTTTGGTAGCTATCCGTGGCTTTATCCCACTGCATTCCTCTTGGGCATGCTGGGGACCAATAGTTTACAGATAAGAAGGGATGGGTGCACACTTACCCATTTCTTCAGACTTATCAGGGGATTCTTTGAGAACTCCGTCATCTTGGAGGCTATCCATCTTTATGTTCCGGATGGCTATCTTCGACAGCGTCAGCACAGACTGTTTTATCTCCCAGCATGCAGAACCAACCTGCCTCTGGTGATGCCGGTGGGGAGAGCAATCAAACTGCTGAACATGATCGCTTCGGAGATCGATGTCTTTCATATTCGTGAAAGTACATTTAGAAGACAAATACTCTTGACTTTGGAGAGTATTTTGTATTCCTAATGTCGAACCATCTCTCATGCGTTCCTGGTATTATATATTCCTTATGTTTTACCTGTTCTCAATAGATGCCTTAAACTATAAAAAATGTTTGTAATGTCTTTTGAGAAAATAAACTGATTTGATTTGATAATAATAATATGCTAATTTTTAAAGCGCCGTTTTTGTGATGTAATCACCTCAAAGGCGCATTAAGACGTGTTTTAAATCTAAATGTGAACCCTGCATCTGATTGATATTCGCGATCGATTAGAAAGTATAATAGAACAAAATATGCAGGTTTTAAATTGGGTATAAAATATGAAAAATATAGGTTTTCAGCTTAGATCTGAAATCTGTCGGATTATTTATGCATCTGAAGTGTGAAGGAAGTTTGTTCCAAGCTGATGGGTCGGCTACCGCAAACGCTCGATCCCCGAAATTTGTACTAGGGCAACGCTTTGGCTCAACTAATCTTCCTATCGCCGAGCGAAGTGTGGATTTGCTTGTATTTAGGCTGTCCGTTATACAGAGTTCGGATATATAATTTGGAGCCATTCCATGTAGCGCTTTGAAGACTGTCCAGCAGAGTTAATACCGGATTTTTTCTGGACTCTTAAGCCAGTGAAGTCCTTGTATCCGGCCACCGGGTGTTCGCATTACATAATGGGTGTTTCGAATTCACTCGCATAAAAAAAATACACGCTATTAAGCGTGTGACAATCGTGACAAGGAATTCGCGCGGGGGCGTTGGCAACACGCACCATCGCGTATATGAGTGCTTGTGTTGTAGCACTGCCGCCGCAGACTTTCTAGAAACACATGGCCCGAAGGACCGCTAAAGTACATAAAAGTGGACAAGCATATTCCCCACGCGAATGTGCTTGTCCACTTCTCCGAAATGTTGACCAACTCGATGTCAAGGATTTCGATCGACCACATACCAAGATCGTATCGCGCGTTTTTTTATATATTATTTTCAATTACGTCACTTTGGTAATGCACCATCTGCAATTCGATGCCAAGAGGTGGAGTCCATTCATGACAGGGAGATCGTTTGTAATAGTATGAATGACAGTGCGTTTACAAAAGATCTAGACGCTATTTTTATTTTATATTTTTATGATTGGAAAATCAAAAAAATATTTCAATCGTATATTCAATAATTGAAATAAATAAACATGTTATTTTAAATATTTTTTTATTAACAAAAATGCTATCGGATTAATTTGTAATAATTTTAAAAATTAAGTTCATTAAAATTATAATTTGCTTATTATTTTTTTCTTGGAAAACCGACTAAGGATGTGACTAATAATAATAATGATACTTTTTTCCATTATTTTTTTTTAATATTACAATATTTGATCCTTACAGGTGTTTATATCTAGGATATTATAAAATTTCTTTCTAGATTATGTATTTAAAGTGTACAGAGCTGTCTCCGTCAATATGGGATTAATCAATAATAAAAATAATATTTCAAAATTACTCCTGCAAAACGAGTATTTTTCGGATCACCGAGTATACGAGATGCCAAATATGTGCGGTTCCCTCAATGTCTCGGAACGTACTGACGCGACGCGGCGCATTTGACTCGACAACCAATCAAATTGCAAAACTATCACCGCATTCATACATCGATATGAGATCTTCAATTTGTGAATGAACTATATGCAGTGAGGATAGCCCGCCATACTGCTCTGTTCTGACATCTCTCTAGTTTCATCTACATTTATACATCGTGTGTGCATCGTCGAATTTTCTGACATTATATGCGGCAGCCTTTTATTATTCGATTAATTTTGTCATCCCATGCTTTCCTTGGTCTTCCACGGCTTATTTTTCCAAATACACTGCATGTTTACATCATTTTAACCATTATTTTCTCATATTGTCTACTATTTTACATTTGATAAAATAGTCTTGCAAGTAAAAAAAACTGACATTTAAATATTTAATACTATCTTTTTTCGAATATTTTAAAGAACAATGAAATAAATAGACTACATCCACTTTTAACTTTATTTCGACAGCGACCGGTTTCGCCAGGCTCGCTGGCATCGACAGACAGGTGACACTATTCTATACAAAAGATGTTTATATTGTTAGCAAATAATTTACGATTACTTGTTATGACTGCAACACTTTTATTCATAGTAACGTTACAATATTACGGCAACGAATTTCGGTACTATCCATATCTTCTTCACTTAAGTAAGGCTTATCTTATCGATACTTTTTATTGCGCCATTTTCGTGGGAAATTCACTTCAAGGGCGTTCGTCGCCTGGGAAGGTCTTTTTAAAGAGAATATTTTAAGATAACTGACATCTCGACCTTCGTGGCATAATGGGAAGTGCTTTGAATACCATACTAAGGGTCCCGGGTCCCTGACCGAACAGTGCAGTCTTTAGAAGTTTCTTAAATTTAACGTCACTATACTCATACTTAATAATAACATAGAGGCTATTCCATGCCAACGGATCCGCATCGCTGAAAACACGATCATAGAAATTTGCTTTATTGGCTCTGACTGGAATTGTTATGTTGTTTGCACTTGTTTCTACGGATTCGGAGTGAACGTTGCTTTTCCGTTGGCATGGATGTCACGCAGAGGTCTGAAATATACTTTGGCGCTCTCTGGTGTCGAGCCTTAAACACTGTCAAACACAATTTGTATTTTACTCGCTCTCGGATTTTAAGCCAGTTAAGTTTCTTTAGGGGCTGCGTGATATGACAGTATTATTGTTGCCCCATAATCAATCGGGCAGCAGCATTGAATACGCTTTGTATTCTGCTAAATTGATTATTGGGCAAACCAGCGTACATTCCGATACAATCATCTAAACGTGACAACCCAAAAGATTTTACAAGGGTCCTAAATTCATCAATAGGTAAATATCTCCTTATATGTTATAGCTGCCTCAGTTGGAAGAAACCAGACATAACAGGCCTTGATATGTGCGTTTCTATCACATATACGTCTTAGGGATCTCAACCGGATATTATTGCATCTTCTTCTTCCTCAGCCTATTCCCGTCCACTCCTGGACAAAGGCCTCCTCGCTTTGGCTTCCATGTCACTCTGTCCTGTGCAGACTGCATCCAGGTTATTCCGACGTGTCTGTTCAGATCATCCTTCCACCGTAGTTGCGGTCGCCCTGCACTTCTCTTTGCCGTCCACGGTCTCCAAGTCAGCAGTCTTCTTGTCCACTTTTCATCTGAGCTTCTGGCTACGTGACCTGCCCATTGCCATTTTAGAGTCGCCACCCGGTAGATGATGTCAGTGACCTTTGTTTTTCTCTCACCGTATCGTTTCTGACTCTGTCTCTTAGGCTTATTCCTAACATGGCTCTTTGGGTCACTCGAAGTTTCTCGGCACTTTGTTTGGACAATGTAACAGTTTCAAGACCATAAGTACCAACGCAGGCTTCATAGACTTTTCGTTTCTGGTTGATCGGTACTTTCCGGTTTTTAAGGATGTAACTCATGTTATTGCATATGCATTGTTAATGCAAATATTCATATTTCTTAGTGCATAAATTGTTTTAATTAACCAGAATTATTAAATTGGTTCTTGAAACAATTCGTCGAGGTCTATTATACATTTTTGGCACCGTTGTGGGACCGGCGCTACGCTCAATCGGTATTCTCCGTTTCTCCCCACCAAGCAGCTGACTAATCTCGTTCGGATCTTAACCAAATTGACTTTGGTCTCACCAGTCGCTTCGGTTTCTTGGAAAGGAGATGCGTCGTACTCTTCGAGACGGTCCAATTATGGAGACAAATTCATCTTTTGTCATTTTAATAGAGTCAAAAAAAAATCCGTCACACCGTCTCCCCGAAGGAGCAGGCAGAAAGAATGGTCTGCCACACTTTTCTTAATAAAAAGGATCAATATTTTTCAGGATGTGTTTCCTATAGTATATAATTCTTTTTTACAGAATACCATTTTTACTATCATTTAAATTCGCCGTGGAGAAGGCGATTATCTCGGAATTGAAATACAATATGAACGGAATCGGCATTAATTAAAAGTAACAAGACACCATCAAAACAAATAAAACGATTATTTGCTCAACGCAAACCCGTGACGTGTCGGTATCGGCTGATGACTGTCCAGTGTAAATGGACCTTAAGGCGGATGAATGCGTCCTTAATAAAATTAATAAAGAGTCACTTAGATGCTTTGGACTTATGGGACGAATGGATGTGTATTTTTAAAAAGTTCATCAAACTAACGCTCTCCTACCGAAGGATTAAAATTAAATGTAAGTCCCGGATGGATAGGGAACAGGCTTAGGAAGTGCATGAGCGAGGCTGACGAAAGGACGACGCTGCGCCTTATAACAGTATGTGGTGGGAACCTCCTTCTCTGTCCTACCGAAGGGGTAGGCAGAAATAATGGACCGCCACACAGTTCTTTCCTTCGAGGTTATCCCGGTTATTAAAATTCACAAGTCATAACACGTGTAATTGTGGATTAATTCACCAGTGAATGTTAACCGACACCTGTTTTATTATATTGTTGAAGTGTTCTGTTATAAAATTGATTATTTTTTTACAACAACGCATGCTGAAATCGTAAAATAGTGACCTTTGTCGACTATTGTGTTTCTTACAATACACATTTTTTTCCTTCATATCCTTGAAATTGTTGTTATTGAATGTGGAAGTTCTCAAAATTAGAAATTCTAAATCCTATTGAACTTAACTGTTTAATTTAAACACGGTTAATACTCATATCACAATTTTAATATTTCATATTAGTGAAAGTACGCTCAGAAGACAAATACTCTTGACTTTAGAGAGTATAATGTCTTCCAAATGTAGAACCATCTCTCATGCGTTCCTGGTATTATTTTGTATATATTATATTTAACCTGTAATCAATAGATGCTTTAAATATTCATATTGTTTGTAATGTCAATTTGCCACACGCCGTCTCCTCGAAGAGGCAGGCAGAAAGAATGGACTTCCACATTGTTCTTTCTTCACATACTTCTCTTGCATCCTCGACATTCATACATTGTGTCATGCACGTATTAATATTTGCATCACGGCACAAATTATGTATTTACATCGCACCATCTCACCGAAGTGGTAGACAGAACCTATGGGGCGCCATACTGTTCTTTCCTGACATACTTCTCTTGCATTCTTAATATTCATATATCGTGTCATGTACGCACGTCGATTTATTTTACTCCTCGCGTGGCCGATATTTAATATTTAATTTGTGTTGTCTTGCTTATTTTTTATTTATAGTTTTAGAACAGTGATAAAAAATCCATTTTACATTAATAATTAATTCGAAGAAAAACAGCTGTTTTCTAGAACTTTTATATGTTATATCGAAAGACTCGTCTCTTTATTACTCTTTATTACTGTGACTCCAGTTAACAATATTATCAATGTCCGACTGGAGGCGAAGTCAGTCGTCAGGATTGTTAATTTCTAGGAATAATTTCAAATCATCGGCAAATAAAAAAAATCGCGAGAAGTTTATCACTTTCTTCATCTTATTTTATCTCAAAGACTCACGCCGAACCAACCCTAACTGGTCTTTCATTCCTTGACAATAATATAAGACTTTATCATAAACCCTAAATAATAATAATAATAATAATAATAATATGCTAACTTTTAAAGCGCCGTTTTTGTGATGTAATCACCTCAAGGGCGCTAAATCCCCCCTCGCCCTCTTTCGGAGGGACACTTCGGGTCATATATTTAGCCCCATCATAAAACAAGTACCAACTCGCATTCCAACAATGTTTCCTACAGACGTAAGAGGAATAGCCATTAGAGCTGAACCTCTGTAAGCCAGAAGATCCAAGTCCAATTTGCCTATCCATGGAGCGTTGTGTGCCTTTTAATATATGGACACTTTTTGCAAAACAAGCCGCAGATGTTCCTTGTATAAATCTGTGACATAATTTTTTTTATGCCACATACTCTAGAAATTTCCACCTTCGTTGATTTAGATTCAATTATCAAGACCAAACCGTAGGTATATAGCAGACTCGTATTAATTTCGAAATCACTCGTTTAAAAATCGTGTATTATTTAATTTTTTGACATGTTGCCCGCTGGAGTTTTGGTCAGGTGTTGGCTGGCGATGCTGCAGACCGCTCTCCTCACGCATCCGCGGCAGGTGTGGGCTCTAACTACCGCAGCCCACAGCCACTCCTCTGGCTGTGATAAATTAACTCCTCTGACATCGCTAATCACGCGAGCGATACCTTAACGTGTTATTGTGATTGCGGGCCCATGTGGGTTAACTGTATTGTCTCAAGATATTTATCCTCCAGCTGATGGGGCTAATGAGATAAGTACCGCTTTCGACCTTGTATTTTTCATCTTGCAGCTACGCAAAACCATGTTCAGAACTGTCTTAATGCGTGTATACTCTGGTATTACGTTTTCTACTGAGAATCTATTGATTATTGGATGTTTTTCAAATCAAATCAGTTTATTATCTCAACAGACATTACAAACAATTGTATTGTTTAAGCATTTATTGAGTACGGCTAACATATAATAGATGACGTTAGTGTAGAGTTAACTAAAAAATGTAAAGATAGGCGTGGCATCTTAGCATATATACAACTTCCAAGAATTTGTCAGCCGTGGTGGTCGTAAGAAGGGCGGAATGGGGAATGTTGTTGAACATAAAGCAATCGCTCAACCCAACCAATGACAGGTCATGGGTCCTGTAAGCGCCTCGGCCACCATATTCTGTTCCCAGAAAACAATTTACATCTTCGTCTCTATTGAGATACAATTGATCCTTATAAAATAATAATTTCAAGAATCAATTGTATCTCAATAGAGACGAAGATGCAAATTGGAAACAGAATATGGTTGATGAAGGTGTTTACAGGACTTATGACTTGTCATTGGTTGGGTTAAGCGATCGCTCTATGTATAATTTTTGGAAGATGTATATATGTTACAATGTTGGGAAACACTCAACATGTTCTGTTCAATCTACATTAGCGCCATCTATTAAGATTAGGTGTAAGCATTCAGCAGAAAATCTTTATTAATGCAATGTGAAAGGTATCATACATTGCTAGACAACGCCAGGAGAATACTTCTCCAATTGTTTTTCAATAGAGACGAGGATGTAAATTGGTTTTTGGAAACAGAATTTGGTGGTCGAGGCGTTTACAGGACTTATGACTTGCCATTGGTTGGGTTAAGCGATCGCTTTATGTAATAAAACATTCCCTATTCCGCCCTTCTTACGATCACCACGTCTGACAATTTTTTTGGAGATGTATATATGCTACAATGTTGAGAAACACTTCACATTTTTTAGTTCAATCTACACTAGCTCCATCTATTTAGATTAGGCGTAAGCATTGAGCATAAATCTTTATTAATGCAATGTGAAAGGCTATGCAATTATCGCTTAACCCAACAAATGACAGTCATAAGTCCTGTAAACGCCTCGATCACCATATTCTGTTTCAAAAAAACAATTTACATATTCGTCTCTATTGAGATACAATAAATCCTTGTTCAGATGTGTCTTAATGCGTGTATACTCTGGTATTACGTTTTCTACTTAGAATCTATCGATTATTGGATGTTTTTGATATATTAACATAATCAAATCAGTTGTTTATCTCAACAGACATTACAAATAATAGTATCGTTTAAGGCATCAAGAGTACAGGTAAAATATATAATATACGAGTAAGTGGATATATAAATTGAGTGAGCGGGATGTAAGTGAGTTGAGTATTGACGAGACCTGGAAATACTTGAAGGAGAGTTTGTGTGAATCAGCGAAAGAATCGTGTGGTGTGTGTGTACAAGGAAGAAGGAAAGGGGATGCATGGTGGAATGATGATGTAAAGATTGCTGTTAAAGAGAAGAAAGATGCTTGGTTGAATATGTTGTCGATAAATAAGAATGACAGAGTTAAGTATGAAAGAGCAAAAGATTTGTATAAGGTATGCAAGAAGAGAGTGAAGTCGGTAGTGAAAGCGCGGAAAGAAAAGCTGAAGGAGGAAGAAGGGCTCAAAATGACAAACAACTTCCAAGCAAATTTAAAAATGTTTTGGAAAGAAGTTAAAAAAGCCCGAAATCCTCCTGATAGTGGATGTGTGAAAGCAATTTTAGACAACGAGGGAAGAATGTTAACGGAGAGTAAGATCATACAAGAAAGATGGATAGAATATTTTAAGGAGATGTATGGTGGTGATACAAGCGTGATCGAAAGTATAACAACTAGTGCGAGTGCGGGACCTATGAATGATAATATTGAGAAAATAAGTACGAATGAGATGAAAAGATCTGTGAATGCAATGAAAAGTGGAAAAGCTGTTGGATTTGATTGTATTGCCATAGATTTTATTAAAAGCGGTGGCGAAGTGGTTTCTGCATGGTTATGTAAGTTATTTAACCAGTGCTTGAAGGAGGGATATACGCCGCTAGACTGGAGGAGAGCAGTAATTATGCCCCTGTACAAAGGAAAAGGATCGCGTATGGAATGTGAAAACCACAGAGCTATTAGTCTTTTGAGTGTCGTTGGTAAAGTCTATGGCAGAATTTTAATAGAAAGAGTAAGAAAATTGACGAGTGACAAAGTTTGGGATGTGCAAGGTGCCTTTATGAATGGCAGAGGATGTATGGATCAAATTTTTGAACTTCGTACATTGACAGAGAAGTTTCTGGCCAAAAACCGCAAACTTTTCTGTGCATTTGTCGACTTGCAAAAAGCATATGATTACGTTAATAGAGAAAAGTTGTGGGAAATATTGTCTGAATATGGAATTAGTACAAAACTGATCACGGCAATTAAGTCGCTATACACAGAAAGCACTGCTAGTGTCAGAGTAAATGGAGATCTTACAGCCTGGTTTGATATCAATAAAGGTGTCAAACAAGGTTGCGTAATGTCCCCGGGGTTATTTAATCTGTATATGGACAATTGTATGAGAGAGCTGAAAGGGTTGGATGTAGGTGCCAAAATGAGCGGAGTGTCAGTAAGCTGTCTCTTGTATGTGGATGACGCTGTCCTACTTGCTGACAACGAGCATGAACTACAAGTCCTGGTGAATTGTATGTATGAGGTATGCATGCGAAATGATCTGATGATGAATGTTAATAAGTCCAAGGTAATGATTTTGAAAAGGAAGAAACCATGACAGTCTGCAACATTAGCGTGAATGGTGAAAATTTGGAGCAAGTAGTTGAGTTCGTGTATTTAGGTAGTATGTTTACAAGAGATGGGCGAGTGGAGAGGGATATTGAAAGAAGGGTTGGAGCAGGCAACAAAGTGAATGGTGCACTTAAAGTTGTCATCGCAAACAAAAAACTATCCAAAAAAGCTAGAATGGCAGTGCACAATGGTGTTCTTCTACCGACCCTTATGTATGGAAGCGAAGCATGGAACTGGCAAAGGAAGGATGAAAGTAGAATAAATGCAGTAGAAATGAGATCTCTTAGACGAATGTGTGATATTCTGTGTATGATAGAGTGTCGAATGAAAATATAAGAAGTGAATGCGGTGCGAATGATGGTGTCATGAACAAAATAATGAAAGGATCATTAAGATGGTTTGGACATATGGAAAGAATGAATGAAGAAAGAATGGTAAAAAAATTATATGTTAATGATGTAAATGGAACCAGAAATAGAGGAAGACCAAGGAAAACGTGGCACGATCAAATAAATCAAATATTGAATGTCGGCCATGTGAGGAGTCAGAGAAATCGACGCGCGTGCATGACACGATGTATGAATGTTGAGGAAGCGAGAGAAATATGTCAGGAAAGAAAGGTGTGGCAGTCCATTCTTTCTGCCTACCCCTTCGGGGAGACGGCGTGATGGTTAGTTAGTTAGTTAGTTACGAGTAAGTGTTGTATATACAAAGTATATAAAAATGAAAAATCATTATATGAACAGTATACTTGGTAACCTTTATCTAAGGCCCTTGTTATGTATTCTGTGAATACCATAAGATTAGTTTCAGTAGAACGTTCTTTCCTGAACCCATGTTGTACTGTTATAATATGGGGCTCGAATCTGGGAAATATAAATTTGTGCAAAATAGATCATCACGAAAAGAAGACCTGATAAGTCTGACATTATGGAAGGGTTCGACAATCCATCTTCATAGGTTTCCAATATTTTCTGGGTCACCTTTTTTTACTTCTTCGTTCAGTATTCTATCATACATTGTTTTTATCTGTGTAGTTCAATTTTCGCGAGAGACATGACGTAAGAATAAGCGAGATGGATGGTCTCGTTTGTTGTTTTATCTATTAAAAAAAAAATATGCTTTTTCTCTAATTATTTTTTCCACTCTATTCTTAAATCATTCAATGAATATTTATATCTAGATTAGCGTCCCACGTCATTGATATATATAATAATATTTTATGACGACCTTCTTCGTCACCTGTTGATTTCGCGTGGGCGCCACTGCATTGCTGAAGTCTTTTCAATCAATTAAGTTACGTGATAGACATTAATTCGGAACAAATCTCTTGTTACGTCAGAGCGTAAGATCACAAAAATCATCTAAGTATATTGTACTCTATGAATGTGGATGAGGCTAGATAAGTGTGTCAGGTTAAAAGAGTGTGGCGGTTCGTGGTGAATTCATAAGTTCTTCTTATTCTTCTCCTTTTAGACCCTTGGTCTGTTCCTATGGTCAGGCTCGCCTCTCTTGGGAAGGAGACTCCCAGCTGCGTTCAATGCAGCAGCAAGACTCATTAAAGGCATTCCAAAAAACTCACATATAACACAACATCTCAAAGAACTTCACTGGCTTAAGAGTCCAGAAAGAATCCAGTATAAACTCTGCTGAACGACTTCAAAGCGCTACATGGAATAGCTCCAAATTATCTATCCAAACTCTGTATAACTGACAGCCTAAATACAAGGAAATCCACACTTCGCTCGAACTCTTCGGCAATAGGAAGATTAGATGAGCCAAAGCGTTACCCTAGTACAAATTTCGGGAATCGAGCGTTTGCGGTGGCCGGTCCATCAGCTTCGAACAATCTTCCTTCACACCTCAGATGCATAAGTGATCCGACAGATTCCGATCTAAGCTGAAAACCCATATTTTTCATATGTCATACCCAATTCAAAACCTGCATATTTGGTTCTATGTCTGATCGATCGCGAATATCAATAAGATGCAGCGTTCACATTTAGATTTAAAACACGTCTTAATGCGCCCTTGAGGTGATTACATTACAAAAACGGCGCTTTAAAAGTTAGCATATTATTATTATTATTATTATTTATCTCTTCATCTTTTTATGGTCTTTGGTAGCCAACAGAAATCTGATGCATAACGACATGTGCGATACTGGAGTGATCCATCCTCTGCACGCACGCATTCCAGTGTCTTCTGCGTTGTCTGTCCCTTCTGACAATATCTTTCACCTTGCAGATTTCGCGGATAGTCGTGTTCCTCGCCCTATCTCGAAGAGTCTTGCCTGCTATTGTCCTCGGCGTTCGCATATCTGCCACTCGCAATTTAGCCCTTGTTCTTGTGGTATCCGCTCTGGTCTCAATGCCATATGTCAATATAGGCCTTTAGCAGGTTTTGTATGTGTTGACACTACTGTCAGTTTTCGATATCGCAGAAGCTTTGTAAATTTCATTAGTTGATTATCATAAAAATTAGGGCTGGCAACGTGAGAAATAGGTTTTCTGTTCCGAAGGTTGCTACCTGAACTCTTGGAGACTCTAATACCTCAATTAACATAAAACATCTACCAGCGATATGCCGCCTCCCATAATAGATTTAACTTATAACCACAGCATCTGCAGTTGGTGACTGGTATACCATATACTTCACCCGTGATCTTATCACCTCTTGGGCAAGATACACGATTCTTATCAACAAACGATTTATTATCAACTTCACTATATCGAAAAATTATACAGTTTTGTGTATCTGAAAATTTGCATTTTTATCGATAACAGATCACAGCATGACATAATTTTAATATTACAGTATAAGGAGAAAACATTTTGCAAAAACAGATGAAACAGTCATGAGAGAAATATGATACTTTCATTAATTAAGATTTTCGGATTCTTCTTCATGGTTGTAATCTCATGGAATCAGTATGCAACAAGCCTTACTACACGGCTACGCCACGAAACCTTCGACGAATCTTCGCTCCAGTCGACCGACGCTACTGCCCAGCGAGCCATCATCCTCTACTGTTCACCCCCGGACTCCGCCCCGCTGCTATCGACATCCAGCCACGCTCCATCACGAGTACATAATACTGTTAACGATTACTTGTGATCTGCAATAAACGCTGAAACCTCCACCGTCTTTCAACTCTCACCACAATCCCCCAAAGTGGTCCACTCGTTCACTCCACTCAGCTTTGTCTCCAACCAGTATTTCTATATCTGCATAGCTGCCATAGCACACGTATCTCATCACCTGTTCCAAATAGGCGTCTCTTGAGGGCCTTTGCAGTGTCTGCCGTTAACCCCTGCCTCCGCGATAGTAATAAGCAAGCCGGTTGCTTGATGCTATGGCCTATCCAGTTTTCTCGTTCCTGAACAATCCTTTCTAGGATTTACCTCGTTTCTTCGGCCCTACTCAATATCTCGCAGTTTTAGATGTGACCTTACCAATCTGTGCGTCTGTAGCATCACATTTAAAAAGCAGCTAGACGTCTGCACTCATTCTGGCCAATGGTCCATGTTTCACAGTCGTTCAGCAACAGACTCCAGACAAAGGTTTTGATTAGTTGTTTGGGATCTGCAACGAATTAATGTACTTTAAATCCTATTACGTAGCTATACCTTAATTATTGAAATAGACACGGTCATACCAAAATAATTGGCGTTGAACATATTTAAAATCATGTAATCTTCGCGCAAGAACGTGGAGATGGTTAGAGCATAGAGAATTGTAAGATAAAAGACTGTTGTCTATTATTTAGTGGAAATGTGATGTTTGGTTATCGGGGGATTCTTTGAAAACTCTGTATTTTTTACATATGCATAGATTATCACGATTGATTGATTCTTTGAATCCTGTGTATGTCTATGTCTCGTGGTTCTTCGACTGGCGTTTCTGAGACCGTTGCAATATTCAGGGAAATTGTTACCTTACAACAATTTATAAGACTATCATAAGACCGGTAGTCACCTACGGCTGTGAGACATGGTCTCTAACGCAGAAAGAGGAAGGCAGGCTGGCAGTTTTTCAGAAGAAATTACTGAGAAAAAATTTTGGACTCACGCTGGAGGATGGGACTTACAGAATAAAAAGAAACCTTGAAATTTAAGTACTGATTAACCAGGAAACAGTAGTGAGATTCTGTAAGTCTCAATGCCTACGGTGGGCTGGGCATGTGGAAAGAATGCCAGAGGGTAGAACACCACAAATTATATCCAGATGAGTGCCCCGTGAAAAGAGACCAAGAGGCAGACCGAGGAAAAGATGGGCGGATTGCGTGGAAGAAGATTGGGAGAAAATGGAAGGAGCTGGGGAATGGAGAGAGATGGCCAGGGACAGAAGTCAGTGGAGGACCGTTGTGGAGGAGGCCAAGTCCCACACCGGGATGTAGCGCCGAGAAATGATGATAACTTATATGAATCGACCAAGACAATACAAGTTGCTTACATATCCAAGATCCCGAGAATTATCCATATTTATATTCTTGATTGATATCTTCGACTATGTCAATTCAGTATGAACCAGTAGGCTGTCTTTGAATTTGGAAGAGTGATGAAATCATGTTATAGGATAACTGAATGTGGGTTTTCATTATATCTGCATATCAGTTAGATATTCTATTTTTTGCGCAGACGCTAAGCCATTTTTAGTGGCGCTATACCTGTCACCAATTCCAGAGTTTATTGAAGGGAACTCCAACGAAACCTCCAGCAGATAATGTAGTGGTACCCACGTGTATCAGAATCACAAGACGCGAAACGAATGTTTCTATTCGCATCTAATATTAAAGATCATTCGGAATCCGTACGCCGAATGATATTGTAGTTCTCTCCTTGATCCCAGCATCCCACTGTCTGCGACAACTTATCTGTCTGGTTTGTCCGGACGCGGTTCATTCATTGATATAAAGCTTGTGCACTTCTTCAAAAGGGGAAATGCATCTGTTTTTGTGTTGTTTATTTTTAGTATAGATTATGTGTCACTTTTGTGATGTTTCTTCCGCTTGGCACGGAGTGGGTTTCTCGGCTTTTTCTTAGGTTTGCTAAATGCTCTACGCGTTCAGTCGCCTTTAGAACGGCGTGTGGTGCGGTCGTTAACGCCGTGTGCGGTGGCTTCTCTCGTACTGTCAAACGCGATATTACCTGCTTTATAATATTATTACACACCTTGTTTCGAGTGTTTTGAAATTTATAATAGTGAGTGCATTTTCGGAATGTTTCTTTTGTACGAAGAAACATACAAATTTAAAACTTAAACTTTTTGTGTATATTTTATATTTTTATTATATTCACATTTAAAAAATTGCTTCATCTGTGAAAAAAACATATTTAATATATTGGAATTTTTTTCTGATATAATAAAAAAAATTTACATTAAAAATATATTTGTAAAACGTAGATAACGGCATTTTATAATTTTTAAATGGCATTTTACATTTTAATTTTATTTTCTTTATTTAATGTTATTAAAATTATACGGAACTGTTTAAATAAGGGTGAAAGTGTAATAAATAAAAATTTGAAGTAAAATTTGTAAAACAGAATGCCGTGTTGCATATGAGACAAAAATGCAGATCGGATGAAAGTGTGCGTAAAATGATCCAAGGATCAATAAGATGGTTTGGATATGTGAAACGAAGAATGAATACGCGAATGAAATAAGTATTTGAATCGTGTTTTTCAGAAGTAGCACACATCCAAGTAACCTCAACTTTACAGGACGGACAAAAAACTGTCTGGTACAAAATTTTCCAACAATATATATATTTTTTTCAATACACATTTGTCTATTTTACTCCTTATGAAAAAAGTGTATTGAAAAAAATATATATATATACTGTAGGAAAATTTTGTACCAGACAGCTTTTTGTCCGTCCTGTAAAGTTGAGGTTACTTGGATGTGTGCTACTTCTGAAAAACACCATTCATTTAATGTCTGTTACATTTAAATCTGAGAAAATTGTATTGGTTGGATTAGATTGTTGATTAGATTACAAATAAGTTTTTCTAGATTTTTTTTCAAAAAACTATGGCTAATTATGTTCGTTCGGTCATTAACTGGAGTTCATTAATTATATAATTTACCTAATTATCTAGTTGCGTTCAATTGATTTGATCTATTTTCAATTAGTTTGAAAATGGAATAATGCAACCGTGCGAATTGCGTAACTACTGTAGAAACAAAATGAATGAAGATTACAAAAAAAACGCATTTTAAAGCAATTTAATGCATTTCAACACTCAATGTGTTGTAAATGATATATTTTATGACCCCAACGTACACGTTTCAAAAGCAACATACAAAATCTAAAAATATTTACAATTCTTCGAAAAAGTTAACAATTCATCGAAAATATATTTATAGTATTTTTAACAGTGTATATTTTTCGATGAATTTTATTTATTTATTTATTTGTTTTTTTGACTTAGGTCATTACTAAAAGTGTCATGTGATTTTTAAAAAGTGAAAAAATTATATTGACAGTGAAAGGAAAGTGACACGGGGAGGTGTGATATTGAGTGTCGACGAACCCCTGACTGTTTTTTTCCATCGTAATAGAAACTGTGGGGGTTTGAAAAAAAATTAAGAGAGCACAATTTTATTTTTAAATTATAATAATCGAAATCGAATTAATACAACGAATAAATAAAATAAAAATAATCTAACAACGAAGTAACGATACATTCCTCTTCATAATTGTATCCATCTCGGCTCAATATAATCACAATTAATAATTAAATATATAGTGATATTAATAACCGTAACAAAGTTGCCATAAAATTAACCATTAAAAATTATAATAAATTTTATATAGAGTTAATTTAATGTAAGATTTGTAACCGAGTAATACGCTTTTTTTTTAATCTTGAATGAATAAAACATGTCAACACACGTGGAACGTCCTTGCTGAAAAAGTCAAGACTGGTGTACCACTGAAAAGAGCGCATATAAAAAAAGTGTGTCACATTGGATCGAATGTGCGATTTATACCGTGACTCATTCATACAATACTCGATCTGGAAATAATTGGACTGTGTGGCGATTTTACAAACTGCACCTTGGATTTTGGCGGATCCAAGATTGCCTCGTTTGAAAAATAGAACTAAAAAAAAATATATATACAATATAAACAATTGCCATAAACTTTGCTATTTTTGTAAGTCTTCCGACGAACGAATTATATAAAAAAAAATTGTGTTCTCCCGTGTGATATCGCGTTTGCGACAATTCTTCGAAAGTGCGTATTCTTCGCCCTTGGACAATTCTTCGAAAGTGCGTGTTCTTCGCTCCCGGACAATTCTTCCCCGCGCGCGTTGATAGCCCCGACAGCTGTGGCAGCGCGCTGAACCGACAGCCATGTCGACGCAGGCCTACTACAAGGACAGGCTGGGGTTCGACCCCCAGGAGGGCATGAACGGGGGCTCGCAGCACTACCAGCGGCCCGTGCACAACAACACGAGCAACGGGCACGACCTCTCCGGCGGGGGGCCGCACGACCAGGTGTACGAGGAGAACTTGACCAAGTTCAAAGGTACCACTTGCTGGGGTTTCTTTATCGAACAGGCAGGTCTGTGTAAAAGGTACTTTGAATGGTGTGTGCATGGCTTCTTTTTACTGAGCATCTGTGTGATACTAAGCGTAAGAATTTTTTATCAGATTTTATTTTATTTTTTGATATACTTAATGTTTTAATAAAAGTTTATATCATCTGATAAATCTTTCTTTGCTGTTTAATTGTATTGGTTGTTTGTGTGCGATTTTATTTAAATGTGTGAATTAAACTAAAATTGGTTTTGAATGATGTGTGCAATGTGCTAATGTATATTGTCATATTTGTTTAACTGTGTTTTTTTTCGATTTAAGGTTTAACATTTTTAAATTGCATGATAAGTTTTCGACAAATTCGACTTTTGTTGAACTTAGACCTCGCAATTCATTTGATTCTTAGAAATTTTTTTTACAATTCGTCGAAAATAATAAAATGTATCTTATCGTATTTTTTTTTTATCTCAATGTGAAATAGTTTAGTTTAACTTATTGAATGTTAAGGCATTAACACGGGGAATTCCATAGTAACATACTTTGGAAATTAAAAAACTTTGTTTAATCCACTATTTTTTAATAAAAATTATTAAAAAACACGACATGTTTCGGAGGATACCTCCATCTTCAGATGTAAAAATATAACAAAAACTAAACAAAGAAAGACTAATAAAAAACGCATTTAAAATTTGTAAACGCACAAACGGTTTATTTTGTTTACATTTTTTATTTCAATTCGGGTGAGTTTTTTTTTTTTGCTTTAACCCACATATTTCCAGAGTTCGGATAACTTGGTGCCATTCTATATAGCGCTTTGAAGACTGTCCAGCAGAGTTTATACTGGATTCTTTATGGACTTTTAAGCCAATGTGATTTTGTGTTATATAGAACTTTTTGGAATGCCTTTAATAATGGGGAATACTCCTTTTGACGGATTTTAATCGTCTTAGGGGAAGAAACTAGAGCTAACAGTGTTGTTAATTTGTGATTTTAGGGACAGATTTGCGTCAAGATAAACACCAAGAAGCTTTGTGGAGTTTTTGAGAACGATATCATTGTCAGCTGTTGAAGTTGAAGAATGTTTGATAAGATGTTCACGCTTTGCGGAAGAAGCCCAAAGAAATTACGTTTTGGATGGATTTAGTTTAAGTTTGTTTGATGCACAAGTGAATGGTGCACTTGAAGTTGTCATCGGAAACAAAAACCTATCCAAAAAAGCTAGAATGGCAGTGCACAATGGTGTTCTTCTACCGACCCTTATGTATGGAAGCGAAGCATGGAACTAGCAAAAGAAGGATGAAAGTAGAATAAATGCAGTAGAAATGAGATATTTTAGACGAATGTGTGGATACTCTGTGTATGATAGAGTGTCGAATGAAAATATAGGAAGTGAATGCGATGCGAATGATGGTGTTATGAACAAAATAATGAAAGGATCATTAAGATTGTTTGGACACATGGAAATAATGAATGAAGAAAGAATGGTAAAAAAACTATTTGTAAACGATGTAAATGCAACTAGAAATAGAATAAGACCGAGGATAACGTGTCACGATCAAATAAATGAAATATTGAATGTCGGCCATGTGATGTATGAATGTTGAAGAAGCGAGAGAAATATGTCAGGAAAGAAAAGTGTGGCAGTCCATTCTTTCTGCCTACCCCTTCGGGGAGACGGCGTGATGGTTAGTTAGTTAGTTAGTTTTGTTTGATGCCTTCCATATAGATATGGCATCAATGGAGTTGACAGTTATTGATGTAAGATGTTTGGTATCATCTGGGTTGCAAAATAAAATAAAGTTGCTGGTCATTAGCTTAGCAATGTGAGAGGAGGCCAAAAGATTATATTATTATGTAAAATACTATATCGAATATCTCATTTTGGCAATGCTATATTTCGAGTTGTCGGCTTTTAGCTATCGGTATCTCTGTTTATCAAAAAGTTAACGCAATGTTATAAATAATCAACGAATACTTAGTAATGGCAGGGACATTATTAATATTTCGAAATTTTTTAATTTTATCATTCACAAACCTGCTAATCTGATATTGAACAGGTTTTTAAGTAGTTTTTTTTTTCTTTATCTTTATATTGTATCATTACAACATTTAATTCAACTTTTGATTTTTATTCTCCTTAAATAGAGAACTAATGAAGAAATTAATTAATGTCATTAATTAACTTTGTTATTAATGTTGTTGAATTTTTTACTGTGACGAAATTTTGAAACTCGTAATTCTGTGATGTGCTTATTTATCGTCACGCCTTTTTACAAGAAAACGTCTCGAATACAATGAATACAGTTCTTTGCGAACAGTTAATTAACTAAGTAACCATCACGCCGTTTCAATGAAGGGGTAGGCAAAAAAATGGACTGCCACACTTTTTTTTGCTGACATATTTCTCTCGCTTCTTAAGGATCATTAAGTTGGTTCGGACACATGGAAAGAATGAATGAAGAAAGAATGGCAAAAAGGTTATGTTAACGATGTAAATAGAACTAGAGATAAAGGAAGACAGAGGAAAACGTGGCACAATCTAATAAATTAAATATTGAATATCCACGTGTCCAACTATTCTAATGATCCTTTCATTATTTTGTTCATAACACTATCATTCACACCACATTCACTTCTTATATTTTCATTCGACACTCTTTCATACCCAGATCTTTCACACATTCGTCTAAGAGATTTCATTTCTACTGCATTTATTCTACTTTCATCCTTCTTTTGCCAGTTTCATGCTTCACTTCCGTCCGAATTACTCTTTCTACTGGTATCGCCAAAGGCAGGTTGGTTCTGCGTGAAGGAGTAAATAACAATTGATGTCGGCGATGTCGCAGGAAACAAAATGATCTATTTGTTCAAAAACATTGACATACAGCCCCGAACCGTCGGGAATAGGGAGTGATGGATGAATATTTGCATCGACCTGCAGAATGCCGAACGGTTTCGAAACACCCTGTGGGAGAGCCGATCAATGAAAACGGCGCATCAAACGTATCATTACTATAAGTGCTCCATTCTGGCCTACAAAGAATGGGAGTTTTCACACAAAAAACAACATCATAGCGGTCCGCGTGATGCAACAACAAGAGACATGCAATTCCGTCATTAACCAAAGGCTACCGCCGACCGCTGACGGCGAAAAACAAAACCGAGGGAAGGGTCACATGCCATATAAACGGGTGGCGCATAAAAAAAATTATAGACATCTTTTTTTGCAAATTAAAACACTTTATTTTTCAAGAGATATTGATCGAGCATGAACACGAGTAATTTATAAAAATGGCGCTCTATAAATTGTCCATTTTATTATTATCATATATTATTACAAGTCCTGATGTTAAGATGGTTTGGACACATGGAAAGAATGAGTGAAGAGAGAATAGTGAAGAAGGTATATGTAAACGATGTTAACGGAGCTAGACATAAAGAAAGGACGAGGAAAACGTGGCACGATCAAATCAATCAAATATGGAATGTCGGTGAGAAGTCAGAAAAAACGACGTGCGTGAATGACAAGTTGTATATGAATGTGGATGAATCGAGAGAAGTATGTCAGGACAGAATCGGTCATCGGGCGGTCCATTTCGGCTACCCCTCCGAGGAGACGGCGTGATGGTTAGTTAGTTAGAATTTAATCGTCTCGGATTTGAACATTTTTAACGTCAGTAAGGCTTGTTCATAATTTCAACACTCTTGAAACTCGTCGAATGATCTTTCTAGGTATATATACAATCCAGGAATACTGAGAGAACTAAATCTATGCGTTCCCCATAGCTATAGCAGAGCAAGGGGACATATACAATTTTATACCCCAAATTGCCGCACAGAGGCCCTTCGAAGTTCTACTGTATTGAAAGCGATTCGTCCTTTTGATGAAGTTACAAAAGAGATAGACCTCTTTGGATGCGATTATAGCGAATTCGTGAATGACCTTACGGTAAGGGCAACAAGGAGATAACTGGCATATTTCTATTGATATGGTTCTATTTATATTTCCTTTTATGTTCTTTTTTCGCCCTTTACATCGATTTGGGTAGTGCTGTAATGATGTTAAGAGTTTTTTAACGAAATAATAATAGTAATAATAAAAGGAAAGCATGGCATGACCAAATTAATCAAATACTGAAAGGTGTCCACATTCGAAGTCGGAAAAATCAACGAGCGTGCATGTTACGATGTAGAGGAATCTAGATAGGTATACCAGGACAGAGCTGTATGGCGGTCCATCCTCTTTGCCTACCCCTACGGGAAACGTCGTGATGGTTAACTAGTTAGTTTTCAAGATAAAACAATTCGGCATTCCAGTTTCCGACTACCCCCCCTAACAACGTTCATAATTATACAAGACAGTCACCCTGTATCATATTCAAGATGTATTCATTTTCTGACCGCCCTGTTTGTTCAAGTGTCGTGAGACACTTTAAATTGGTATCGATCTTAGTGTTATGGGACCTGCGGCGGGTACTGATCACGGATTAACAGTTAACGGACGGCCATTATCCGCGTGGGCGTCGGAATCTCTTGAAATAGTCCCGGACCATTACCCCCGTCCGTCGAATGCAGGTTTAACCTCGATCCCCCGATCACACAGCTGTAAACGGGTGTGAAATTAGTGACGTCACAATCTAGCTAAATATCACGCCATTTTTCCAGAGATATAGGCTAGGGAAGATGTGTCAATACACTCTCTAAATTTACTTTATCCGCCATTTTTTTTAATACGTTTTTTAGTAATTTACAAGCTCCTTTAATTATTAGTTAATTCAAAATGCTTTCGTGCACCCTTCTATTATTCTCATCGTGTTCAGTATTCAAGGCAAAAACTTATTAGTGACCCTTAATAAATTAGATTTATTTTAGGGTTCTCTAGGTTCTTCTTCTGATTGTAGATCTTGCGATCTGTTTATACAGAATATCAACTTTCTTCCTGTGATGAAGACGACCAGCCTTCTCTCCATCTCTTTGATGGTCGTCCTGGTGGTCGACGGCCCTCTGGAGTCTCGTGCATCACGATATTAGGAATTCTTGCTGCCTACTCCATCTCACTATGTCTTCTATTTGCAGTATTTGCGAATATTTTCATTCGGTATCCTATCTTTAAGTGTTCTTCCCACAATAGCTCGCAATGTTCTCATTTCTGCTACTCTTAAGAGATGTTTGGTTCTGACAGTGTCTTTCGATTCCGTAGGTCATTATGGGCCTGATGCATGTTTTATAAATTCTAACTTTGCTTTCTCTTGTCCCAGACAGTGTCCCTTAGGCATCCGGAGATAACTGCAGCTTTATAAGTCTATTTTTTAACTTCATTATAAAGATCGCTGCAACTAGATATCTCTACACCCAGATATCTGAACTTCATGACCTGTTCTATGGGTTTATCGTCTATAACCAATTAGCATCTGAGAGGCTGATTCTTAGACATTTTGTTTTGGCGCCGGATATCATCATATAATACTTCTCAGATGCAAAATGGAACCTATAAATCATTCTTTGTAGATCGTCTCCAGGTTGAATTGTTTAAATTGTATATAGACTACGCACGGCACTAATAATTATTTAATTTATAGCCTTTCCTGTTAACTAACGTAAATTTAATAATTAAATAAGTATTTTTTTTAAATATTTTAAAACACGTATGTACACTGTCTGAACCGTATATCCAAAGAGTAGCAGGAATAAAAACATGGTGACTTAACGTGGGTAGAACTTTAAGAGATAGAATACCCAACGAAGAGATGATGACTTAGTGAGATGGAGTAGGCAGAGAAAACGATTCTGGAGGGACCACATCGTGAAGATGGATCCAGTGAGTATTCCTAATCTTAATACACGAGACTCCAGAGGGCCGTCGACCACCAAAGAGATGGAGAGAAGGCTGGTCATCTTCAGCACAGGAAGAAAGTTGATATCATACAAAAACAGATCGTAAGATCTACAATAAGGGGAAGAAGACGACTTGTTGACACATTAATAATTTGTTGTAAAAATACCACTTTATTTATTTTTTGAAACCAAACGGTTTCGCTCCCACCTTAGCTTCGTAATGGTTATAAAACAAACTAAATAAATACCAGACAAACCCATTTAAAATTGGGCTTATGGCCTAATCATGCCTAATGTATAAGGAAGTTAGAACGTGAGCCATAGTAAGGTAGGATGATGCGTCATGAATGTTAGGATTCATTAAACTTTCTAATGGCTAACAGAAGGGTTTCAACTTTAAGGGTTATTTACAATAGGGAACATGCTTAACCCGGCGCATGCGGACACGTTAGTTATTTTTTTATTTTTATAGTTAGTTAGTTACATAAAATTACAAACTAATAAATGAAAATAAAAAATATTTTAAAACCTTCTTCGGGTGTAAGATACCCGTGTAGGCATGTAGCGTTATTTTTTTTCACCAGGTATGCGCCGGGTTAAATATAACTATTCTCTGGACTTCTTCCGCAAAGCGTCAACATCTTATCGATCATTCCTCAATTTCAACAGCTGACAATCATATCGTTCCCAAAAACTCCACAAAGCTTCTTGGTGTTTATTTTGACGCAAATCTGTCTCTAAAATCCCAAATTAATAACACGGCCAGCGCTAGTTTCTTCCACCTAAGACGATTAAAATCCGTCAAAAGGAGTATTCCCCATGACACTTTCAAAACTCTTGTAAATTCCTTCGTTGTGTCACGACTTGATTATTGTAATGGAATTTATGCAAACATTCCAAAACAACAAATAAACAAACTTCAATCTGCGTTCAATGCAGCAGCAAGACTCATTAAAGGCATTCCAAAAAAGTTCCATATAACACAACATCTCAAAGAACTTCACTGGCTTAAAAGTCCAGAAAGAATCCAGTATAAACTCTGCTGGACAGTCTTCAAAGCGTTACATGGAATGGCACCAATATCTGAACTCTGTATAACGGACAGCCTAAATAGAAGGAAATCCACACTGCGCTCGGCGAACTCCTCGGCAATAGGAAGATTAGTTGAGCCGAAGCGTTGCCTCAGTACAAATTTCGGGGATCGAGCGTTCGCGGTAGCCAGTCCATCAGCTTGGAACAATCTCCCTTCACACCTCAGATGCATAAATGAATCGACAGATTTCAGATCTAAATTGAAAACCCATCTTTTTCATATTTCATACCCAATTTAAACGTTTATAATTTGTTCTACTATACTTTTTAACCGCTCGCGAAAATCAGATGCAGCGTTCGCATTTAGATTTTTAGATTTAAAACACGTCTTAATGCGCCCTTGAGGTGATTACATCACAAAAACGGCGCTTGAAGAGTTAGCATATTATTATTATTATTATTTGCCAGATTGATTGTATAGAAATGTTGGTTATTTATATTTTTACTAAACAATTATAATTAGTAGCATTTTTTTTACGCGTTTTCGTCCATCAATTATTCGACAGCATCTATTAACATTCCGTTCGCGGTTCGTTCCTCTCCTAATTCAATTCCAATACAATGAACCCATTATGCACTCTTAATTTGCGCGCGCAGTATGCATTCAGCGCGTGCACTTTACAATCTCGAGTGTTCGCAGATTGACTCTCCAGTTTGCATACTGCAAGGTCTTTGCCAAGTGCATTCCCGAGGGAAGTCAAATAGCTATTTAAATAACTAATACGAATGAAAACGTCGGTTTTCTAGAAGTTTTATCACAATTTATGTGTATGACATGTTTCGTCTTGCTAATGCATTATCAAATGTACATTCAGGGGTGCCACAAGGTTCAAACCTAGGCCCACTCCTCTTCACCATCTTCATAAATGATATTGCGAAGGTGATAAACTTCTCGCAATTTATTTTATTTGCCGATGATCTGAAATTATTCCTAAAAAAATAACAATCTTGACGACTGTCTACACCTCCAGTCAGACATTAATAATATTGTTAACTGGAGTCACAGAAATCAAATGCAATTCAATGTTTCTAAATGCGTTATGCTATATTTTACTAGAGCATTGAAAACTGTGTATTATAGATACACAATGAACAACCAGCAACTAGCACATGTATCTACGATGAGAGATCTCGGGATCATCTATGAGAGTAGGCTGACTTTTCGTGCACATAAAAGTATTGAGAGGATTTGTAGCACTGCACTGAGGATATTGGGCTTCATCGTCCGGACCGGCGGAGTTTTCAGGGATCCTCATGTGCTCAGAGTCCTATACAACACATTGGTTTGGAGCCGACTCGAAAGTGATTCTGTGATATGGAGTCCTCACGAGGCGAGATATTCCGTCATGCTGGAGAGGGTTCAGAAAAAATACAGGTTCGGGAAAACAGAGAAGATGGATCACCACACTGCTCTGTCTTGACATATACCTCTTCATATTTTATCAGAGAATAATTTGATCATGCAATGTTTACCCGGCCGTACTCGACTTTTTTCTTCCATTCACACTGCTTGTATACATTTTTTTGTTTTTGGCTTAATACATTGTTATACCAGTTTCGGAACATGATAGATTTATGTTAGAAGTCGGAAGAATCGACATGCATGTACGACTCGTTGTATGTATATGGAGGAAGCTAGAGAGTTTGACGACGAGTTGACGACCTACGTGGCCGAGTAGTAAGTGCTTTGATTGTCACACCGAAGGTCCCGGGTTCGATTCCCGGCGATTGCAGTGTGATTGTCACAATGTCTTTGGTGTGGTAAAGAATTCATGTGACAATAAAATGACTATAGATCAGCTACCTATAACATGTCACGAGAATCACTATAATATATTTATAATAGCTATACCATTTACGATTTGTCTCATCCTGTAATTATGTAAAGAGCGATTCAACAAAATAACAATAATTATAATGTCAGGATAGAGTACTTGGAGGTCCATTTTTTCTGCCTACCCTTGTAGAGAAACGGCGAAATGGTTTGTTGGTATTATTAATACATTCATTTGGCGGGGTCAGCGCTCTCTCTCTCTCTCTGGTTTTAATCCTGGGATTGGTTTGCAGCAATTTCCTCTATTTTTCTCTTCCATTCTTCCCTGTCTTGTGCGGCTCTATATGATGAGCACCGCACGTCCACCAACAGGTCCTCCAGGTTCTACTCTCGGCGTGGGCGTCCCCTAGAGTTTGTCCCCTCGGTCATACCCTCCATTATGGCATGCAATAGGCCTTCTTGTATTAAATGGACGATCCATCTTGCACGCCTTACGGACAAGGTCCTGACAGCGCTATATAGTGATCGGGTATTCTATAGCTGACCCGGAAAATGGGAATGGCGCACTATTGTATACCTGTATAGTATGTAAGATTTAACATTATAAAATATTTATGAATACAATGTTGTTGTCAAACAATATAAATGTCTTATGTTATCGTACAGTGACGTTACTGATAAGAAAGTAAGACAAGCGGATTAATAGTGGGGATTATTAACGCGAAATAATATGGTATTTATACAAAGTATCTCAAAAACAGTTTTTGTTCGTTTAGCTTACTGCGTGAACGTAGCGAATCCGAGGGGCGCGTGGGATATGTCAATCGGTAGCCTGGGTCTTAGGAATTCAGTCGCTATGGAGCGTTTCTCGGGAGCGGACCGCGCGTAGAAGATTCTGCAATATTCGAGGTTTTCGCCACTTAAATGATGCGCCAAGCATACCTCTCATTCAAAAATGGATCAAAAGTTTCAAGAGCCCTGTACAACACTGGAAAAACCAAAATCCGGACTACCAAGATCATCAAGAACGGTAGAAAAACGTGGAGAGTGTTAATCAGTCTGTCGATTATCAGTCAGTCGAGCCATCATAAGAAATTTTACTGTTCGACTTAATGAGTGCCGCGAACGCGAGGGTTTACATTTGGACGATATTATTTTTCAGAAATAAATTCCTAAATTGTATACTTTAATAATTAATTATCATGTTCGAATGGCTTACTTTTTTTAATAGATACACTGAAAATAATTTTGTGACACCCTGTACTAACACTGTTAATCAAACAAATTTAATGTTGTGTATTAATAGCACAAATTATGTATTCTATTGATAATTTATTTAAATTTCTGTTTATTTACGTCTGTTTATTATATTTTATGGAAATAACAAATTTCTCCTTAAGGCATTAAAAAATGTAATAATGCGAAACAAGTCATTCTCACAAAATTTAATAAAATTTCTAGAAAACAATATTTTTCATTCGTATTAGTTATTTAATATGAAGTTTTACGTCATTGTTCAGAAAACAATACAATTTTCGTTAAAATCATTTCAATTCGAAGATCCGAGATCCTTCTTTACAATTTACACGGTTTTCCCTTCTAAGTGTGATTATTAAAAAAATTTAAATAACCAGATAGCCCAGCGGAACTAAAAAACTTTTTTTTTTTAAATAAATTTTTACTAAGAAATCTATATAACTTTTTTTAAAATAATATAATGCTTTTATGAAAATATTGAAGAATGATTTTTTTATGTATGAATGTGTGTACTTATGTTTTGGTTTGTGTATTTAACCTGTCTGTTTTTTTTGTGCTATTTGTTACTAATTGTTTTCGGATGTTTTTTTTTCTTCACATTTTTTTATTCTGTAGGTAGGTATATGCATAATCTAAAAAATTGATACATATTTTATATCGATGAAAACGTTAGTTTTCTATCATGCCTTTAATTTTCTATGTATTATATCAAATATAGCTAAAATTTAAGCTTTATGTACACCCGAGCTAATGGAGCAAATTGTTATAGAAATGGCTTAATACTTTGTAAACAATGATATCAGGATAGAAGAGTGTGGCGGTCCATCCTCTTTACTTACCAAACGACGCGATGGTTAGTTCTTCTTATTGTTTCTCTTGGAGGTTCTATTGGAGGTTGGACAACATCGTGGCTATTTCTTCTCTTGATTCAGCAGCTCTAAACAGGGGTGTTGTGTTGCGACTGAACCATTCTCGAATGTTTTCTAGTCAGGATTTTTTTCATCTTCTTCCGACACTTCGCCTTCGATTAATTTTACCTCGGACAATCAATTGCAGCACTTTGTATTTATCGTTTATGTGCACGAAGTATTCCGGGTGGTTAGTTTTTTTCTCTCTTTCTTTATTTATTGGTTTTAAAATATTGAATGTTGACGATACCTGGGAGTATTTAAAGGGAAGTTTGTGTGAAGCAGCGAAAGAATCGTGTGGTGTATGTGTACAAGGAAGAAGGAAAGGGGATGCGTGGTGGAATAATGACGTGAAGAGTGCAGTTAAAGAGAAGAAGGATGCTTGGTTGAATATGCTTTCGATAAATAAGAATGACAAAGGTAAGTATGAAAGTGCAAAAAATTCGTATAAGGCATGCAAGAAGAGAGTGAAGTCGGTAGTGAAAGCGCGAAAAGAAAAGCTGAAGGAGGAAGAAGGGCTCAAAATGACAAACAACTTCCAGGACAATATAAAAATGTTTTGGAAGGAAGTGAAGAAAGCCCGAAATCCTCCTGAAAGCGGATGTGTGAAAGCAATTTTGGATAGTGAGGGAAGAATGTTAACGGAAAGTAAGATCGTACAAGAAAGATGGATGGAGTATTTTAAGGAAATGTATGGTGGTGATATAAGTGTTGACGAAAGCATTAGAACTGGTGTAATCGCGATTGGTATAAATGACAATACAGAAAAAATAAGTATGAATGAGATTAAAAGATCTGTGAAAGCAATGAAAAGTGGAAAAGCTGTAGGGTATGACTGCATCGCTATAGAATTTATCAAAAACGGCGGCGAAGTAGTTTCCGCATGGATATGTAAACTGTTCAACCAATGCTTGGAGGAGGGATATACCCCACTCGACTGGAGGAGAGCAGTTATCTTGCCTCTGTACAAAGGAAAAGGATCCCATATGGATTGTGGAAACTACAGAGCTATTAGTATTTTGAGTGTTGTTGGTAAAATCTATGGCAGAATTTTAATAGAAAGAGTAAGAAAGACGACGAGTGATAGAGTTTGGGATGTGCAAGGCGCCTTTATGAATGGCAGAGGATGTATGGATCAAATTTTTGCACTTCGTACAGTGACAGAGAAGTTTCTGGCCAAAAACCGTAAACTCTTCTGTGCGTTTGTCGATTTGCAAAAAGCATATGATCGCGTAGATAGAGGTAAACTGTGGGAAATATTGTCGGAATATGGAATAAACACAAAACTGATCACGGCAATTACATCGCTGTACACAGAAAGCACTGCTAGTGTCAGAGTAAATGGGGATCTTACAGCCTGGTTTGATATCAATAAAGGTGTCAAACAGGGGTGTGTAATGTCTCCATGGTTGTTTAATCTATATATGGACAAGTGTATGAAAGAGCTGAAAGGGTTGGAAGCAGGTGCAAAAATGGAAGGTGTGTCAGTAAGCTGTTTGTTGTATGCGGACGACGCTGTGCTACTTGCAGACAACGAGCACGAACTGCAAGCCCTGGTGTCTAGTATGTATGAGGTATGCAAGCGATACGATTTGATGATGAATGTGAATAAGTCTAAGGTAATGATTTTCGAAAAAGAAGGAAGCATGACAGTCTGCAACATTAGTGTAAACGGTGAAAATCTGGAACAAGTGGATGAATTTGTTTATTTAGGAAGTATGTTTACAAAGGATGGGAGGGTGGAGAAGGATATTGAAAGAAGGGTTGGGGCAGGCAACAGAATAAATGGTGCACTTAAAGTTGTCATCGCAAACAAAAGCCTATCCAAAAAAGCTAAGATGGCAGTGCACAATGGTGTTCTTGTGCCGACCCTTATGTATGGAAGTGAAGCATGGAACTGGCAAAAGAAGGATGAAAGTAGAATAAATGCAGTAGAAATGAGATCTCTCAGACGAATGTGTGGCAAATCTGTATTTGATAGAGTGACAAATGCAAGTATAAGAAGTGAATGTGGTGCGAATGAAAGTGTTATGAACAAAATAAGGAAAGGGTCATTAAGATGGTTTGGACACATGGAAAGAATGAGTGAAGACAGAATGGTAAAGAAGGTATATGTAAACGGCGTGAACGGAGCTAGAAATAGAGGAAGGCCGAGGAAAACGTGGCACGATCAAATCAATCAAATATTGAATGTCGGACACGTGAGGAGTCGGAGAAATCGACGTGCGTGCATGACAAGATGTATGAATGTAGAGGAAGCGAGAGAAGTATGTCAAGACAGAACAGTGTGGCGTTCCATTCTTTCTGCCTACCCCTCCGGGGAGACGGCGTGATGGTTAGTTAGTTAGTTAGTTTTTTAAAATATTATGATCCTTACTGGAAGGATATTGTAGTTATTTTTAAAATTTTAATACTATTTTTTTAATTTACTTTCAACTCTACAGAGTTGACTCAGTTAAACTCGGGGGTCCATGGACTTGGTATTATACATTATATATGTTCCGACATTCGTCTTACAGCTGAAGAAACCATGGAAAACCCAAGCCAGAACATTTAGAGTATATCTATGGGGAGAATAAAAAGTTTTGAAAACCTTTATTATAAAGTAACAATTATATTCACTTGATGCAGCTTAAGACTATGGTAGATGAGATTCACTATATTCACTTATTTATGATTCTTGTCGGGTGATTAGTTATTAAGTTAAGACTATCATAAGACCGGTAGTCGCCTGCGGCTGTGAGACATGGTCTCTAACGCAGAGAGAGGCAGGCAGGCTGGCAGTTTTTGAGAGGGAAATACTGAGAAAAAAAATTTGACCCACACTGGAGGATGGGACTTACAGAATTACAAGAAACCTTGCACTTGAAGAACTGTTAACCAGGAAACAGTAGTGAGATTCTGTAAGTCTCAACGCCTACGGTGGGCTGGCCATGTGGAAAGAATGCCAGAGGGTAGAACACCACAAATTATATCCAGATGGGTGCCTCGCGAAAAGTGACCAAGAGGCAGACCGAGGAAGAGATGGGCGGATTGCGTGGGAGAAGATTGGGAGAAAATGGTAGGAGCTTGGGAATGGAGAGAGATGGCCAGAGACAGAAGTCAGTGGAGGACCGTTGTGGAGGAGGCCAAGTCCCACACCGGGATGTAGCGCCGAGAAATGAATGAATGATTAGTTAATTATTTAGTTCGAATAATCTCGTCTTTAGAATATTTTATTTCCCATTGATATGACGTGTATCGACACCTTGTCGAATTTGTTACATTTGCTTGCGCTGTCTTAATTTTATGGGTCGTTTCCGCTATTAGCAGGTCCCTAGAAGTCCCATGCCATAGGCGGCGTGACGGGTTGCGTCATTCTTCAAAATGCGAGAAGCTATTATAATTGCAAACCTTTTTTAAATTAAAAGGATGAGGTCCTTGCGGTCTTGCGAGTAAACTGGGTGACCGCAGATAACGTGTGCTTATATGAACAATATTCTAATGAATTTATAATGTTCTCAGCCTAACCACAATTAGTTTTCCTGACACAACAATCGACTCACCTCCATCAAGTTATTTCAACATAAATTAATTCTTATTTTTAATTTTATACGAAGCCATTACTTGGTGGTTTGACATATTTATAAATAAAATTAAACACTTTTTCATTTACAAGGAGAGTGCACGACATAGGAAATTGGCTTCGGGATGAGATTTATTTTAGAATTGTGCCCGCTTAGAGTCGTCTATAGTCAATGTAAGAAAGCGCAATAGCCAGCCAATTTCTAGAAAAAAAAAGCCTGCTGTTGCTTATACCACATATTAGAAATTTGGCCACCATTATTAATATCTAGGTGTATTGATGGCTGAGGTATTAATTTTGTAAAACTCCATTATTAATTTATAATAGCAAGCGCGATTGTTTAGTGGTTTTACTTGGATTTAATTTATATAAATTATATAAATTGTGACAAATTTGTTTCGCCTTGCGAGGGCATTCTCAAATTGACCAGTTTGAGAATTTTGTTGAGAATTCAATTGAGAATTAATATAAATTAAATTCAAGTAAAACCACTAAACAATCGTGTTTACTATTATAAATTAATAGCCATGAGGCTGAGCGGATAGCTTCTTATCTCTAAAAAAAACGCATGACACGGGATTTGAACCGGGGACCAGCCGTCTACCGGAAGAGAGATGGTAAGAACACAGTGATTTTTCCGACTCCTTACATGGCCGATATTTTAAATTTTATTATTTCCTAAGATGTGTACTAAAAAATCTTTAGCTTTGTACACTGACGAAGGATGAGTGCCAACCGAAACGTGTATTTACTTACTTTTTACTTCAGATGATCATACAGCTTTTGAAGAGTTTTAGCCACCTTGTTGATATTATTCTAAGCTCTTCGATCCTGCGTCTTTTGCTTCGAGCAGTCCCTTTTTTCCAGCTTTATCAAATTAGCCAGAATCATATCTGTGTAGTGTTTTAAAATACAATGTTTTTCAAAGGTTATTCAAATGTGAATCCATAACATAAGATGATGGCGAATATATTGTATTAGAGTCAAAAAATTAAGAGTTTTATATATTTATTTTTCCAAAACATGTAACCTGGTTATAGAAAATCAACCCATAAAACAAGTCAGGACCTTCAAGTATCAAGGGCATAGACCTGGTGGGAGGAGCTGATTTGCGGGAAGAAATACAAGCCCAAGTAAACAAGGCAACTGCAATCTCTGGCGCTCTAAAATCCATAATATGGAAAAACAACGACATGGCCATTAACAGTAAGATGAGATTCTATAAAGCATGCGTAAGACCAATAATTACATATGGCATCGAAGCAAGGGCAGACACAGTAAGAACCAAACAAGTTTTGAGGACTTCCGAGATGAAGACACTGAGAGATCGCGTGAGGAACATCAGAATTAAGGATATTATATGATGGCGCAGGCAGCGAAAAAGGGACTGGTACGGTCGTGCTCAAAGAATGGACTCCACCAGACTTCCCTATATTGCACTACATAATCAGCCTCACGGGACTCGTCCTCGTTGAACACCTCCTAAAAGATGGAAGGACAGCTGGGAGTCTACCTCACAGGAGGAGCAACACACTGGAGAACAGACTACATAGATCTACAACTAGGAAGAAGAAAAATAAGAACATTTTGAAGAGGATATGCTATGACTTCAAGCGAAGTGTTATTGAGTATGAACGGTGCGGGAACAAATATGGAGATCGCAGCATCTCTCTGGTCACTGGCCCCGGTCAATCGGAGTTTGTTCTTAAGGATATTCATCTCGCTTATGCGCCTCACTTGTTTATTTTCGCATTCCGCTCCTCCGAGCTAATAAAGTTAACATCGCATTCCTCGCAACCCTGCAGTGGCTTCGTATTTTATTTCATCGTGTTATTTCTTATGATAATTAGAAAGCCCAAGCCGAAATCAATTACAAACCGAAACTATTGCATATACCTACTACTTTGGGAATTAAAAAAACATTGTTTAGACCACTTTTTTAATAAAAAAATATTAAAATACACCAATGTTTCAGAGGATACCTCCATCTTAGGGTGTAAAAAATATAACAAAAACTAAACAAAGAAAGACTAATAAAGAACGCATTTAAAATTCGATACAAAAATTCAAATTAAAAATTAAGTTGGGCTATTTGTTATAAGTAGGTACTAACAATTATTTTTTAACAGTAAAATAATAAATAACATTAAATAATAATAATATACAATAATTTAGAAAAAACAATAATTTGAAAAGATATAATTTATATAGAAATTAATAAATGATTAATTTGCATTTGGTTGGGAATGGAAGCTTGGGAGATTAAATGTAGACAAAGTATTTAAGGAGAAAGGAGTAAAAGGAGGAATCTAATTATTTATTATATTTTCACCCAATTTCACCGACTTGCGGATTTCCAAATTTTCAAGTTTGTTTAATTTATTGTTATTGTTAGCTGTGTGTAGAAATTCTGTGTCATTTTTATCGAAACTATGGTCAAAATTAATACAATGGTTAGCAATCTCAGAAAAAAACGGTGTTAATGCCTTATCTTTCAATAAGTTTATTATAATATTATATATACTATTATTATAAAATAAATAATCCTTACTGTTATAATTTGTATCCAGGAAACAGTAGTAAGATTCTGTAAGTCTTAACGCCTACGGTGGGCTGGCCATATGGAAAGAATGCCAGAAGATTGGGAGAAAATGAAAAGAGCTGGGGAATGGAGAGAGATGGCCAGAGACAGAAGTCAGTGGAGGGCCGTTGTGGAGGAGGCAAAGTCCCACACCGGGATGTAGCGCCGAGAAATGAATGAATGAATGTTTTAATTTGTATTTTTAGGGAGTATGTTTACAAAGGAAGAATGAGTGCAGAGATAATATTGAAAGGGTTGGGGCAGGCAACTAAGTAAATGGTGTGCTTAAAGTTGTCGTCGCAAATAAAAGTTTTATTGATTTGAGTTTTCAATTAAAGATCAATCAGAAGTAGATCTTTTAAATGTTGTCATATACTCGTATGAGGATTTTTAGGGACAGTTTTTGAAAGTATTATTTGATACGATTGTGGTTATTTTGGGGTTGAACCCAGAAACGTCAAACAATCAGTGCGTTGTGCTATCTATCCCCTCAGCTGGCGATAAGACCGCCGCCGGCATGAAGGGATCCTTTCACAGGAGCACTTGTAACAGGCGAATTCCGATCCCAATCTAATGAGGTCAGGTCGGGTGAGTCATGCGCTGGTGGATGGTACAGTAGCAGTCCAATTACGTAAGGGAGTGGCTAATTTTAGTATCTTATCGTTGAGCTCAAGGGGGGTGGCATTTGATTAAGTGCCTTTAGAGTCTCGTTTAAAATTCACCGCATCGCCATTGCAGCATGCAATTGCTCGGATTTTTTAGCTGAGCATGAAACATTATGTAATTCAGCCCCTTGCACGTTCTTTTCGTTTTTAAGAACTACATTTTCTTTTGTCTTTATTTCGAAAGCGATCGGTTTCGCTAGGCTCGCTTGCATCGACGGACTGGTGACACTGTTTTTAACAAAAATAATATTGAAATAACTATTGTAACAGACAGAACTCGAAGAATATTTTTTCCACAGAGCAAGCTCGTTCTTTCTACTCTCGCTAGAATGATAATGCTCGTTTTATTTAGGTTATCCATTGTTTTGGCGGAAACACTTTGATATTTTAACATTATTCACTGTTAAATTAAAAACACTGTTTTAATGTCAGAAATTGAGTTAATTTTTTATAAAATCTAAAAAATAAACTTAATTTTTGATATCAAAACAGTGTTTTTAATTTAACAGTGAATCGTTTTATTTAGTTATTATAACAAACAAACCATCACACCGTTTCACCGAAGGATTAGACAGAGAGAAGGACCGCAACACTACTCGATCCTGATACTCTAGCTTTCTCCACATTCATACAGCGAGTCATACGCGCACGTCGATTCTTCCGACTTCCAACATGGCCGACTTTTAAAATTTGACTAATTTCATCATGTCGAATTATCCTCGATCTCCCACAGCTACGTACTCCATTCACATCGTAAACGTATACATTCTTAACCACTCTTTCTTCAACCATGCGTTCCGTACGTACAAACCAACGCAGTGATCCTTTCATAATTTTGTTCATAACTTCACAATATTCTCTTCCGCTCTGCATTCCTTCTTTATATCAGCATTTGAAATTCTGTTCATCGATATATCGCACACACGTCTAAGGGATCTCAACTCTACTGCATTTATTCTGCTCTCATCATTCTTCTATCAGTTCCATGCTTCACTTCCATACATCGGGGTTGGTACTGAAACTCCATTGTGAATGGAGATTTTTGCTTACATTGATATTTTTTTGTTTATTACAATATTTAAAATTAACTTCAGTCAATATATATCAATCAAATCTTTTTTTTTTACTTCCTTATTGTAGACCTATGTGGTCTGTTCTCCAGAGTGTTGCTCCTCCTGTGAGGTAGATTCCCAGCTGTCCTAGGAGGTCTTCCACGAGGACGAGTCCCATGAGGCTGATTATGCTATGCAATATAGGGGAGCCTGGTGGTGTCCATTCTTTGAACATAACCGTACCAGTCTCTTTTTCGCTTTCTGCTCTATCTTATAATAACCCCACATATCTCTCTTATTCTGGTGTTCCTCACTAGATCTCTTAGTGTCTTGCCTGCTATCGTCTTCATTTCGGAAGTCCTCAAAACTTGTTTGGTCCTTACTGTGTCTGCCATTGCTTCGACGCCATATGTTATTATTGGTCTAGTGATAAGTAAAGTGGTTTTATATTATATAATTGATCAGACGAGAGAAGAGCTTATATCGATATTTTTATCTGTTTTTTTTTTAACATTGCGATTGACATAAATGCATCGAATTTTTAATCTATGCTATAATTTGTTTTCTGAGATTATAGATGTCGAAAATGCAATCGAAAATACGTACGATTTGGGCGCGGTATGATAAGACATATTTATTTATATTGATTATTTTTATCACATTCGATAAATATTTTTAACTAATTTTATCTTCTACGTTTGTTAGTTTACCATTTTGTGCTATTTTACATCGTTTTTGAAAAATTTTAAACACATTTTATAATTAAGAGAATTTTAAATTGGTTTTTATTTCGTCAGCATAACTGATGTTAACATAACATACCTCTTTTTTGTATACAACAGGTCGTTTGAACCCAATTACGGTATACAATTTATTTTAGCTATTATATTGATTCTCATGACATTTGATAGGTAGCCAATCTATCGCCATTTTATTGTCACGTGAATTCTACACCAGACCAAAGACAGTGTGACAATCACACTACCATCGCCGGGAATCGAACCCGGGACCTTCGGTATGGGAGTCAGAGCTTTTACCACTCTGCCACGAAGGTCGACAATAATAATAATAATAATCGTATAAAATCTTGACACGCGTGTTCGTTGATAGTTCATGGCCGCCTTTCAGTAGGTAATTGATTAATTTAGTCATGCCATGCTTTCCTTGGTCTTTGTCAACTTATTTTTCCATTCATACAACTTGTAACATACGAGTATATATTTATTTTACTTTTTAACCGTCGCGTTGCCATGTGGTCAATTGAGTTTCCACTGCCAATTTAAAGTTGATTTTCTTAAAACCTATGGACCCTAATATTATAAAAAAATTGTAATCCTCCATTGAAGTGTTCTCAATATTTCGTAATAAAAAAAAAAGCAAAAATTACTTCCTTCATCCCAAAAAAAAATATTTTCTAAGACTGCCCTCACCTTCATTCGTGTTAAGGTAGAATTTGTTTTGCTAATATTTACAACTTTATCAAAAGTGACAAATACTTACTTGCTGTTTTGAACGTATTATAAATTATATGTTTGGCCTTTTCAATAGGTACGTAATAATACCGACTGGATGGAAACGCAGCACGCAACTTAATAATATCAGAACTGTGAAAATATTAACACTTTACCAAAAGGGACAAATATTAATACGTACTTGTTGTCTTGAACGTACTTTACATTTTGCCTAGGTGCCTTTAACATACGTAAAATCTCGTAAAGTCTCGCCCGCCGGCTGCGGCGCGGGGACAAGTTTATACTTGGTGTCCAGTTGCTCGTATGCTGTGACGCATTCCATATCAGAAATCGCATGGTTCCAGAAAAAAAATAATTATGATATGTTTTTCAAATAATCCATGTATGTTATAGATATCGATCTATTCCTAATGAAATTCCCTACAAGATGACATAAATTAAATTTTGATTCATCGAGTCATATGCTTGATATTTAGATAAAGTTAGCGGTAAACTGAATTTACCACATGGGAGCGAGCGTTTTGTTTTGAACACGGTACGTTAAGGGTTAAAAAGCGATCGCTTTAAAAGTATAGTAGAACAAAGTATAAATGTTTAAATTGGGTATGAAATATGAAAAAGATGGGTTTTCAATTTGGATCTGAAATCTGTCGGATCATTTATGCATCTAAGGTGTGAAGGGAGATTGTTCCAAGCTGATGGACCGGCTACCGCGAACGCTCGATCCCCGAAATTTGTACTGGGGCAACGCTTCGGCTCAACTAATCTTCCTATTGCTGTGGAGTTCGCCGAGTGAAGTGTGGATTTCCTTGAATTTAGGCTGTCCGTTATACAGAGTTCAGATATATAACTTGGTGCCATTCCATGTAGCGCTTTGAAGACTGTCCAGCAGAGTTTATACTGGATTCTTTCTGGATTTTTAAGTCAGTGAAGTTCTTTGAGATGTTGTGTTATATGGGACTTTTTTGGAATGCCTTTAATGAGTCTTGCTGCTGCATTGAACGCAGATTGAAGTTTGTTTATTTGTTGTTTTGGAATGTTTGCATAAATTCCATTACAATAATCAAGTCGTGACACAACAAAGGAATTTACAATAGTTTTGAAAGTGTCATCGGGAATACTCCTTTTGACGGATTTTAATCGTCTTAGGTGAAAGAAACTAGCGCTGACCGTGTTATTAATTAATCTATCAAGTTATGAGCATTCTTTTAAGTGATCTTATTTATATTGGATTTATACTATTTGGTTCTCGTAATGGGTGCACATATGAATTTTTTTGCCAGTAATTTATTATACTTCCAACAAAGTAATTCTTAAATCTGAATTGTGTCGCAGGGAACACAGCATGTTCGCGCCCCGAGCGAGTTGCCTTTATTTTGGTTTCTCGGTAAACCGACCAACGGCAATATTTCATCACTCTGGATTTGCTATATCCACATCTTTGTTTACCTACCCGCCAGAGACGAATCGCGGATTTTTCAGCTAAAATGTGTGTAATTACCGTTAAAAAATTTTCGGACCATAAGACGCACTTTTTTACGGTATTACGAATGAAAATGTCTGCTTTCTTGATGTTTTATTATACTCACTAACTAACTAACTAACCATCACGCCGTGTCTCCGAAGGGGTAGGCAGAAATAATGGACTGCCACACTTTTCTTTCCTGACATATTTCTCGTGGCACTATTCGTGGCACGACCAAATAAATCAAATATTGAATGTCGGCCACGCGAGGAGTCAGAGAATTCGACGCGCATGCATGACACGATGTTTGAATGTTAAGGAAGCGAGAGAAATGTGTCAAGAAAGAAACTGTGGCAGTCCATTCTTTCTGCCTACCCCTTCGGAGAGACGGCGTGATGGTTAGTTAGTTAGTTTATAATAAAAAAACAACAACAACAAACCATCACGCCGTTTCCCCGCAGGGGTAGGCAGAGAGAATGGACCGCCATACTACTCTATCCTGGCACACCTCTCTAGATTCCTCCACATTCATACATCGAGTCATACACGCACGTCGATTCTTCCGGCTTCTGACATGGCCAACTTTAAATATTTGATTAATTTGGTCATTCCATGTTTTCGTCGGTCTACCTCGACTCCTTACTCCATTTACATTGTTAACGTATACTTTTTTAACCATTCTTTATTCACCCTTGCGCTCCATGTCCGAACCAACGCAGCGAACCTTTCATAATTTTCTTCATAGTACCTTCTTTCGCTCTACATTTCTTCCTAATATCAGCATTTGAGATTCTGTCGTACATCGTTCTACCACACATACGTCTTAGGGACCTCATCTCTACCGCATTTATTCTGCTCTCATCTTTCTTCTCCCAGTTCCATGCTTCGCTTCCATACAAAAGGGTTGGAACCAGTACTCCATCGTGAACGGCCATTTTCGCTTTCATTGAAAATCAAAAAATTGTTATTATAATTGATGCAACTAGTTTCGCTTGGACTTAAGCTTTATCAGGGCAGTAAAATGAGTGCTTCATATGAAAAATTTATTATATTTATATAACGGTGATATTTAAATTGTTGAAAACTCCAACGCCCTTTAATCGCCCCTGGTGCGCACGTGCGAAGGCACGAAGCCCTTCGCGCTACGGGTCGTAAATAAGATTTGCTTTGAAAGGTCAGCCGCCATGGCGCGTTGACCGACCGTCGCCAGCCTAGGATTCCATGCGAAACGCACTCCAATACTCGTGTCAACAACGTCCAGCTTAATGTCTTGGACAAAGTGTTAATCACTTTTTAACCAATTGAACAAACGTATATTTTTTAACATTATATGATTTTAGTTTTGAGGCATTGTGCCTCAAAACGAAAGTCTTCAACGTCTTGTAAGTCATGACGTACGGAGCCAAAACGTGGACATTGACAAAAGTCTAGTCTCCAAATTCAAGGTTGCCCAACGCGCCATGTAAAGAGCCATGCTTGGAATAACCTCAAGATACAGATTTAAAAACGAATTTATTCGACAATAAACCATGGTGGCTCTGAGGAAGGGCGGGCTAAAGTGGCGATGGGCTGGCCATTACTGTCAGAGAACCGACGGCCGATGGGGGAGACGGGTTCTGGAGTAAAGACCGCGTACAGGATTCTGCAGAGTTGCACGTCCCCCTGTCCGCTGGACCGGAGATCTGAAGAGGATTGCTGGACATGAATGGATGGGAGCGGCAGTGGATAGGGGGCGGTGGCGTGCTTTGGGAGAGGCCTACGTTCAGCAGTGGATGACAGACGGCTGTTGATGATGATGATATGATTTAACCAGCATTTTTAAGGGGATAGCCTAAATTCAAGGAAATCCACGCTTCGCTCATATCCAGAAATCTACATTGCGATAACCAAAGTCTTCTGCGATCAGTAGATTGACTGTGCCAAAACGTTCTCACACAAACTTGGCACACAAAAGGCGACCGAACCTTCGCTATAGCCGGTCCTCCAGCCTGAAACAATCTTCCAGCAGACCTCAAATGCATTGAGAATCCGTCAGAGTTTAGATCGAGACTCAAAACGCACCTTTTTAAATTATCCTTACCTGATGTAAATGTTGATGGACTGCGTCAGGTTGGGCCCTTATACTATATTATTTTTTAACTAGTTCCTTAAACGGAGCATTTCATCAACATAAAACACATTAAAATAATATTAATGTCTATGATATTGCCTTTATTTAATAGATAGTTTTATGCCATTATTGTTCAAATATGATTTCAGGCATATGAGCGCCACGGCTAGCTCGAATGAAGCGCTATCGCGAAATCCAATTTTCGACAATTGTCGTCTTTGTGGATGCGTATTATTCACTAACGTGGTGCGAAAACGTTTTTTTTTTTTTTTTTTTGTTTCGTATTATTTTTTTAATCGATCGCGAATATCAGATGCAGTGTTCATATTTCGATTTAAAACAAATCTTAATGCGCCCTTCAGGTGATTGACATCACAAAACCGGTACTTTAGAATATTATTATTATTATTATCAGAAGCAAATGAACTTGCTCCGAATTTTTAATTCCCTTGATTGCCGGTAGTCTAATTCAGGAACCACAAGATGACGCCACACGCTGGTACTTCACGCTGTCACAGTGTTTTGATATATGGCAGATGTGACCCGCTGCGTCTCCCGTCGCAGGATATCGTCCTTTTCGCGTTGATGGCAGTTTATTATAATGCTGTCCCATTTGCCAAGTGTAACGGCCGAGGCAAATAAAGGACCCTTGATTCATGACAGCGGCTATTGGACGAGACAACGGCGCCTGGAGAGGACGCGATTTCATTATTTCACTTAACCCTGCAGTGCCCTTCGTCATTTTTATAGTACGCACATTTTTCATTCATTCTCAGTGTAAAATTAACATCTTAATACTTACTTGCTACAAGTAAGGCTCTCAGAACGATTAAGAAATACTGAAATATACGAGCCGTGTTTTTTTATGTAAGTACCGTTTATTACCGTTCCAAAATAAATCTTTATAACATCCGTCAAAACTGATCATATTTGTAAACAATTTTATAATATTTTAAATATCTTTTGTGAAAATACGTTCAGAAGACAAATACTCTTAACTTTGGAGAGTATCTTGTATTCCTAATCTCGAACCATCTCTCATGCGTTCCTGGTATTATATATTTTTTATGTTTTACCTGTTCTCAATAGATGCCTTAAACTAAAATTGTTGTTTGTGATATCTTTTGAGAAAATCGGGCTGACCCCAGATGATGGGAAATGGCAAAGGGAAAGAAGAGATATCTTTTGAGAAAATAAACTGATTTGATTTGATTTGATTTGATTTGATTTGATCACGGAGGACGGACCGGGTTGTCCGACACATGTCTGATATTTAATTTAAAAAAAAATTAATGTTAGTGTTGTATATACAAAGTATATAAAAAAGAAAAAGACAACTTGGACTTGGATCTTCTGGTTTACACAGGTTCAGCTCTAATGGCTATTCCTCTTACGTCTGTTGGAAACATTGTTGGAATGTGATTTGGTAGTTGTTTTATGATGGGGCTTAATGTATGGCCCAGAGTGTCCCCCCAAAAGAGAGAGAGGGTGTTTACTTTTGTAAATTTCTTTGAAGACCGTCCAGCAGAGCTTTTATTGTATCCTTTCTGGACATTTCAGCCAATGGAGCTAGGATAGAGTAGTGTGGCGGTCCATTTTTAATGTCCACTATTCTGGGGAAACGGCGTGATGTTTAGCTAGTTAATTACCTAAAAACCTTCCATTTCTTATTTTAATAAATGTTTAATGATATTTTTCACGTGTAATTTGAAACTATTTAAAATTTATTCACTGCGGTTTTAGGTTTGTCAAGTTGTCAACCTTGATTTCTGTCAAAGATGTCGGATTAATAAACATCTAATGTATGCACAGGCCACCCGCGAGACATTCGAGTGTATTTGGATCGAATTTCTTGATATTTTTTAATATGTTTGTTATCATTCCGAGAAACGGTAAACCGGTTCCATATCGACAGTTCCTGTAGCCTTGTTTATGATGTCACCGTTGAGTCCTTATCTAAATTTAACCATTTAGGAATTTTATGTTGAACGTAAAAAAAACGTATCCACTGAATGTATAATATTCAAGTTGAAGTGGATATAGGAATGCTGAAAGTATGATATCTCCTTCTTGTCCTGTCACACTTCCGTGGTGCATAGGGCCTCAGGCAACCTTGAATAATAAATAATAAATTGGATAATTTATAGAGCGCCATTTGTATGAATTACTCATCTCAAGGGCGCTGTTGAAAATGCTCCGTTTTATGAACTAGTTATTAATAAACGTATATAGAATGAGGGCTGCACCCAACGCAGTCGATCAACCCTTCTTATCAGGAAGGATAATTTGAAAAGGTGCGTTTTGAGTCTCGATCTAAACTTTGACTGATTCTCAATGCACTTGAGGTCTGCTGGAAGACTGCACCAGGCTGAAGGGCCGGCTACCGCGAAGGCTCCTTTTCCAAACCTTCTCCACCCGACTCTATCGCACGCCTGATGCCTAACATCATCCCAAGTGAGGCCTGCTGCTTAAACCTCGTCCTGCAGGGTTCTTCTCCAGGTGGCTCTAGGTCTGCCTCGCTTCCTCTTTCCCCCCACAGAGGACCAGTCTAGTGCGCCTTGAGCGATGCAGGCTGGATTCCATCTCAGGGTGTGACCGATCCACAACCATTAGCGTCTTGTTCTCTGATTAGCTTTTCGCATGCCATGGCCCAGAGAACGGCATTTGACACTGTTTGAGGCCAAAAGATCTTGCATATTGAGCGAAATAACGTCCACGCTAGATTTCCATGTCTCACATCCATACAGCAGTACGTTTTTAACGCTACTGTTGAATATTGAAAGTAGGATATATGACATAGATATTTGATCAATGGGAATAATGTGTCGAATGACATCATATATGATGAAATAATGTATATAAAGACGTGGTAAATCTGAATATGATGGAGTGTCAAATGCAAATATAAGAATTGAACGCAATGCAAATGAAAGTGTTCTGAATAAAATAATGAAAGAGTCGTTCAGGTGGTTTGGACATATAGAAAGAATGTATGAAGACGGAATGGTGAAGAAGGTATATGTAATTGACGTCAACGGAGCTAGAAATAGAGAAATGCCGAGGAAAACGTGGCACAATCAAATATTAAATGTCGGTCACGTGACAATTCGGAGAAATCGACGTTCGTGCATGACACGATGTATGAATGTAGAGGAAGCGAGATAAGCATGTCAGAAAATAACTGTGTTAGTTATAAAAATAATTTTATAAATATATATTTGTTTGAATTGAATGTTACAGACTTGAAATGTGTAGTTTTCAAGAGTCGTGTGTCTAGATGGATACGAGTATAAACATTTACCGAAAAAGAGACCACCTTAAATCGAATTCTTACTAAAGAGTCTCACATATATAAATCATTAAAATGTCTGGATGCGGTGCCTGGGGCCATTAACGGATTATAAAGAATTAAGACGCGTCTTCCAGACAGGGCGGTGATCTGGAAAGGGCTCGAATATGTGTGGACCGCTCGGGAGATGTTCTAACTTTTGATGCTGGGATTTGACTTCTTAACCGCTGCTATTTAGCTTGTATGCAGTACAATGAATAATCAAGAAGTTTTTTTTTTACATTTTATAATTATTATTATATTATTTTGTTGAATCGCTTTTTACATCATGACAGCATGAGCCAAATCGATGTATAGGGTATTATAGCTATCATAGTGATTCATTTTATTGTCACGTGAATTCTACACCAGACCAAAGGCAGAGTGACAATCACACTGCCCTCGCCGGGAATCGAACCCGGAACCTTCGGGGTGACAGTCAATGCACTTACCTCTCGGCCACGAAGTTCGTCAATTTTATGGGAACGATACGTAAGACATTGAGAGATCGCGTGAGGTACACCAGAATTAGATAGGTATGTGAGGTTGAGGATATTATAATATGGAGTAGACAGCAAAGAGGGACTGGTACGGTCATGTCCAAAAATTGGACACCACCAGACCAAAATTTCCTTATTATTATATGTTAAATGGGCTTCCACTTGAGTTTAACGTCGACCGGTTTCGGCAGCTTGCTGCCATCTCTTATGTATTGCACTACATAATCAGCCTCGCGGGACACGTCTTCTTGGAAGACCTCCTAAAAGATGGAAGCATTTCTCTGTCTTTCCCTACTCCTTGTTCCGTTTACTTTGCTAACATATACCTTCTTTACTATTTCATTAATTCTTTCCGTGTGTCTAAATTATCTTAATGACCCTTTCATTATTTTGTTCATTACACATTTATTCGCTGTCATACACTGATTTAATACACATTCGTCAAATAAATCTCTAAATTCTATTGCATTTATACAACATTTTGAATGTATACAAATACTTCTAGACGAATTCTTCTTCTTCTTCGATGGCCCTACAGCCCATATCGTGCCTTAGCCTCCAGTATTCTTCGCCTCCAACTCCTCCTGTCCTCCGCTTCGACCCTCCAATCTGACACTCTTAACAATCTTGTTCCATCTCTCCCGACTTCATCCTCCCATCGCAGCCTTGGTCGTCCAATTGGTCTTCTACCACCTGGGTGCCACTCCAGCAATCTTTTTGGGGTTCGCGATGACGGCATCCTCTGTACGTGACCGGCCCATCTCAGTCTATTCAGTCTGACCTGTGTGGAGAGACTGGGAGCTTTGTAAATATTGTACAGCTCGTCATTATGCCGCACTCTACTTCTAGACGAATACTGGATTTTATTTACCCATTGCGGGTTATCAAATCTAATCTTCATAGATGGCGCATTGAAACTGACATGTGAGAATTGTGGTGTTGGATATTAACTTATATACAACTTCCAAAAAATTTGTCAGACATGGTGGTCATAAGAAAGGTGGAATGGGGAATGTTGTAAATACATAAAGCGTGGGCTTACTCAACCAATGACAGGTCATAAGTCCTGTAAACACCTCAATCACCATACTCGTATTCAGTTTCCAGTTTGCATCTTCGTCTCTATTGAGATAAAATTAATCCTTCTATTGCATTTATTCTACTTTCATATTTATTATGCCATTCGCTTCCATACATTAGGGTCGGTTCAAGACCACCATTAATGCATCGCATTGCTTATATTATATCGTAAATTGATATTAGTAAAAGCAATTGTTACTGTTCCTCTTTGTTTAATTAATATTTTTAATTGAAATTTCTTGGTAGAAGTTCATTTCAAATAATGAAAACGAAAAAAAAAATTGATACAAAATTTCTTTATTAAAATGTGTTAAGTGTGCTTCCACTTGTGTTCCTCTTTGTTCCATCTTCTTTGTCTTCTCTTTATCCTCTTTGTTGTAAGATAAATTCGTTTTCGTCTTCTTCGTCTTCTTTATTTGTTTACAGACCGTTTGAAATGGAACTTTTAAGCGTATGAAGAGTTGGATATCTATAATTATATATTTTAATGTGATTCGTTTCCTTACTTGTTTCAGATGAGAGAGATGCCATCCAGAAAAAGACGTTCACAAAATGGGTGAACAAACATCTGAAAAAGGTAAAATTACATAATTCACTTTAATTAATTTATTTTTTTGTAGTTTTATATAACTCGATCCATCAAGCATCTACAATGAAAATTTCGTTTGTATCGAACATACAAAGTTCCTGCGTATTATATTATGTAAATGAAATCAAAATTATATTGAAAGTATCAATTATAAATAATATTAAATTATCACGAGAGAGATATTGTTTTGTTTATTCATTACTTAATACTTGTAAACGGAACAAATAGGTACACATAAAGGTTCGAAAAATCACGAAAATTTGACATTTGATATTATCGTATCACCTAATGATGTCAACATAGGTTGACGAAACAGCTATCGCGTAAAATAAAAATAAAATTGTGATAAATAAAACAATTTTTTTTTTAATTTAACAGCTTATCATGTTAAAGTGTCGTAGTGTTTCGGCCAAAACAATGGACTGTTTATTTTTGAACTAACTCATAAAACGGAGCATTTTCTACAGCGCCCTTGAGATGAGTAATTCATAAAAATGGCGTTCTATAAATTATTCAATTTATTATTATTACAAAAAGCATATGATTACGTTAATAGAGAAAAGTTGTGGAAAATATTGTCTGAATATGGAATAAGTACAAAACTGATCACGGCCATTAAGTCGCTATACACGGAAAGCACTGCTAGTGTCAGAGTAAATGGAGATCTCACAGCCTGGTTTGATATCAATAAAGGTATCAAACAAGGTTGCGTAATGTAACACCACCCTTTACATGGTAGTATATGCAATCTACACACTAACGCCATCTATGAAGATTGTATTTAAAGCATTAAGCAGAAGATCTTTTTAACTTGGAGATTAACATGTATACAACTTCCAAAAATTTGTCAGACATGGTGGTCATAAGAAAAAATAAGGTGAAATGGGGAATGTTGTATTACAAAAAGCGTGCGCTCAACCCAACCAATGACAGGTCATAAGTCCTGTAAATACCTTGATCAACCATATTCTGTTTCTAATTTGCATATTCGTCTCTATTGAGCTACAATTGATTCTTGAATTGATAGCCCGCAATGGGTGAAATCCAGTTGTTCGTCTACAAGTATTTGTATACATTCAAAATGTTGTAAAAAACTCTTAATTTGTTGGGGCTTCTCTAATATTGATGATATCCGCAGATTACTTCAATACATACTGCAGCTTATGAAATTGGCAATTTCCTTATTGATCTGTACCCTTCACGATGGACTTACCATCCTTATATTCGATTTATAACCATGAAAAAAATCGGGTTTTCATTTATTTTTTACCATTACCGAGATTGATTTTTTTTTATACATTTTTTTTCTCGTAAAATATTGGCTCCTTCATGTATTAGGTCGTGTTTGTTCAGAACGTTTACTTATTGATATAAATGAAGGCGGTGCGATACCGCTTTTACTCAAATATGATTTATCGATTTGATACGAGTAGTTACTTAAGTATTGATTCGAAATATGAGAAATTGTGATACCACATTGCATTGAAAACATTTTTTAATTCATAAGGTTTTTTTTTATATAAATTAATACAGATCAAAATTATTACGAATGAAAATGTCTGTTTTCAGTTTTTTTTATGGGAATGAAATGTTTCGCCATGCTAAGGCATTATAAAATGTAAGGCAAGGGTCAACAGTCGATGAAATCGATGTGTCATGCAGAAACGTCAATTTCTTAGACTTTTCTTCTCCTCTTCTCGTTCCGTTTACATGGTTAACATATATTTTCTTATCCAATGATTTTACTGAAATCTCTTGAAGGAAGTTCATTTTAAATAATAATTAAATAAAACGATGTTTTTTAACTACTTCCACTTTTGTCTTTATTTAGACAGCGACCGGTTTCACCAGGCTCGCTGGCATCGACAGACTGGTCCAGTCTGTCGATGTCAACAAATAATTATATATTTTCTATTCTATTCTTTCCATGTGTCCAAACCATCGTAACGACATAATTGTTTTGTTCATAACACTTTCATTCGCGCTACATTCACTTCTCATATTCGCATTTGTTCTCCATATATTCTACATTCACCCTTCTTTTGCCAGTTCCATGCTTCACTCCAATACATAAGAGTCGCCACAAGAACACCATTGTTAAATGTCATCTTAATTTTATTTGTAAAAACATTTGTATAGTATATAACTATGTTCTATCGTGGAATAGAGAAAGACCGTAGAAAACGTGGCACGATTAAATAAATCAAATTTTGAATGTCGGCCACGTGAGGAGTCGGAGAAATCGACGTGCGTACACGACGCGATGTATGAATGTTGAGGAACGAGAGAAGTATGCCAGGAAAGAAAAGTGTGGCGTTCTGTTATTTTTGCTTACCCCTTCGGGGAGACGGCGTGATGGTTAGTCGGTTTATTCACGAGTCTCTCAAGATGGAATGTCAACATCTCGAGATGGAGCCGGACACTACTAGGCAATGCGTTATACTTTCTTGTCACGTAATATTTTGACAGGCGGCTGACTTCTGTACATCTCATACCAATCTGATCTGGCTCACGGACTCGTTGATTGACTTCTCACGTTAACGTCACTTTTCGCTCCTTAACACTCCGATCATATGTATACTGCGTTTATTTTTAATATTTTAAGTACGTAATAAAATTTGAAAGTTTTTATTTTATTATTATTCAATTCTTGCAGGCTTGTGAGACTGTCTTCGTATGGCAACAGCCATGACTTCCACATCGAAGGTTCCGGGTTCGATTCCCGGCGATAACGGCAAAATTCTCACGCTCTTTAGTCTGGAAATAAGAAAGAAATGTAAGGCAGATGACTCCATTATGGATAAAATTAAATAAGGATCCCTTAGATGGTTTGGACATATGGAACGAATGGATGAGAGTAGAATGGTTAAAAAGTTGTACACAAGCAGCGTGAGTGGTAAAAGAAGCCGAGGACGACCGAGGAAAAAATGGCATGACCAAATTGATCAATTACTAAAAGGCGGCCACTTTCGATGTCGGAACCCAATGGTACGATGTATGAATGTAGAGGAAGCCCGAGAGGTATGCCAGGACACAGCATTGTGGCGATCCATCCTCTTTGCCTACCTCTCCGGGGAAATGGCGTGATGGTTAATTAGTTAGTTAGTTAGTTTAGTCTGGAAGAAATCACATTTCATGTGAAACAATAGCTTAAAAGTTGTATACAGTAATTATGTGTAAGTACCCTGATGCATACAAAAATGTGGAAAGCAAAAGAAAACTACCACATTAAATGTCTCAGTAGGCATCCCAAGAACTAGCAAAGATGTTCGACTTGCTGCAAACCAATCCCTTCGATCAAAACTATAAAAAAAACTTCCAAGTGCCACATTTCTTCTAGTCACACATATTTTTATACAACATCCAGGTTATGACGACGTGTCATCCTTCCACTGTAGTTGCATTCCCCCCTCACTTTTCTTTGCGGTCCATGTTCACCAAGTCAGCAGTCTTTTTGGCCATTTTCGGTCCGAACATCTTCATTTAATTTATTTTAATAAACATTACTACAGATATATAAATCCAGATCGTTTGCAATTACATTACAAGAATTTAAAAAAGAAGCATAAAAACCTACCCCTCTTTCTCCCCTCCAGTTTATATTTCTTTCTTCATATGTTGTTCTCTGATTTTATATTTAGTTTATTCTCTCACCCTGACAAAGCTCCACCGGTAGCGAAACCGGTTGGTGTTACCATACAAAGTGGTTTTGATACAAATACTGAAAGTGTATCATTATTTTATTTAAGTCATAATTCTTGAATTTCGAATCGTGTATTTAATATTAATGTAAACATCTATAGTATTTTCTAAATGTTGTATTATATTCAAAGAGTGGCAAGTGGCACTAATGAATCAATCAAATTTCAAATACTGTAATTGTATGATGTTGTCCACCTTCTCTTCATATCCCTTCGGGGAAACATCGTATTAGTCATATATTCCAACACTGTTTTATTCGGTGACTCATAAACAAAGTATCCCATTGTTAGTTCTACTTACGAATTACATAACTGCATTTCAGAAGAAAGTATTTGGTATTAGGTAATTCGATGAGGTGTGCCACAAGGTCCTCGAATGGGTCCGCCTTGTTATGCAATCCCAGACAATGCATTGTCACCGTCTGAATACAATCGTTAAGCATCCAGTGATACAGAGACACTCACGCACTACCGCGAATTCCCCTCCTGATGTATTCATCTCCGCCATATGGTCCCAGCATCATATGGCGAGATGAACCATAATCGTTCTTGGTCGGCTCGCATTCAATGGTGTATTCATTTGCAAATATTCGCGAATCAAGGACTATTTAATGCTAATTTGCGCCATCGTTTAAAAAATTCTTGGTGGTGATTTATGTAGAATGTTTGTTTTCTGTGATTACATCCATCAAGTAGCGAAGATGGCAGTGCACAATGGTGTTCTTGTGCCGACCTTTATGTATGGAAGTAAAGCATAAAACTGGCAAAAGAAAGATGAAAGCTGAATTTGCATATGATAGATTGTCAAAGCAAATATTAGAAGTCGGCGCGAATGAAAATGTTAAGAACAATATAATGAATGGGTCATTTAGAAGATTTGGACACATTGAAAGAATGATTAAATTCGAATTCGTTGTATGAATGTGGAGGAAGCTAGAGAGGTTTGCCAGGATAGAGTAGTGTGGCGGTCCATTCTCTCTGCCTACCCCTGCGGGGAAACGGCGTGATGGTTTGTTGTTGTTGTTGTTGTTGAAAGAATGATCAAGAAAGTATGTGTTAATAATATAAACCGAACAAGAAATAGAGGAAGACCGAGGAAAACGTGGTACGATCAAATCAATCAAATATTAAATGTCGGCCACGTGAAGAGTCGGAGTGCATGACATATCTCTCTCTCTCTCTCTCTCTCTCTCTCTGGTTTCAATCCTGGGATTGGTTTGCAGCAATTTCCTGTCTTGTGCGGCTCTTTTGAAATCTGCATATGATGAGCAGCGCACGTCCACCAACAGGTCCTCCAGGTACTCTCGGCGTGGGCGTCCCTAGAGTTTGTCTCCTCGGTTATACCCTCCATTATGGCATGCAAGAGGCCTTCTTGTCGTATTACATGGCCGATCCATCTTGCACGCCTTTCGGACAAGGTCCTGAGCAGGTGCCTTCCTCCTTCGATTATTTGGAGAACCTCCTCATTTGTAATGTGGTCTCTCCAGGAAATTCCTAATAGTCTTCTATAGGACCACATCTCAAAAGCCTCTAGTCTTCGTTTATCTCTTTCGGCACCATGTCTCGCAGCCGTACATCAAGATTCTCCATACATAGGTCTTGATGAGGAGTATTCTCAGTTTTAGGTCTATATGGCATGATAATAATAATAATAATAATAATATGCTAACTTTTAATGCGCCGTTTTTGTGATGTAATCACCTCAAAGGCGCATTAAGACGTGTTTTAAATCTAAAAATGTAAATGTGTAGAACAAAGTATAAATGTTTAAATTGGGTATGAAATATGAAAAATATGGGTTTTCAATGATATATGAATATTGAGGATACGAGAGAAGTATGTTAGGAAAGAACAGTGTGTTGGTTCATTATTTCTGCCTACTCCTTCAGATAGATAGTTAGTGAGTTTTTTTTAAAGGAGTTTTTGCTATTAGGTAGTCAAATTCATCCTTATTTCGCTTTTACACGTCTCGCCAAACAAGCCATTATTTTTCTTGTCGATTTATTTTGCAACTCATTTTTTCTTCGCTTTTCATTGTCTACCAAATCCAATTGACGTTGCGTAACCTCGTTAACTGTATTGTCAGTCGTACATTTCGCATTCACTTAATCCGCGCATTAAGGTTTAATGGATTCTTCCTGCCATGACATGCCAATTGTTTGCTCACTTTGAAATCGGCGACGCATTGCAAAAATTACGAAATCGTACCTTTTAAGTCGTGGATTCACAAGTTGGACAATATGGATGTTTTTTTTTAGAGGTTTGGTTTTTAAACTGGTAATATTGTTTCTACAGACTGTCAATTTGACGGTTAACAGTTTATTTATAGTCAGTACGTTTTGCCATTTAACCATGAATAGACTGACGTCAGAACAGCGCTTGCAAATTTTGCAAATTTATTTTGAAAATCATGGTTCGGTTCGCCAAACTTATCGCGTACTACGTCCATTTTACGGTCCACATCGACTATCCAAGCAAGTTATTCGGAAGATCATGAATCGTTTTCACACCACGTACACTCTAGTGGATAATACGCATTCACAAAGACGACAATTGTCAAAATTGGATTTCACGATTGCGCTTCATTTGAGCTAGCCGTGGCGCTCATATGCCCGAAATCATATTTAAACAATAATGGCATAAAATTATCTATTAAATAAAACCAATATCATAGACATTAAAAAAAATTTCATGTGTTTTTTTTTATTTGAATTTGTATACCTCTAATAAAAACACCCTTTATAACCAAATCGAAAGTATTTATTTGTATGAATTGAAAATATTAAGGTCCATTCTCATCCTTCTTCATTTAAAATCTTTGGATTTTCGTCTTTTTTTTTGCCTATGGACGCGCGTGCTCTATTCTCAGATTTCCATAACACTACGATTTATCATAATTTGATTGACTAGTGACATTAGTAATACATTTGTTTAGACTATTTGTACCTGAAAAAAAAAGCTTTTAATTGCAATATTAATTTCAAGAAGGAAGTCGTTTTTGTATTGTTATTTTCGATGGATAATATTTGTTTTCGTAAAGAGGGCTCTCAGCCATAAATGTTTGGGAATTTGTGGTTTAAATTTTTAATATATTATATTTTTAAAAATCTAAGAAAATTTATAATTTTTAACCGTATTGGCGGTTCTCCCATAGAAGCCCAGAAGCCAGGCTTGCGTAAGAAATTTTGAATCAAAACCTCTTCTGGCTTACAGAGGTTCAGCTCTTGTGGCTATTCCTCTTAAGTTTATTGTTGGAAGATGATATGGTGGGTTGTTGGTTTATGCGGGCGCATTATGAAGACCTTCGAACCGAATGGTAAGTGCATTGACTGCCACCCCGAAGGTTCCGGGTTCGATTCCCGGCGAGGGCAGTGTGATTGGCACACTGTCTTTGGTCTGGTGTAGAATTCACGTGATAATAAAATGGCGATAGATTAGTTACCTATCGTATGTCACGAAAATCACTATGGTTGATATTAATATCCTTTACATCGATTTGGCTCATGATGTAAAGAGCGATTCAACAAAAAAAAAAAAAGAATGATTACTTTGATTTTGATTCAAAATTTCTTACGCAAGCTGGCCTTCTGGGCTTCTATTACTGCGTATTAAGTAGATATATTTAACACAATGACATGCATATAACTTATTTGTTTTTCTATAGAAAGAAGTATCACGAGCCAGGCTCGTGTGTCTTGTTTTTTCCGAATTTCTCACCATGAGTCTCACTCGATATTGTAGGTTGGGAGGTTAACTGCATGCTGTTCTCCCGTCTCTCGTTTTTACAACATCCTCAATTATTACAAATTGCAATACGATATGAAATGATTAATAAAATATTTATCTGTAAATTAACTAACTAAGCGATTTTTAAATAGGCAGAGATTAATGACTATCACACTCGTATATCCGGTCTAAAGTGCACGTCGATATTCCCGACTCGCGAATTGGCCTACATTCAATTTGCTTTATGTAGTATATATTTAACGTGTAATTAATGAAAATAAAAATAAGTATTTTTTCAACCCTTTGGTTGCCGAAATCCGATATATCAGCTTTTGCAACGCTAGGGAGAAGTGCCGAATCCGACAGATCGAAGCCATGATTTTATAAAAGAATCATATACTTTTTAGACAGAGTGTGAGAGTCAGTGCTACATTTGTGCATATTTTTACTAAAAAAATCATATTTAGAACATTTCATTCCATATAAAAGAAAAGTTGAATTATTTTGTACTTAATGAGCACGCCCCACATATTTGGCGGGGGTCGTAAGAATTGTGGAAATTGAAGTTTTCATTCGTATTAATTATGGGATTATAGGAGTACTCGTGATTAGTTTTTAAGTATATATATCTCTCTCTCTCTCAAAATAATGGCGTTTTTATCGAAGTTATCTTTTATTTTTCTTTTTGGATGCTTGATGGAACAATTTTTTTATATAGGGTGTCGTATTCGATAAGTTTAAGTTAAATATCATATTTTTTTTGGTTTCATCATAAAATATTTTGTCTATTTTAATTTTATGTTATCATGTTTTATTTATTTATTTGTACAATTGCGTTTTTATATGTTTATTTACTATGTATAAAACAACATTGAAAAGTGTATTTTATGTTTTAAATTCATTTTTCAATTCAAGTTGCTTGCGCTTAACGGTCTTAATAATTTCATTTTTTTACTGTAATACTTAACATGTTAGATCAATTACATCATAAGATATTTAATATTGGTGAAAACGTTAGTTTTCCAGAAGTTTTTTTTATTATATGTTTTATGGGAGTGGCATATTTTGATTTGCTGGTAATATAATATTCACATAAAATACAACAAAACTTCTAGAAAACTGACATTTTAATCAATATTTGATATTTAATATGGAGTTTGAATCCATTGTTCTAGAAATAATAAATAAATCAAGATTAATTCATTTTCTGGTATATTTATTTTACAAACTGTATTTAGGTGTTAATTGTTTCTAGAAGAATAATGTAAAATTCCATATTAAATATTTATACGAATGAAAACGTCTGTTTTCTAGAAGTTTTATTATATTATATATTGTACGAATTTCGCTTGTCGAAGGCATTATAAAATGTTTGACATTTTGTATCAAATGTTTCACACATTTGATAATGTCTTAGACAGGCGAAACGTGTCATTCACATAAAATTTCCTAAAACTTCTATAAACAGGCGTTTTGATTCGTATTTATCTATTTATGTGAATTATTTTTCTTGGTACATTTCAATGTTATTGAGTAATTCTTCTTCTTCTTGTTCCCTCCTATTGGAGGTAGGATAACATCATGGCTATTTTTACTTTTGATACGGTAACTCTTAACAGGAATGCTGTGCTGCAGCTAAACCATTCTCCAAGGTTTTCTAGCCAGGAATTTCTTCTTCCGACACTTCCTTCAATTTTACATTGTATAATCAGTATATTTATCGTTTCTCATAACGAGCCTGAAGTATTACAGTTAATTATTAAAAATAATTATTCATTTGATGAATGTTTTGTTTTTGAATACATTTTGCAATGTGAGTAACGCATTAATTTTAATTAATTAATAATGCAATTTATTTCTGCATTCAACAGAAAACACATGTCACGTTTCTTCGTTTCACCGCATTCATCATAAATTTGATGTGTCATACAAGTGTCATAATTGTTAATTTTATACGCGGTATTCCCAAATTAGTTACACTCCTTAAACTAACACGACTACACGGTGTTATGAAATATTTTTACTGTTGTAATTTTTTTAAATCTGAAGGTATCTAATCGAAATATATATGTAATGTAAATTGTATTTTTTTGTGTTTTACGCGTGTAACGCATTAGTAATGAACCATGAAAATATTTTTTAATGTAATTTGGTAACATTTGAAATATTTCGTCATGACTCAAGCAACAATAATACCAATATAAGAAAGCGGTTTAACCTGTTCCATACTGAGCTAAAAAAGACGCACGTTACGGTGATGTGTATTCACTACACATTTCACAACGAACTATGGTTGATGTCAAAAATGTTAAAATATTTAATCTTTTCGCTGAATAATTATAAAAACCATCGACAAAATGCTCACAATCCCATTAACTATCTATAAACTAACTAACCATCACGCCGTCTCCTCGAAATGTCGTGACCGATATTTATCATATATGGTACATACATGTAACTGGTAAAAAAGGATTAAAGTAGAATAAATGCAGTAGAAATGAGATCTCTTAGATGAAAGTTTGGGAAATCTGTATGATGGAGTGTCAAATACAAATATTAGAAGTGAATGCGGTGCGAATGGAAGTGTTATGAACAAAATTACAAAAAGGTCATTTAAGATGGTTTGGACACATGGAAAGAATGATTGAAGAAAGAATGGTTAAAAAGGTATATGTTAACGACGTAAACATGAACTAGAAATAGAGGAAAACCGAGATAAACGTGATACGATCAAATCAATCAAATATTAAATGTCGCCCACGTGAGGAATGACGTGCGTGCGTGACACGAAGTGTGAATGTTGAGAATGGAGTGAATTATGGCGGTCCCTTTTTTCTGCTTACCCTTTCGAAGAGACGGCGATATGGTTACTTAGTATGTTAATTTTAAATATTGTTTCTACATAAAAAAAAAAAGGTTTTGAACAAGGTTATACTCTTCAAATTGTATTTTATTTTTTATTGCTTTGAACAATGGTGGATTTATTTAAATATGTTTTCAAATTATTTCATAGTATTTTTTTAAATGTACTAAAAAGGCTAAACTTGCCAATTATTAAAAAATATTTAATTAATTTTATATATCTTCCTGATTATTTTACCAAAATGATTTAATTAATTCATTTATTTATAATTTTTTTAGTTATTATTTTTTTTAAATTTACTTTATAAGCTTGTTAAAAATGTTATTTTATATGATTGTAACATGAAATTTTTTTTGATATATATTGAAGTATTTTTTAATAAGTGTTTGAAGATGATTCATGTATTTTTTTTATCTGTTTCCCTGCTTAACCCTACCGTTACTGGAAAATGAATCGGATGACAATTATTTATTTGAAAATTGTCAGCACTGGAAGTATGTCAAGGTTGGTATTATTTATATGGGCACTTATAATTATTATGTATTATCTAGAATTTGTGATTTGTGTATAGAAAATTGTTTTATGCTTAATTATGGTTTCACAAATGCTGTTGTTAAACAATCATCTATGTAATTTCTGTTCTGCGTTTTGTTACGTAAAAATACCACGTGGTTAGGTTCGAACCCACGCATTGTGGATGTATAATATATAGTTTTAATTTTACACTAGTTATAAACTTGTGTGATTGTGTATAATTATGAAGACGCTGGGTCGATTCTAGACACAACTTTTGTTTACTAACTAACCATCACGCCATTTCCCCGGAGGGGTAGGCAGAGAGGATGTATCGCCACAATGCTCTGTCCTGGCATACCATCGGGCGTCCTCTACATTCATACATCGTACCATGCACGCACTTCTATTATTCCGACGTCGAATGTGACCGCCTTTTAATAATTGATTAATTTGGTCATGCCATGTTTTCCTCGGTCGTTCGTCCTCGGCTTCTTTTTCTATTCACACTACTTGGATATATCTTTTTAACCATTCCTCCCTCATCTATTCGTTCCGTACGTCCAAACCACCTTAGTGACCCTTTCTTAATTTTATTTATCTCGCATTCATCCACTTTAGGTACATTCATTTCTTACTTCATCATTAGATATTCTATCATACATTGTTTTTACCGCACATCCTTCTTAGTGACCTCATCCTATTTCCATCATTTTTCTGCCAACTGCAAGCTTCACTTTCATACATAAGGGTCGGCACTAGAACTCCATTGTGCACTGCCATCTTTGCTACGGTCGATATTTTTCTATTTACGGCAATTACTTTTTTTCCAGCTCCAACCAGTTAGAATATACTTTTTAAATCATTCTTTCTTCATCCATGTGTTACAAGTGCCCAAACAAATGCAGTGTTTTTTCATAATACTTTTTTTCCATTCCATATTCCTTCATGATATCAGCATGTCATACAACGTTTTACTACATATGAGGGTATTATTTGCAAACCTGACAAATACCATCATTAGATATTTTGAGTAAATCACAAAAAACCGATACGCTAATAAAATGCGCTTTTTTACGATATTTATTTTTTTCATCTCAACCAGTTAGTATTTTAAAAGTAATCAGCCATGAAATAATCATCATTATGTTGATAATTAAAGTAAAATAATGAATTTCATTTTGCAACAAACCCTATATTTTAATAGCAAAATTCTTCAGAATGAAGCCGAATTTGAAGCTGAAAATCAATAAAATTTGTGTGCAAATATATTATGAATAAGATCCAATTCATATCTCACTTTTGATTGTTGGTGGAGTTTGCCGGGTTTGCAAATAATACCCTCATATGTACGTCTTGTATACGTTGAATACGTCTATGGGATCGCATGTCCACCCCATTTTTTCTGCTATAATCCTTCTTTACCTTGCTCAATTATTTAATACATAGCGGTTGGAACCAAAACTCCATGATAAAATAACAAACGAAGAAAGGATCAAAAGTCAGATGCATACGATTACGCCCAAGGAAAATAAGAAAGACTACTTTTAAAACGCATCATTCATTGGTTACACTTTATTCAATGTCGCTCTCCATTTACTCATCACTTGTAAACATACTTGTCGAATTAAAACTGACATAAAACGCGAAATTAATTCAATATATTGAATAAACGATATATACTAATGCAGTGATTCCCAAAGTGGTCTATATAGACCCCCAGGGGTCCAGGAGAACTTTCAAGAGGTCTACAACAGTTGCGAAAGAAATTGGGGGTCTATGAGATGTAAATGGGGGTCCACGAGATGGTTTAACTAAATTGAAGCCGGGTATTGAAACGCAACACGAATATCGAAATCGTTAGCGACATTTTTTTTGTTTTTAACTCATTTGAGGAAAATCGGACGATAGAAATCGTTGGCAACCTCATTTTTTTTAGCTCTACAGTGACTTCCGGCCAGTAAAATTCGGCAGCGATCAATTTTTAAAGCTATCAATTCGAAAAATCAATTTAAAAAGCAGGGGGTCTACACGAAATAAAAAAAAATCGGCAAGGGGTCTCGGCACAAAAAAGTTTGGGAACCTCTGTGCTAATGTGATCATACGAATGATAATATTTTTAAAATGCATTAAAAAAACATAATACTTCAATTGAAGTTGGTAATAATGCTTTTAGATGTACATTATATAAAATTCATATCAATATAACTGATCGAATATTCTTAAAATAGATAATTGATATTGTGTGTGTATCATCAAAGGCACCGATATAAATGTAGGTGAAATGAAAGATAATAATTTTTATGATTATATTATTTAAATTTGATTCCAAAGATCATACATTCTAAAATTATTCATTTTTTTTAATCTAGTAATCAATTTTATTAAATTAGGTCTCATCAAAATGAATAAAGATTTAATTATTTTTAGAATATTTAGTCGACATTTTTTTATATAAAAAACTAACGCGAGACTTCCGGGGAAACGGCGTGATGGTTAGTTAGTCTCTTTTCATATGGCCTCTTTAAGACTGTCTTTCCTGAGTGTTGTCTGGTGTGATACGGTCTCATTTTGAGACTTCTTTGAATAAGTCCCACCCAAGTCAACTTGGTCATACCACATCCTCTGGGTTGTTAGTCCGTGTAACATGGTCAGCTTGACGCCGCATGACGTGGCACTACCATCTCTCTTTCAGTAGTGATCTCATTTGACGGCATTGATTATAACTTAATATTTGTTTTGTCAATACAAAACAAAGGTAAAAACGTTGTTTATAGTCAGCTTAGTGTCTATAGATACGCGTTTATGTGAGCATATAAATATTTTTAATTGACTTGAGTTAGCCCTAAGGACATCACGTGTCTGTCGACAAATACGTGAGGCGTTTTAGCGCATTCACACGTAAAACGGTCGTGTGTTTACCATTTTAAATGATCAATAAAATACCTGCAGGTAGTGTGAGGCAAACGTAGTTCCAGCCATCTGCTCGTTCGGCCTGTTTGCTCTGCTAATAAGACTCGTGTGCTCAAGCAGATATTAAACTCGTTAAACATCAGATACTAACTTTAAACGATCAAATTCTAAGGGCACACTTGTTGGCTAACACTACCTAAAAAAGTCCCACATAACACATCTTCCTCTTCTCCTTATAGACATTTGGTCTGTTCCTGAAATTAAACTGGCCTCTCTTGGGAGGTTAACTCTCAACTATCTCTCCATATTTTCTTCGGTTGTCCGGGGGGACGGCAGCCGGCAGGAATCTGATGCGCCACAGCGTGTGGGATTCTGGTGGGATCCATCCTCTGCACGTGCGCATTCCAGTATCTTTTGCGTTGTCTGCCCCATCTCACGACATCCTCCACCTTGCAGATCTCGCGGATAGCCGTGTTCCTCACCCTATCTCGAATAGTCCTTCCTGCTATCATCTTCAGCGTCCTCATCTCTGCCACTCGTACTTTAGCCTTCGTTCTTGTGTTTTCCGCTCTGGTCTCAATGGTATATGTCAGTATAGGCCTTACGCAGGTTTTAGGCATAACACAACATGTCAAAAAACATTATTGGCTTAAAAGTCCAAAAAGAATACAGTATAAACTCTGCTGGATAGTCTTTAAAGCGCTACTTGGAATGGCTCATGGAAAAATCTCAGTCACGCAGAATAGAAGAAAATGGATAACGTTTAAAGAGGCCTACATCCAGAAGTAGAGAGATCAAATCAAATCAGTTTATTAACTCAAATGACATTACAAATAGAAAAATGTTTAAGGCATCTATTGAGTACAGGTAAAATACGAGTATTATAAAAATACAACACAGTACCTTTTCTAGACAACACAGGGATATCTTCTTCTTTCTCCCAGCTGTGAGAAAGATCCATTCACATAGAACCAATACAATGGTTTCAGATTAAGTTTCCCTTGAGTGTCATAGATAATTTAATTAAAACAATAAAACCTACCACATTTTATAAATCAGTTTCTTGCACTGCTAATTAAATTCTGCAATTGAATTCCGTACGCGATCGTCCATGCAAGCCATTTCCTCTTGTTAATAAATTCAGGTACACCTCAAGGTCTTTATTTCAGACCTGAATTTATCCTGATTCATAATCAGCTGTAATCAGTTTCCCACTTGATCATTGTATTATTTGTAATGCAATGTGCTTCCCGATTTCCCTTATCTGAAATAAAGCAATCATCGGTCGACTGAATGATAATCTATATAAAAAATATCTTCCCACGGCTCTACACATTCTTTAAATTAAAAAGCCGGTATAAGAACTGATTTGTAATGAATTATTAATATGTTTGTGCCTTTTGTATCACCTGTCAGCATCTGTGTCTGTATCCCACTGATCTCTGTATCTCGTCCTTGCCCAGCCGCGTGGGCGCCGCTTTTCTAGAATAATCAATTCTGCTTTAACATAATTATTGTGCGTTAGCAATGGAATTATAATATTTCCGTAATTGATTGCAATTTGCGGTCTATTTACATAAATATCATTCCCACTGGTTATGACCGCGCGTGGGTACCCTACATCGGTATCTATAAACCAAAAAAACGTCGCATAAATCACGCACACATGTAAAAAAAATTATGTATTTTGTGGTATCGCGTATCGAGTTTCGCGTTACAAATTGGTGTCTTTTTATATAGTGCCAATTAGTGTGTCCCTTCGATATTCGGTGCGTTTAAGTCCCTTGTGGGGTTGGCCCACGTAGTCTTTTCACGTCACGTCTGGAGACCCATGGGCGTGTGACGTCAGCGTTGTGCGGGCGGTTAACATCTGTTGCTTTTGCGAAACTGGGACCAAGACACGATTCTGGAGGTGTATCACGCGAGTATTGCTTGAGAGATAATGATATGCGCTCAGCATCGCGGGCAACTCGGATAGTTTTTTTTTTTTCTTCTTTTTTTATCATAGTTTGCAAATTGTCAACTTCCCGACACGCCCATGTTTAGTACATTTTTTTTTAAATATTCATTTCTGAATTAAAAATTTTGTCGTGTAAAATAATTTAGATTGTATGGTAGTTCCAAATGATTACTTTATTGCCACTAATGATACGTTTTATACTTTTCTAAAAGCTGTAATTTCATTCAGATGTATCTTTTATAACTTATTTCGTATTCGCATTATAATATGACTTTTTTTTTTAAATCTTCCTCTTCTTCCCTATGGTTTAGGTCGTGTAGCCGGCTAGGGACTGGGATTCAATTCAATCGATTACTGAATTTTAATATAATATATTATAGTTCTTGGTCCATCAGGTTGGCATCGCCTTATTCGGTTTTACCCATCCATTATAGCTGCTAAGGTCTGGAATCAAACAAAACAATTTTTCGGCAGTAATCGATTATAAATACAAAAGTGGAAGTAGTTAAAAAACTTCGTTTTATTTAATTATTATTTAAAATGAACATCCATCAAGAGATTTTAGATAATTTAAGATGTTTGTAAGTATAGAACAGTGTGGTGGTCCATTCTTTCTATATTATTATTATTATTCTGATGACTTTTACGTGCGCCGTTTTGTAAAATCAAATACTCCAAGGGCGCACTAGGAAATAAAAGACCGAACAGTGCAGTCTTTAGAAGTTTCTTAAATTTAACGTCACTATCCTCATACTTAATACTTCTTCTTCTCTGGTTTCAATCCTGGGATTGGTTTGCAGCAATTTCCTCCATTATTCTCTTCCATTTTTCCCTGTCTTGTGCGGCTCTTTTGAGATCTGCATATGATGAGCAGCGTACGTCCACCAACAGGTCCTCCAGGTACTCTCGGCATGGGCGTCCCCTAGAGTTTGTCCCCTCGATCATACCCTCCATTATGGCATGCAAGAGACCTTCTTGACGTATTACATGGCCGATCCATCTTGCACGCCTTTCGGACAAGGTCCTGAGCAGGTGCCTTCCTCCTTCGATTCCTTGAAGAACTTCCTCATTCGTGATGTGGTCTCTCCAGGAACTAACTTAATACTAACAGGGAGGTTATTCCACGCCAACGGACCCGCAAGGCTGAAAACACGATCTTAGAAACTTGCTTTATTGGCTCCGACTGGAATTGTTGTGTTGTTTGCACTTGTTTCTACTGATCGGAGTGAACGTTGCCTTTCCGTTGGCATGGGTGTCACGCAGAGGTCCGATATATACGCTGGCGCTCTCTGGTGTCGAGCCTTAAACACTGTCAAACACAATTTATATTTTACTCGCTCTCGGATTTTAAGCCAGTGAAGGTCCTTCAGGAGCGGTGTGATGTGACAGAGTACTATATAAGTGGCAACGGCAAACAGCGTGATAGTAACTTACTTAGTTAGCTAGTTATTCAATTACCTGCGTGCAGTTGTTCGTGTATTTTCCCATCATTATAATAAAACAAATGCTGCACTCGAGATTACGGCGCTTGCGATCGGATCAGAATCAAGAGAATGAGTCACATGAATAAATCAAGTTAATGCGTTCGTGTAGGTACCCGATTAACGGAGGTACTTACTTATCCACATGGCAGATAATGCACAATGTAATGCGCGCAGGTACCTGCGCAGAATCGGCCCAAGGCCGTCTTGGGGTCCATTTTTGTCACCGTGGGGCGGGCGCCGCCGTCTCCTCGAAGGGCACGTCTTCACTTGGCGGGAAACTGTCTCTATATTCAAATGCATCGATTTAAGAATATACGAGGTCTGTTCAAAAAGTATCGCGAATTTTATATTTTTTCAAAAAGTATTTATTTATTCATGAATATCTATTTTGTCCCCTTCAAAGTAATTCCCCTCGGATATAATACATTTATGCCAACGTTTTTTCCAATCCTCGAAGCACTTAAAAAAATCATTTTTTGTGATCTTGTTCAGCTCCTCCATCGATGCCGTCTTTATCTCCTCAATCGTGGCGTAGCGTCGTCCTTTCATGGGCCTCTTCAGTTTTGGAAGCAGGAAAAAGTCACAGGGGGCCAGGTCTGGGGAATGGTGGCTGCGGCACCATTACTGTGTTGTTTTTGGCCAAATATTCGCGCACAAGCAACGATGTGTGAGCAGGGGCGTTATCATGGTGCAAAAGCCAGTTTTTGTTCTTCCACCAATCCGGGCGTTTCTGGCGGATTGCTTCTGGTAATATTCCTTATTGACCGTACTACCCTGTGGCAAGAACTCATGATGCACCACGCCCCTGCAATCGAAGAAAACTGTGAGCAAAACCTTCACGTTCGACCGAACTTGGCGCGCTTTTTTGGTCTTGGCTCATGCGGCAGCTTCCATTGGGATGATTGAGCTTTGGTTTCCACGTCATAACCATAAACCCATGATTCGTCACCAGTTATGACCCTCTGGAGCACATTTGGGTCGTCACGGACCGAGTCCAACATCTCCTGAGCAATGTTAACGCGATGCTGTTTTTGGTCGAAATTGAGCAATTTTGGCACGAATTTCGCGGCGACCCGACTCATGCCCAAATCATTGGTTAAAATCGAATGGCACGAGCCAATCGATATGTTTAGGTCCTCAGCAACTTCTCTAACGGTGATTCGACGATTGGCTAATACTATTTTCTTCACTTTATCAATGTTTTCGTCTGTTGTTGACGTGCTCGGGCGTCCGGCACGCTCTTCGTCGTTCATATCTTCTCGGCCCTCTGAGAACATTTTGTACCACCGATAAACGTTGCTTTGGTCCAAGGTAGCTTCACCATATGCCACAGTCAACATTCGAAATGCGTCCGCGCACTTTATTTTGTTTTTCACACAAAATTTGATACAGATTCTTTGATCCATTTTTTGGAATAGGCAAAAATCGAAGACGAGCCAAAACACATCCAAGCAAAACAGCTGTCAAAAATTAACTAAACATTCAAAATGGCCGACCTTGTCAGCATAAGTAAGGGATATGAGTACCAACATAACGCTACAAAAAAATCAAAAATCAAATATACGTAGCCAGCGGAAATTCAAAATTCGCGATACTTTTTGAACAGACCTCGTATGTGTTCAATTTGGAATAGTTTATTAATCAATTCAACGGATGTCCGCGTTTGATGTTGATATGGTATACATACTGTTTTGATCGCCTCAATAATAATAATATGCTAACTTTTAAAGCGCCGTTTTCGTGATGTATTCACTTCAAGGGCGCATTAAGACGTGTTTTTAATTTATAAAATTTACGATTTTTTTATGAATTAAAACACTCTAATTTTGTGTTTCGAAGGTTACACCTTCATCATCGGGAAAACGAGATGTAAATATATGCATTACGAGAAAAATCAAATAAAATAAAGGAAAATAGGAGTCATCGATAATAAAGATAACAATTGTTTTTCTTCTTTTTTTATATACCTTGTATACCTATACACTATTAAAATTACACATCAGACATGTTTCGGACAACCAGTCCTTCTTCAGTGATTGCAAAGCTGCTGCATTGAACGCAGATTAAAGTTTTTTTATATGTTGTTTTGGTATGTTTGTATAAACTAACTAACTAACCATCACGCCGTCTCCCCGAAGGGGTAGGCAGAAAGAAGAAAGAATGGACTGCCACACTTTTCTTTCCTGACATATTTCTCTCGCTTCCTCAACATTCATACATCGTGTCATCCAAGCGCGTCGATTTCTCTGACTCCTCACGTGGCCGACATTCAATATTTGTTTTTTTTTATTGTGCAACGTTTTCCTCGGTCTTCCTCTATTTCTAGTTCCATTTACATCGCTAACTTATAATTTTTTGACCATTCTTTCTTCATTCTTTCTTTCCATATGTCCAAACCATCTTAATGATCCTTTCATTATTTTGTTCATAACACTATCATTTGCACCGCATTCACTTCTTATATTTTCTTTCTATCATACACAGAGAAGATATTCGTCTAAGAGATCTCATTTCTACTGCATTTATTTTAATTTCATCCTTCTTTTGCCAGTTCCATGCTTCGCTTCCATACATAAGGGTCGGTAGTAGAACACCGTTGTGCACTGTTTGCATAAATTGTATAAATAAAGTCGACCCTTTTTTGATGCCTATGCAAAATGATTTGCCACATAGGTATATTAATTGTCTAATTTACAATGCGCTGTTTTCGCCATAATTCACCTCAATGGCGATTTGTATATTTTTCTTCTTCTACAAAGCGTATAATCATATTTTCTGCCATTTTTATTACACTTCCTAAATATACGCCTTTTAGCATTTCTGTAATAGGTTCCCGAGATATTTTCTATCGCCCGTGACGGCCGAAATCTTTCAAGTAGAAATTCAATTAAAACCTTACCATCGCTTGGCTGCTGCCGGTACATTTGCATGTATGAATATGTTTTTTTTTATTTATATATTTTTTTATTCCGGTTCATGATATTTTTCACTCATTTCGGTATATCTATGATAATTGCCACTGTTAGAAACGAACAGATTTAGAATTATGAATGATTGCGAATATTAATATAGGTACATACGAGGTGTGGCAATTAAATTCCGAGAATTTGTAAATAAAACACCGGCAAATAAAGTTAGCAGCCAATTTTTTTTAAGGCCTTCACAGTAGTCCCTTCCCAACTCAGAACAACGTTTCCAACGTTTCTCCCATGATTGGAAACAGCCTTGATAGTCCTCTAAAGTTAGGGCTTTCGAGAAGACGGTCGCAGCCTCCTGGTTGGCCTCTACGCTGCCAGATGGGTTCCTTTGAGGTGACTCTTCATTTTAGAGAACAAGAAGAAGTCACAGGGAGCCAAGTCGGGGCTGTAGGGTGGATGCGGTAACGTTGGGATACTTTTTTTCGCCAAATATTTCCTCAAAATCAAGGAGGAATGAGCCGGCGCGTTATCATGGTGCAAGAACCAGCCGTTTACGCTTACACGCTGTCTCAGTCGCTCCAAGACTTCAACATAGAACTTTTCAGTCACTGTCTGGCCCTCAGGAACGTATTCATGGTGAATAATGCCATGAATATCGAAGAAAATTATCAGTATTGCCTTCAGCCGTGATTTTGACATCCTTGCTTTCGTTGGACGCTCCCCACCCTCTTCCACCCACTGTAGGTTTTGTCTACGGGTCTATACTCGTAGACACTCATCTTCATACACCTGCCGTAACTTTCGTAGGATTTTTGCAGGTTTTACACCAGTTACGACCAAAAATCTGATCACAGCACGTTGCTTAAAAACTGAGTCAGTCATTTCTGCGACCGAGTTAAAAAAACTTGTATCCGAAAAACACCCGTAAAAAATGAACCAGACGCCCGATTACCATGAAATCTTCACTGCAACTGAGTGGAAGGACCTATCTAACCAGGCGCCAGTCATGCAGTGTTGCTGGTTTGCACGCCACAACTCAATTCTCGGAATTTATTTGCCACACCTCGAATTCACGCTATTGTGCTGATTTCTTCTTAATGTTAAAACGAAATAACGGTGATTCTGCATGTTAAATTGAACGCTTTTTGCTATTTTTTAAATTTTATTTCTGGAAAATTTTGAATGGAAAATAAAATCATGAATAATTTTATTTATTTATTTATTTAATATAGATAAAAAAAATCATGAACATTTTACAACTTATAAAACAATCTTTTATAAACATAAATATCGGTACTTAGAACATATTAAAAGCATTTTCAACGAAAGATTGCGAGAGATCAAGACAATTCGTTATATAATTTAAATCCTCTATAAAAACATATTTCTCTATACTTTCAAGTCTGGGTCTCCGGAGCCGGAATCTACCACTACCTCTCGTCAAATAGTCATGTATTTCATATCTATACGAGTATGCTACATTTTTAGTTAGATATGCAGGCACCATATTACTCTTAATTTTATAAACAAAAATCAAAGTGTTGTAAAGAACCAGTTATCTTGCATTCAAAATTTTTAATTTGCTTAACATTGTTGAAATCCTACTATATCTACCCCAACCAAGTATGGCCCTTTTTTGAGAGCATGTCTCTACATTCCTTCTTTATATCAGCATCAGTTCATATTTTTAAAGAAATGATCTAGTCGTTTCGCAATCCGGCATTATCTCACAAGAAAAACTACGCAATGGGCTAGAAAGATGCTGAATCTTTGATATATATTTTTTAATGCAAATGTATTTGAGAAAACCTGCGGGAAATTCTTTCGCTAGAAACAGACGTCGGTAGTTACGCGTATCGCTTCTATTTGGAACTCTCCCATTCCTCAATCTTGTCTTAACTGCCCTCTCTTACTGTCAAATCAATCGTATTTCGTAAAATTTATTTCGCTTTATGTGCATGGGGACTTAACCCCTCAAACTCCATATTTTTTACGAAATTTATATAAAAAATGGTTTAAAACAGTTTCACTTGTTTGGTTTCGCTCCCGCCGGAGCTTCGCCTGGGTTACAAAACAAACTATTTGTTTTGTAACCCTGACGAAGCCTCGGCGGGAGCGAAACCAGCTGATTTGATAAATCAAAATGAATTGAAATATATGCATAGATTTTCACGCTTGGTAGCTATATGATTTATGAAATCTTGGGGAAATCCGTGTAGCTCGTCTTTCTGGTTATAACCACCCTGAAGATGAAGACTGCCGAAACGTCGGTCCAGAAAAACGAGTTAAGCTCCATTTACACTGGACAGTGACAGAACGGCAACGTAACGTCACCGACGTAGCCTTGAATCTCACCGACTCTTTATCTCAAAAGCTTTAATTAAATCTTCGTATGTAGCATTCACTTTGTGGTAAGACATTTTATTTTTTTTATTATTATTTATATTTGAAAAACAACACTGCACTTTATTTTTCACCACTATGCGGTTATTTTAATTGCCGACTAGTTTCTGCCTGTTATTAGGAAGCCCCGAGGAAGCTTGGGTACTAGTAAAATTAGTCGGCAATTAAAATAATCGCATAGTGGTGAAAAACAAAGTACAGTGTTTTTATTTAAATTTTATTTTAAATATAAATAAATAAATAAATTATAATAAAATCACCCTGCGGAGGGTTGATTAGTGACGCGCAGACGTAAAACTGACACATATTAGCATTTGAGATAACGAGTCGTTGAGATTCAAGACTACGTCGGTGACGTTACTGTGCCGTTACGATTACTATCCAGTGTACCATAAAATGACCTTTACAGGGATTTTCCCAATATCCCAAAAACCTAATATAAAGTGGTAAAAATTATTTCACTCTATCCTTCTCTTTTCGCCCCGCGGGAGAAAAGAGATGGATTGCATGGAGTGCCGAATCGTTTAAAGTGTGACAGTCCATTCTTTCTGCCTACCCTTTCGGAGAGACGGCGTGATGGTTAGTTAGTTAGTTTATTTTAAGTAGTAAAAAGATAAGTAGAATAGGGTTTGTAATTATTTTCAACAAAAATAATTTTTGACATTGATGTGGCGCCTCCGGAGAAAATGTATATATTATTTTTTTTGTCGCAAATTCGGCGCCAACGGAGTGCGAAAAGTTAAAGCTGGCGACCCATGAACCCCTAATGGCGCGCGGCACGTCTTGGCCCAGCGCAATTAGCATATCTTCGGTAACAAATCAACCGGCGCAGTCGGATTACCTTCGACCGGTTCCTTGATACGATTATAATGGATTTACATATCATTTCTGGAGAGATTTACCGACGAGCTCTTCAAAATTACTGCCCATTATGACTATAGGCAGTTTTGAATGCTCATACCGCGAGTGAGAATTTATTATGATGTCTTCTAATTGAGATGGTAATACGGAGGCTGCTTGCGTAAAATTAAAACGCATCTGTGACTTTAAAAAAAAACTGACTTATAGATTTATAAAATTCTGTGCGAACCATCATGACATATGGGATTGAGTGCAGGGCGGACTCCACAATCACAAAATGCGCTCAGAATATCAGAAATTGAGACACTACACGATAGAATTAAGACATACACAGACACTGGACCAGGAATTGTGACAGATATCACTTACCGATTGCACGAACTAAGACAGGACAATCAAGGATATTGAACAATGGACTGAAACTTTACAATGAACTACCAAAAGACACAAGGAATCTCACTACAACTCAATATAAAAAATATCTGAAACAATACATAATTAATAGTAAGATCTAAAAATGTAACCATATAACCCAATTGGGTTTTTTAAAAATATAAGAAATATTCAAATACTCAATTATATAAGGTAGAGGATGTTGTTAGTTTGGTGAGGCTAAGAAGTATATGCCGGACAACCCAAGAAGCAACTGGATACACTGCAATCCATAATGAATGCAGCATTAATTTTTGGTCTATCGACTTCACTGGTTAAGGTTACCTGAGCGAATCGATTATAAACTATATCTACTTGTTTACAAAGCCTTATGGACAAGCACCCCACTACCTCACAGAACTTTGCAAGCTAATCGATCTAAACCCTCGGCAGTCAACTTTACGATCCTCTAAGGAAGAAGCAACACACAAACTTCTTGTCCCGCGGCGCCAAGGAGCTTCAAGCTTCGCGGATCGCGCTTTTGGGATCGCGGGACTGACTAAAGAAATATGTTATGAGATGCCCATCTCTTCGAAGCTGCAGAGAGTTGGCCCCAAGCATTGCCAAAAGAAATGCCGTGAGCCACGGATAGCTACCATACTCCCTCATGTAGAGATACCTCAGAATTTTTTTCTGAACCCTCTCCAGTATAACGGAATATCTCGCCTCGTGAGGACTCCATATCACAAACCACTTTCGAGTCTGCTCCGAACCAATGCCTTGTATGGGACTCTGAAAACTCTTCCGGTCCGGACGATGAAGCCCAACATTCTCAGTGCAGTACCACAAATCCTCTCAATATGTGCACGAAAAGTCAGCCTCTCTCTCTACTCTCATAAATGATCCCAAGACGATGAAAGAGTGTTCAGAAGTTCTCTACCTTTTAAAATAAGCTTTCCGGACGAAGAGCGCCCTTGAAGTGAATCTCTCATAAAAATGGCGCTATACAAATCATCATCATCATCAGAAGATACTGGTATGCACACGTGAGAAGAATGGATACATCCATACTCCCACTAATTGTGTTGCACGACCAACTCCAAGGTAGAAGACCCCCGGCAGACCACCAAAGAGATGGATCGACAGCTGGGAGTCAATCTCGCAGGATCCCAAGTCTTCTTTAGAAACAGGCCACAAGGTCTACATCAAGAAGAATAAGACTTTTGTATTAATTTTATGATAAACACTGTGGAATTCCGTAATAACGATTAGGCAGAAAGAATAGACTGCCACTTCTCTTTCCGCATTCGTTATTTGAGTGATTTGATCGTGCCACGTTTTCTAGCTAAATAGTTTTTTTAATCAAACAAACAAACAAAACCATCACGCCGTTTCTCCGCAGGGGTAGGCAGAGGGAATGGAACCCCACACTACTCTATCCTGGCAAACCTCTCTAGTTGCCTCCACATTCATACAACGAGTCATATACGCACGTCGATTCCTCCGACTTCTAACATGACCAACTTTTAAAATTTGATTAATTTGGTCATGCCATGTTTTCCTCGGTCTGCCTCGACATCGTACCCCATTTACATCATTAACGTATACTTTCTTAACCATTCTTTCTCCATCCATGCGTTCCATATGTCCGAACCAACGCAGCGATCCTTTCATAAGCGATCCTTGTTCATAATACCTTCTTCCGCTCTACATTCCTTTCTTATATCAGCATTTGAGATTCTGTCGTACATCGTTCTACCACACATACGTCTTTTAATATGAGACCGTAAAATGCCCTTTGTAGCTCGACCTTGAGTATAAAGATAGAAATAGAAGTATTTTTTTTAATTTTGAATATTAAATTCATAGGTATATATCAATCGGTTAGCGGCGAAACAATACGACTGAACCGGTTTACAACTTCCCTAAACACTTATAATTAGCCATTTCCATGTAATTGGTTTTTTACCTAAAGTAGCTCGTAGTATCGCACCCTGAACCACTGTGCATCGGTGGAGTGCGGACGTATTGAACGAAAATGGTGTCTACTATGACCCCTGTGGAGAGCTTGTGTGTAAACCAAGTGTGGACGGTAAACCAACCGCGGGCTCCACAGCTCTCAACGAAGGTCACCCTTGTGGAGAGCTTGTTTATAACAGTGTGGCCCGCCTTTTAATAACATTATAGTGAAATTTATTAATATGATTAATATAAATGACCAATAAACCGTTGTGAAGAAACAACTTTATTGCCATCTGGCTAATTAGTTTTGTTATTTATTGCGTGCCAATACATATATACATAAATATATTTTTTAATTGTTTGAAGGATAACTCAAAAGCTGACGATGAATTTATCTTGTTTAATTTCCTATCCGTTGTCTGTCATCTTGAAAGCAGAAACACGGGTTTTTCAAGTGGTAAAAACACGTTTTTTGAATATTTTTTACATAAACCAATATTTACCCAATGAATTTTTGGATCGTTAAATTTTTTTTATTTCTATTTTTTTTTAATGATTTTATGTACGTCTATGTAAATTGGAAACGCTCATTTTTTTTGTTTATATTAGCAAAAAATAGGATCCCTGAGATGGTTTGACACTTGGTTAAAAAACGATTCAGGAAAGCGTGACGTGACCACATGAATAAATTATTAAAATACGGCTACATTCGAAGTCGGGAGAAGCGACGAACGTGCGTGTTACAATTTATTAATGTAGAGGAATCTTGAGGGGTATATTAGGACAGTGCAGTATGGCGGTCTATCCTCTCTGCATGCCCCCACGGGGAAACGGTGTGATGGTTAGTTAGTTAGTTAGTTAATTTAGCATATAATAATTTTGTTTATGATGGTTTTATTCACAAAATAATGAAAGGATCGTTAAAATGGTTTGGACACATGGAAAGAATGAATGGTAACAAAATTATATGTTAACGATGTAAATGGAACCAGAAATAGAGGAAGACCGAGGAAAACGTGGCACGATCAAATAAATCAAATATTGAATGTCGGTCCTGTGAGGAGTCCGAGAAATCGACGCACGTGCATAACGCGATGTACTCGTATGTTGAGGAAGCGAGAGAAATATGTCAGGAAAGAAAAATGTGGCAGTTCATTCTTTCTGCCTACCCCTTCGGGGAGACGACGTGATGGTTAGTTAGTTAGTTAGTTATAATTTGTTAATAAAGAATCCCAAAAATTATGTTGACGAATTTTAATCAGAAGACAGGATAATAAATGTAGCATGACAAAATCGATAAAACTCTGAAAATCAGCCACTTTAGAAGCATAGTTAATCGATTTGCATGCATGACCCGCTGTATGAATGTGTTGGAGTCTAGAAGCGTGTTGCAGTTTATCTTTTGTTCTTAACTATTCGTGGAATCTGTCTGATGTAGAATTTATTTGTTGTTTCTCAATTGCAAAACACGCGATTATTGCAGACCTATGTGGACTCTTCTCCAGTGTGTTGCTCCTCCTGTGAGGTAGATTCCCAGCTGTCCTTCTATCTTTTAGGAGGTCTTCCACGAGGACGAGTCCGGTTGATTATGCAATGCGATTTGGGTAGTCTGGTGGTGTCCATTCTTTGAACACGACCGTACCAGTCCCTTCTTCGCTGCCTGCTCCATCTTATAATATCCTCAACCTCACATATCTCCCTGAATCTGGTATTCCTCACGTGATCTCTCAGTGTCTTGCCTGCTATCGTCCTCAGTGTCTTCATTTCGGAAGTCCTCAAAACTTGTTTGGTCTTTACTGTGTCTGCCCTTGCTTCGACACCATATGTTATTATTGGTCTTACGCACGCTTTATAGATTCTCACTCTTAATGTTCATGTCAGTGTTTTTCCATATTGTGGATTTTAGAGCCCCAGAGATTGCAGCTGCCTTGTTTACTTGGGCTTGTATTTCTTCTCGCAGATCAGCTCCCCCCACCAGGTCTATGGCTAGATGCTTGAAGGTCTTGACCTGGTCTATGGGTTGATTTTCTTTAACCAGGTTACATGTTTTGCACTCTCGATGAGACTCACCCTTCTAAATTTTATTCTAATTAAACAAAAGTCTTTCGAAAAATGTTAAGATGGAAGTGCATAATGGTGTTCTTGTACCGACCGACCCTTATGATTAAAAGTGGAAATAAGGATGAAATTAGAATAAATATAGCAGAAATGAGATATCTTTGACGAATGTGTGTTAACGCTGTCTATCAAATAGAGTGTCAAATGCAAATAAAATAAGTGATTGCAATGCGAATGGTTTGGACACATGAAAAATGATAGAGAATGTATACGTAATCGATTATGAACGGAAAAGCAAATAGAGGAAGACCAAGGAAAACGTGGCATAGTCGGAGAAAACGACGTGCGTACATGACAATATTTATGAATGTTGAGAAAGCGGGATAAGTATGTCAAGAAAGATATATTTTTTTAACGCATATTTGAGATGGCGTGATGGTTAGTTAGTAAGTGTTTAATAAGTAATAAAATAAAGAAAATAAGTTTTATAAAATTATCTAGAAATATTGAACAATAAATAGAACAGTACCTTAAATGTTTCTTAAATTAAATGTATAGGTTAACGATTATTTTGTATTATTTTATGTCTTAGAAACTGTATAAAAACATTCGCTCGAACTTAAACCAAAATATCTTGGAACTTGTAATCGAAGTTCTGGTATTTAACCTTATTTGGCGTGTGTTTAACCGTATTAGCTGCATGATCTAGATTTTTTTAAATAACAATGTCTTTACTGAAATCTGACGGACGCAATCCAACTTGAATTATAATACCTATATAACATAGTTTTAAAAAAATCATTTACGTATTTCTGTTATTATCACTCTGAAACATTTAATAGAAAAATAACTCTTAATTATATAAATTTATAATTTATTCTAATAATCAAAGCAAAAACCTTTTTTTCTATTAATTTATTTATATAAAATATCATTGATCAAATTTTTAATATTATTCCTTCAAATTTTTATATAATTATAAATTAACTAATAAAAAAGTGTTTTTTTTTTAAAGAAAACGACGAAATTATGGAAATTCGCTATTTTATCGTTTTACGTTTGAAAAAAATGTTATAAAGTATTATGTTTGACTCTAGTTCAAGATTATTTTTGTTTAAGCAATGGTCTAAAACACGAAGCTATAAGACCAGTTACAATGTTTTTATTTTTATTTTTATAAAATTAATTATTTCCTTTTTAAATAGAATAGTACCCTGGTTGTTATTTAAATTAAATGTAGGTAAACGATAATTTTATATTATTTTATGTCTTAGAAACTGTATTAAAACACACGCCAAAACATACACCAAAATGTCTTGGAAATTGTAATCCAAGTTCTGGTGTTTAGCCTTATTTGGCGTGTGTTTAACCTTATTAGCCGCTTGGGCTAGCCGCATCGGGCCCTAATATGGAGAGCCCGCGCAGAAATGTGTGTACATATTATAACATTGGTGTTTCCCCGGTGTCCCGCAGACCTACACCCGCCTGCACGTGTGCGAGGTGGTCAACGGAGCGCCGTGCTGCCAGCCAACCGTGAGTCCTTCGAATGCCGCAGCCGCAGTTGGCGCTAGTTGTGCACCAGTAGTCTTGGAACCGTATCACATCTAAGCCTTTATCATTTGCAAGAGCACTGGGATCCACAGCTTTACAATCTATAGTCAATTGACTTTTACTTATCCATAAGTCATAGACATTCTTGGGTATTCTCCAAGAATGATGCTTTCAAAATCTTATATTTTATTTAACTGTCCAAATGAAAGTTAATTTTTGAAAGCCTCGACATTTTAATTTTTCTTATAATTTTGTTTTTAAGATAATTTAATGATTTTTCCGAAATCTCTCGATGGAAGTTCATTTAAAATACTAATGAAAAAAAATGACGTTTATTTAAGAATTACTTCCACTTTGGTCTTTATTTCGATAGCGACCGGTTACGCCAAGCACGCTGGCATCGACAAATTGGGTCTGCGAGTCTGGCGAAACCGGTCGCCGTCGAAATATAGACATAAATGGAATAAAAAAAAACATGGTTTTTGATTGTGCAATCAAAAAGCAAAGGTTAGCCAATGAGGGAAGCAGCGAAATGAAAGGATTATGCCATTTTGTTTCGGTATATTTTTTAAGTAATATAAAATAATCGTTTTATGATGATCAGTAGAAAAGTCTTATATTTCCCATGGCTGGTTGATCTCTGATTGTTCTTTCTGGTGGTAAAGATGTGATGGTTTGTTTTTAGATCAGTGTTTGTTGACTGTTAATGATGTATTGAAAATGCTTTTTTGACCAGCTTTTAGGCCAAGATCAAAACGAATCCATTACTAAAATACGATTATTTCATTTCATGTGATAATATAATACTTAGATTCATTTTGGCCATTTTAAATCAATGTCAAAAAAATGTTTGAAAAAATACGGGTGTACCTCAAGGATGCATTTCAAGACACGTTTATTATCAAATATTTATTTTTGATATTATATAAACGAGAACTTGTGGGGTTAATAAACATATTATTACAAAAAAAAATTGGTGGATAAAAAAATGGTCACCCCCTTTAAAATAAATATAATACTTTGGTTGTAAATTGAAAAATTAAACATTAGAAATAGTGCAGCAACTTTGGTAGTTATTTGGATTGGATCTCTGTTTAGTTCATGAGGTGAGCACATGACAAATGATATTTTTGTATTCATAATATTTTTAATGCGTGTAGCTAATTTATAATTCTAATTTCGCTTTTACTTACATTTCGGAATAACCCTGTATTTGTGTAGATGAGTGTTATTTTTAAAATCTATAGATCTTTGAGTAGTGTTATATTTTTTATATGAAATTATATGTAGTTTTCTATTTTGTATGTAGTTATTGTTTTTTCCGACAGATTATGGTGGTTTCTAAATATTTTTATAAAATTATATGTAATAATCAAATCGAAAAAAAGTCCCATCTCCGGGAATCGAATCCAGGATCTTCGGTACCTAAGTCAGAGCTCTTGCCACTCTGCCACGAAGGTCGTCATCCGATGCAGCACTTTTCATTTATGTTTATTTGTTTCACTCGTTAAATATATTTTGTCGCTTTCTAAAATATCTTCCAAACATGGTGCGTTTTTGAATATTTATGTAAGTGGAAAAATATCATCATATTTTGTTACAAAAAAATCAATGTTATAATGTTTTTTAAATATATATATTATATATATATATTATATATATATATATATATATATATATATATATATATATATATATATATATATATATATATATATATATATATATATATATATATATATATATATATATATATATATATATATATATATATATATATATATATATATATATATATATATATATATATATATATAATATATATATATATATATATATATATATATATATATATATATATATATATATATATATATATATATATATATATATATATATATATATATATATATATATATATATATATATATATATATATTTATATATATATATATATATATATATATATATATATATATATATATATATATATATATATATATATATATATAGGCCGTTTATCCTTAGAATACCCTGTGACGCGCATACTCCGCCCATTCCACTCTACAAGCTCTCAACACTTTCGCGCAGTAGGAAACAAATTTCGTCTTCTCGCAGGGTATTCTTATGATGGATCATTAATAGTTAGTTTTCGTTTAATGTAATCCTTATTTACCATAGATTGTAGAACGTAGTTTGTTCCTATCTCTTTTTATAAGCTTGGATGTCTTAACGTAAGCTTTATATATAAAAAAAAATAGCGGATCCGACAGAGGTTTTCTTGTCCGAACGTTTGCTTGCCTGGTATTAACTGGTTCACTAAACGTTTTTTCTAAGTTCGTATTTTCGATTAACTGTATACTAAATGACATTTGACATTGAGTTTGAATTTTAAATCTACGCCACGATACAACGCAAGTGACGTGCGCATGCTTAAACACAGAATTCGACATTAGCGCCATCTGTGGTAAACAAACAAAACTATGAATTATTCATGAATTTCCCAGATGGTTTTAACGGTCACCTACCGGGTCCAATTGTGAATCTATACCATCCAGGGACCCACTCAAACACACATTTTTTTAATCAAAATCGGTCCAGCCGTTTAGGAGGACACCCGAACAACGAACTACATACGCCCATCTAAAAGAATAATATAAAGATATTATTTTAATATTAACGAGAGAAAGCTTTTTTTTACAAATATATTCAATAAATATTATACAGGCAAGATCAAATAGAGAAATCCAAACGAAGAACAATTGGCATTTTTGTATTTATCAGACCATAACTAATTTTCGTTATATCTTTATGTATGGAGAAAAAACGAATTCACTTTGAACGTTTGAGGATTTCATTATAACTCGATATATCATTTTTAATTTAGGTGTGAGTTACGAATTAGTTTTTTCTTCCGAACTTAAGTAAATTTTCATTAAATCAAAACTGTAATGTTTACTTTGATATGTTTTCATGTTTTTTTTGTCAAGATTATAGTTGTTGATTCGAGATAGCGAATTTGTGAACACTCTACTGATTATCATGTTTCTATATACAGGGTGTTCTATATACAGGATGTCCCAGTAGTAGGTGTCCATAATAATAATTCCTCTCTGTTTAAGTAGTGTGATGGTTCATAAGTTTCTTAGTTTGTTAACCACAACGACAATAAAATACAAACCATCACGCCATTTCCCCGAAGGGGTTAGTTAAAACAAACGACTCTGTCGGTCGTTCATCGTTTGACTACACATATTTCTAAGGGATTGAATCTGTATCGCATTTATTCTGCTCTGATAGTTCTTTTGCCAGTTTCATGCTTCACTTCCGTACATCAGGGTTAGTACTATAACTCCATTGTTAGTTAGTTAAAACTAAACGACTCTATCAACTGTTAGGCCCTTCGTGTTTGGTGAATGCGTGGGCTTCTTGCTTTTGCGGAAATTGTAAACTATAAACCGCGCTAAACTTAGATGCCGCTAAACTGTCGTAAAGTGTTCGCGTGCCGAAAGCGATATCCCAAAGTGTCGAGGTTCGGTTCCCTCCGGCCGTGTTCAACCCCCGACAGTGGCACTAGAGCCGGCCACGCCATTAGGGGCTGAATTCTAATCATTGTGAATCGTCTTGGGGCACGCGAATTTTACATCTACAGCTATTCCCAAACTTTGTTTCGAAATAAATAAATTCGTTTTCGATAAACTTAAGGCGCCAACACCGTGGAATTCTAAAACGACGAATTATTTTATAAATTATAGCAATGTATGATAGTTGCGAAGCCTTTCACATTGCATTAATAAAGATTTTCTGCTTAATGCTTACAAATATTACTTACTTATATTAATGCATTAGAGATGGTTCGACATTAGGAATAAAAAATCTTCTCCAAAGTCAAAAGTATTCGTCTTCTGAACGTACTTTCACGAATATGGAAGACGTCGATCTCCGAAGCGATCATGTTCAGCAGTTTGATTGCTCTCCCTACCGGCATCACCAGAGGCAGGTTGGTTCTGCATGACTGCGGCCATTTCGGTTAAAAAGAAATGACGCATTATCAAATTGTTTTATGAACTTTTTTTTTCACTTTTAAGTTTATTTTTTCGACATGTTTCGAAGGCTTTACACCTTCGTCATCGGGAGAACGATATTATGAAACATGTCGGGAAAAATAAACTAAAAAAAACCCAGTATTTTAATAAGTAAAAAAGTCGTCATTGTGGAATTCCACAGTGTTAACCCCTGAAGTTTATCTAAAATTTAAAAAAGCGTGTGTGTAATATGTAAAAGGTTCAGTAGTTGGAAAACTTTAAGAAACTCTGTACTTAATGCATTGCCTTACTGCCTTGTTTAGTATTTGAATCTATGTTCTATTACGTAATAAATCCACTTCTATGCGCCGTTATGTGAGGTTAAGATTTTCTTTTAGCTTTTCGAGTGAAAATGATGATAAATTGACTTGACTTTTTTCCTTAGATTATGTATTGAAATTAATTTTTACGTAGTTAAAGATAATAAATGCATTGATCCTTAACCAATATAGAAGCACGACTACTTTCTAGATAGGATAGGTAGAGAGAATAATTCCAAGATATGGATATTATTCTCTCTACCTATCCTTTCTAAATCAAATCAAATCAAATCCGTTTATTTTCTCAAAAGATACGAGTATTACAAACAATTATTATAGTTTAAGACATCTGTTGAAAACAGGTAAAATATAATAAATATATAATTCCAGGAACGCATGAGGATGGTTCGACATTAGGAATACAAGATACTATCCAAAGTCAAGAGTATTTTTGACTTGACAAAATGATGACTCTCTCGAGTTCATCTTCATTCATACAACGTAACACGCACGTTTTTTCCGACTTCAAATGTGGCCGACTTATAGTAATTAATTAATTTGGTCTTGTCATGTTTTCCTTGACCATTTTTCGGCTTATTTTTCCATTAACTTGTATATATATATACACTCTGGTGACAACGGTGGGAAGAGCAATGAATCTGCTGAACGCGGTCTCCCCGGAGATCGACGTCTTTCATATTAGTGAAGGTACGTTCAGGAGACAAATACCCTTGACTTTAGAAAGTATCTTGTCTTCCTAATGTCGAACCATCTCTAATGCGTTCCTGGAATTATGTTGTATTTTTATAATATTTTACCTGTACTCAATAGATGCCTTAAACATTTTGCGGTTTGTAATGTCTTTTGAGTTAATAAACTGATTTGATTTTATATATATTTTTACCATTCTTCATCAATTCGTTCCATTAGCGATCTTTTCTAATTTCGTTTTATCTTTTATAATATATACAACAAACGTCATATGAAGAAGACAAATCTCTTTGAATTAGAAGATGTTATAATGTATTCTGAATTAGAAGTCAAATCACGCCAGAGTAACGGAACAACTGGTCCATTGAGAGATTCGCCATGAGATAACGCGCTCCACTCGGGAGTCACGTTTGAAAATGCATTAATTATTATTGATAACAAAAAAATCCAACAATATTATAATACCCAGTTTAAGACCGTTATTTTTTCAAGGTTAAATGTATTTTTTATTTCGTGGATTGACTATGAAAGGAATTACAGTCGGAAGAGATTAAAGTAAAGATATATTAATTAACGATTTGCATAAGAGATGGTGCATCTCATTTATTTGTATCATTATTACCATCACGTAGAGTTAGAACCAAGCGAATGAATGGGTGTTACGCTAAATGTAGTAATCGAAATATATTGCATATGATGCCCCAAAATAACGCTTATGTTACATTTGTGATAATATATAGAGAAACGTGGCACGATCAAATTTATCAATTATTTTTTTTTTTATAAAAGGATTAATTGTATCTCAATAAATTAATTTTTGAAAGATGTATATATGCTAGAATTCTGCATTTATCTTCACATTTTTTTTTATCACTCTACACTAGCGTCATCTTTTAAGATTGGGAAGCATTAAGCAGAAAATCTTTATTAATGCCCTGTGAAAGGCTCTTCATCAATTATTAAATAAGGACGGTCACGTGAGGAATCGTAAAAATCGACGTGCGTGCACGACACGATTTATGAATGTATTATAGATAAAACGTGAGAAGTGTTAGTCAGAATTGAACAAATTAGCGGTTAATTATTTCTGCCTACCCCTTCGGAGAGACGGTGTGATAGTCAGTGAGTTAAATTTGTAAGAATCGCAGAAATTAGCGTAAACATCCCTAAATGTGAAAAAAAAATCTAGTAATTGCCGAATGCCTTAATTGCAATATTTCCTTACCGCCATATCTTACTGCGATTCTAAATAAGATACCATTAAGCTAAGATGGCAGTGCACAATTAATTTCTTGTGCCGACTCTTATGTTTAGAAGTGGAGCATGAAACTGGCTAAAGAAGGATGAGATTAGAATAAATTCAGTACAAATGAGATCTCTTAGACGAATTTATGGTAAATATGTATATGAGTGTCAAATGCAAATATAAGAAGTGAATACAGTGAAATGAAAGTGTAAAAACAAAATAATGAAAGGATCTTTAAGATGGTTTAGACACATTATTATTATTATTATTATTATTTTGTTGAAAAAACTCCTTACATCATTACAGCGCAAGCCAAATCGATGTAAAGGGTGAAATAAAAGAATATCAAAGGAAATATACATAGAACCATATGAATAGGAAAAACCAGTTATCTGCTTGCTGCCTTTATCATAAGGGCATTTACGAATTCGCCATAATTGCATCCAAAGAGGTCTATCTCTTTTGCAACCTCATTTAAGAGACGAATCGCCTTCAATACAGGAGAACTTCGAAGGGCCTCTGTACGGCAATTTGGGGCATAAAATAATATATGCCCCCTTGCTCTGTTGTATGTACATGTACATGTAAAGAATGTACATGTAAAGAATGTGTGAAGACAGAATAGTGAAGAAAGTATATGTAAACGACGTAAACGGAGCTAGAAATAGAGTGAGGGTGAGAAAACGTGGCACGATCAAATCAATCAATTATTAAATGTCTGTCACGTGGGGAGTCGGCGTAATCGATTAGCGTACATGACACGGTGTATGAATGTAGCGGAAGTGAGAGAAGTATAATAAGACAAACTCCATAAACTAACTAACCGTCACGCTGTTTTTCCGGAGGGGTAGGCATAGAGGCTGGACCGCCACAATATCATCTTGGGACATCTTCTACATTCATACACCGTGATACTCACGCTCGCCGCTTTTATTAATTGATTAATTTGCCAATTTTTCCATTCACACTACTTGTAGACCTTTTTATTTATTCTTCCCTCATCCATTTGTAATATTTAACTTGTGTAAATTTAGAAATACTAGCGTGATATGCTTATGATGTGAATAGAATCGAAAGAATGTGAAAAATATTTTAGATACAATACAAATTAATTTTCTTGCATTACACGCTTTATGAATGCAACTGGAATATATAAGCATGGCGCTCCATCCATTCTGTGTTTTCTTGTGATAAACGAAATGTTATTTGATTAGAATTAGTAATTTATTATTATAATTGTTAAAAGTCTTTATTTAGTATTAAATATTGAAGAAAATATACGTTTACTAGAAGGTCACTTTACATATCATTTGATGATACCCTAGCAAGGTGAAGCACGTCACACTCTCTTAAAATATTATGTCTATTCTAGAAAACGTACAATTTTCTTTATATTATATAAAAATAAAATTAGTGATTGCACTGTTATGCCGCTATCTATATACACAAAATTAAAATAATAATTGTGATATTTTAAGTATTTTTATTTTATTTGTTAAAGCCGTGCCACACTGTTCGAAACAAGCTCTCCACAAGGGTGACCTTGGTGGAATGTGGAGCTCCACATGTTGAATGCTTGTTTACAACAGTTTACAACACGCATACTATGCGCGTCCGTCCACAAAGGTTGTTGAAGGTCAAACGAATTTTGGTTTCAATCAAGTGTCTACACAGTTTACCGCTGGTGGAGACCGATGTGGAGAGCTTGTTTAAAACAGTGTGGCACGGCTTTTATGCTGTTTTAAAATTTTGTTTGTTTGTTTGTTATTTTTGCCGCTTTGTTACTTGTCTCGTGTCGTTTTTGTTGTTGTTGTTGTTGTTGCTGTATTTGTTCTCTGGACTGATTTTTTTATTTTCTTTTCTAGGCTAACCGTCATGTGAACGACCTGTTTGAAGATCTGCGAGATGGGCTGAACCTCATGTCGCTGCTGGAGGTGCTTTCTGGCGAACACCTCGTGAGTACACTTAATTTTATTTCTCATATGAAAGAGCTGAAAGGGTTGGAAGCAGGTGTAAAAATGAATGGTGTGTCAGTAAGCTGTTTGTTGTATGCGGACGACGCTGTGCTACTTGCAGACAACGAGCACGAACTGCAAGCCCTGGTGTCTAGTATGTATGAGGTATGCAAGCGATACGATTTGATGATGAATGTGAATAAGTCAAAGGTAATGATTTTCGAAAAATAGGGAAGCATGACAGTCTGCAACATTAGTGTAAACGGTGAAAATCTGAAACAAGTGAATGAATTTGTTTACTTAGGAAGTATGCTTACAAAGAATGGGAGGGTGGAGAAGGATATTGAAAGAAGATTTGGGGCAGGCAACAGAGTAAATGGTGCACTTAAAGTTGGCATCGTAAACAAAAGCCTATCTAATAAAGCTAAGATGGTAGTGCATAATGGTGTTCTTGTGCCGACCCTTATGTATGGAAGTGAAGCATGGAACTGGCAAAAGAAGGATGAAAGTAGAATAAATGCAGTAGAAATGAGATTTCTAAGACGAATGTGTGACAAATCTGTATATGATAAAGTGACAAATGCAAGTATGTGAATGTGGTGCGAATGAAAGTGTTATGAACAAAATAAGGAAAAGGTAATTAAGATGGTTTGGACACATGGAAAGAATGAGTGAAGACAGAATGGTAAAGAAGGTATATGTAAACGGCGTTAACGCAGCTAGAAATAGAGGAAGGCCGAGGAAAACGTGGCACAATTGGTAAATATTGAATGTCGGTCACGTGAGGAGTCGGAGAAATCGACGTGCGTGCATGACAAGATGTATGAATGTAGAGGAATCGAGAGAAGTATGTCAGTACAGAACAGTGTGGCGTTCCATTCTTTCTGCCTACCCCTCCGGGGAGACGGCGCGATGGTTAGTTAGTTAGTTAGTAAGTAGATAAATAATTTAATTTTGGGTACACCAATAGATATCGGTGGTGGTCCAAATTTGGTCATTATCTGAGAATATTTGAGAAATTATATATGAGCCCCAAGCATGAGCGCATACGCTATCTGACAATGAATACAATGGCCCCACGGTTGGTGCGATTCGCACGGAAAGGTTTTACACAAGTTTTGGACTTACACCTTCAATATATCGTCATACCAATAAAATATAATAAAAATTCTAGAAAATAAACGTTTTCATTCGTAAAGGGTATTTTTTTAGAGGTATACAAATTCAAAATGAAAATAAAACATTTAAATGATGTTAATGTCTGTGATATTGGCTTCTATTAATAGATAATTTTATACCATTATTGTTTAAATATGATTTCGGGCATATGAGCGCCACGGCTAGCTCGAATGAAGCGCTATCGTGAAATCCAATTTTCGACAATTATCGTCTTTGTGGATGCGTATTATCCACTAGAGTGTACGTGGTGCGAAAACGATCCATGGTCTTCCAAATAACTTGCTCGGATGGACGATTATGTCGACCGTAAAATGGACGTAGTGCACGATAAGTTTGGCGAACCGGCCCATGATTTTCAAAATAAATTTGCACAATTTGCAAGCGCTGTTCTGACGTCAGTCTATTTATGATAAAATGGCAACACGTAATCACTACAAATCAACTATCAACTGTCAAATTGACATTCTGTAGAAACAATGTTGCTAATTTAAAAACCAAACCTCTAAAAAAACACCCTATATTAATTATACATATATACCATGTTTCTGAGGGATGAGTTTGTCTTCCACAGCCGCGCGAGAAGGGGCGCATGCGCTTTCACATGCTGCAGAATGTTCAGATGACGCTGAGTTTTCTGCACTTCAAGAAGATCAAGGTGGTCAACATCCGCGCCGAGGACATCGTGGACGGCAACCCCAAGCTCACCCTGGGACTCATCTGGACCATCATCCTCCACTTCCAGGTCAGTCCTTTTATTTTTACAGCCACCGTCTTCTACAAATCATAATATATAATTATACATTAAACAAATTCAATCCGAGTCCAAGTTGTCGAGCTTATTTAAGTTGTATTATAATGCGTGTTCAAACAACCCTAAAACAAAAGCTGTTTATGTTCTCAAATTGTAATAAAACCTTCATAACAAGAGTCGGGTATCCTTCTTCTTGGGATATAATAAGAAGTGTATAGTTATATTACAGTGCAAAAGTATCACGTTTGCTATAATCGGTATGCTTTGGAATTTGCACCATCATTTGTCTGTGGTATGGTATTACAATTGGTGTCGTATTTTGACACGAAGTATGAAGATTTATCTGCTTTTATCTTGCATAAGTGCAGCAAAATTTATTATCTTACATTAATATAATTATGTATCAACAAGAATGATGGCAATCTCATAAGTAAAATGTACTTTTTTTATTAAGAATACAAATAATGTAATTGGACACTCTTGGATTTCATGTGGCTTGGTATCGTCTCAAATTCGACAATTTTGTTTGTTGACGTGCCCATTCATCCAGAAATGTGCCTCATCGCTGAAGATGATTTTTCGATGAAAATTAGGGTCAGTTTCCAACTGCTCCTGAGCCCTCTTAGCGAACACACGTCATTGTTAATGGTCGTTTACCTTGAGCTTCTGGGTCAGTTGAATTTTGTACGGGTGCAGGCCCAAGTCACGACGCAAAATTCGCCAAGTTGTGGTCTGCGAAAGGCCTTTGGATTATCCTGCACACTCTCACGGACAGAGGCGATGTTTTCGGCAGATCTTGCGTTTCGTCGACGTACGGGTGTTGGTTGATTGATTACTGAACCAGTGGACTCAAATTTATCCACCACACTGCGAAGGAGGACGCTCATGGCGACCGTAAAATGGGCGAAGCGCGCAGAACGTTGCCCGAACAGAACACCGATTTTGATAAAACAATTTTATAATTCGCACGCGTTGTTGAACGCTATATCCGTCCATGGTGATTTGGCAAAACAGACTGAATAAATGACAGCCAATTTGACAGATGTCGCTTCAACAATATGGCCGCTTCAACTGTCAAAGTTCGGAAGTGCCTATTGGAAGACCCTTTATATAGTCTTCTTCTTCTCTTCTTCTTCTCTTCTTCACTTTTGGTAGACTCAGGAGTCTGTTATTTCAGGCGGGTCCTCTTGAGACGCTGAACTCCAGCTTTCTGTCCACCGTTTCGGGGGTCATCCTGGTCGGCGTTGTCCGTTTGGCGTTCCATGGAGAGCTATGTGTTGTATCCTATTTGAGCTCATCCTCTCTACATGTTGATGCCAGTATCGCCGTCTTTGACGTCCCCATCTGACCACATCTTCGACCTCGCAGATTTCTCGGATTGCTGTATTCCTAACTCGATCACGTAGAGTCTTGCCAGCTATAGCGCGGAGTGTTTTCATCTCGGTTGTCCTGGGCATGCTCTTTGTCTTGACAGTGTCTGCCCTCGATTCAATGCCATATGTGAGAATTGGTCGCAATAAATGCGTACCTTGCTGTCAGTCCTCATGTCCTTGTTTCTCCATGACATTTTTCAGGCAGCTTGCAACCGCTCCAGCCTTATCTACCTGTGACCTTACTTCTCTGGGGAGGTCATTAGAGCTGGTTACTTTATATAGTGAATAGGTTAAAAAAAATCTTTATATAAACGTCTTCATTTCTCGCCGCCATTAGTCTCGGCTGGATGTGTTGCTGTGTGATTTTTTTTAATGAGTTTTTTCCTAGACAACACACTATTTGAGGATCCATTTGAATCGGTTTACACAACAATGGCATTTCCTCTTGCGGCCTTGGCCCGGCTCGGTGCAAAATAATTTGCCATTTCGGCGAGTAAACAGCGCCAGACGCTTTGTGGCGAATTTTAAAGGATTTTTACCTACTTGGAATGCAAACATTTGCAAAAAAATAAAATACGAACCGATGTGCCATTCGCGCTCTTCGGTGACGCAACGAGCGTCAATATCCTCGAAATAAAAAACAATGTGATTCTTGACTGTTTGAATGTGACAATGTATAGTCCAAAGACATTGAGCATGCAGACATTATTCACGTCTCTTTGATCTGTACATTAGAACTAGCGCCGATGTGTGTCATTGAAGTTTATGTTTCATATTTGTTACTTCCTTCTTCGTGCATAATGAAAGTGTTTATACATTTTCAGTGCTGCTTTAAGACGCAGCGTCGCCTTTTCTTAAGTTTTTTGCACTCGTCTTGTGTACCGGTCCACGCATTTCCCACGCACCTCTCTTTCTTATCTTAATGTCGTCCACATTCCAGTGATAATAATAAATAATATAATAATTAATTGGATAATTTATAGAGATAATCTCAAGGGCGCTGTAGAAAATGCTTACTTTATAAAAAATAAAAATATTTAAAATGAGGGCTGCACCCAACGCAGTCCATCAACCCTTCTTAACAGGAAAGGATAATTTGAAAAGGTGCGTTTTGAGTCTCGATCTAAACTCTGACTGATTCTCAATGCACTTAAGGTCTGCTGGAAGATTGTTCCAGGCTGAAGGGCCGGCTACCGCGAAGGCTCGGTCGCCAAAGTTTATGCTAGGACAGCGTTTTGGCACAGTAAATCTACCGATCGCAGAAGTCTTAGCTCATCGCAATGTAGACTGTCTGGCATTCAGGTTCTCGTTGATGTAGAGTTCAGATATATAAGCTGGTGCCATTCCATGCAACGCCTTGAAGACCGTCCAGCAGAGTTTGTATTGTATCCTTTCTGGACATTTCAGTCAGTGGAGCTCCTCAAGATGCTGTGTTATGTGACACCTCTTCAGCACACCTCTTATCAGTCTTGCTGCTGCGTTAAATGCAGACTGTAGTTTATTAGTTTGCTGTTTGGGGATTTTGGCGTAGACTACATTGCAGTAATCTAGTCGTGATAGTCAAAGAAATTGATAAATGTTTTAAAACTGTCAACGGGAATATTTCTTTTTATGAATCTTAATTGCCTTAGATGAAAGAAGCAAGAATGATCGGTCTCTAGATGGACGCCAAGAACATTTATTGAATTTTTATGTGAGATATCTGTGTCGGATGTAGGTACTGGGGAGCGATCAATTAATTTTTGGCGCTTCATAGAAGCAGTCCATAGAAATTCTGTGATATTCTGAATCACTGAAATATTTGTACCAAGCTTACACCATTATTCATAATCGCCGGATCATCATACTCGGGACTTTTGTTTTAATTATTCTGAAATATTAGCATCAAGCAAACACCATTATTAATAATCGCCCTTATGACTTATATACATATAAGTTATATGCATATAATATTAGTTTGTAACAGTGGCACCAGTCTGTCGATGCCAGCGAGCCTGGCGAAACCGGTCGCTGTCGAAATAAAGACAAAAATGAAAGTAGTTAAAAAAACATCGTTTTATATAATTATTATTTAAAATGAACTTCCATCAAGAGATTTCAATATAATCATTTGATTGTAATATTTGAGCTGACGGGTGATAAATCGATGTATGAGCTAATTTTTTTTATAGTATTTATGTATTGTCAATTTAAATGGGATTAAAGTCACTGCTTTCAACCGTATCACAGCATACGTTAATTGTTTTTATTTTCTATTAATTAGCGATGAAAATTTATTGTGGCATTCGGTCGACTTACCTAAAAAGGCTTCTATTTACATTCCTAGTTGAGGTACGTGCCCAGATTATGATGTCACGCTCCCCGTATGACTTCTTTGACGTGTCTACAATTATCCCCCGAGCCGTATTGGCCAATCTTAAACCAGTACTGATCGGCGTTCCGTGGAGATCAGAGGTTCCCAGACTTTTTCGCCCCTTAGACCACTTTTTTCCCGTTAACCCCCTGCCTGTTAAATATTGATTTTTTCTAAATTTATTAACGCCAAATGTATTTTTTCATTTAGCAGAGACTTGGAAGTCTACCGCGGACGTTATTGGTAAACTCCAGGTGTTTATAAATAGGTGCCTTCGCTAAATATTCAAAATCTATTGGCCCCAAACAGCGTCAAATGCCGCTCTCTGGACTATGACAGGCGAAAAGCCAATTAGAGAACAGGTCGCTAGACGCAAATGGCAGTGGATCGGTCACACTCTGAGTCGGAACCCAGCCTGCATCGCTCAGGGTGCACTAGACTGGTCCCCTATGGGGGGAAAGAGGAAGCGAGGCAGACCTAGAGCCACCTGGAGAAGGGCCCTGCAGGGCGAGGTTAAGGCGGCAGGCCTCACTTGAAATGATGTTAGGCATCAGGCATGCGATAGAGTCGGGTGGAAAAGGTTCCTTGAGGCCCTATGCACCACGGAGGTGTGACAGGACAAGAAGAAGAAGAGACGCAATTTAATGTAGCTTTGTAAATAGTGGATATATGTAAATATATAATATTATGTAGAGTAGTAGTTCTTCTTCTTTTAATAGATCTGACGAACTGTGACACAGAAATCATGTCTCGTCGGATAATGAGGTCCAGCTGTCCTTCCATCTCTTAAGCGGTTTTTCAGGTGGGCGGTGTCCGGAGGGATTTCATAAGCTGCTGTATATGCAAGTCTGTCACCACCCATTCGGGCTACATGGTCCCTCCAGTATCTTTTCTTCTGGATCTACTCCACTGATCCTCTATTTCGCAAGTTTTTCTTATAAATACGTTGCGGACACGATCTTGGAGAGTTTTTCCAGTAATTGATCTTAGGACCTTCATCTCCGATGTTCTTAGTAGTCCCTTGGTTCGCACAGTGTCGGCCCGCGTCTCTACAGCGTACGTCGTGATAGGTCGCACGCATGTTTTATAAATTCTGATCTTGCTGTCGATACGCATGTGCTTGTTCTTCTAGACTAGATTCTTCAGATACCCTGACACGGCAGAGGCTTTACTGACTTGTTCTCGTACTTCGGTATAAAGGTCATTTTGGCTGCAGATCTCTACTCCCAAATATCTGAAACTCATGACTTGCTCCACAGGTATATCATCAACAGTCAGCTTACATCTTGTAGGTTGCCTAGATATATTGAGACTTTTTGTTTTGTTGACTGATATAGCCATATTTAGCCTTTGTGATACTGTGTGGAACATTCTTTGCAAGTCATCTTCAGACTCAGCTATCAATGCGGCATCGTCTGCATAAGAAATGACGTTCACAGTGTTACTGCCCATTTTATAACCTATTCCCAAGCCAACTACCTCTTCTATGATTTCGTCCATAATAAGATTGAACAGAAAGGGGCTCAAACTATCTCCCTATCTTATACCATTGCTTGCAGGAATTTCCCTAGACAGTTCATTGTCAACCTTAATTTTTGTTTTGAAATTGGTATACAGATCTTGGACAACAACATTGGGAATCTGTGGGATACATCGAATCCGAAGCTGAAACTAAGCGGAGACAAATATACGTACTAGACATGTATGCAATGTAACTGTGTAAGATATCGTGACATGAAGTACTAGAAAATATATATTAAAAGTAACTTTCTTTTTAAATGTATATTATTACGGTTGTAATGTTTCGCCTCACAAGGACATTATAAAAACGTAGTGATTAGATAGTGTTTTAAACAAAATAATGAAAGGGTCATTAAGATGATTTGGACACACGGTAAGAATGGTAAAGAAAGTATATGTAAACGAAACAAGAAATAGAGTAGGACCGTGGCACGATCAAATCAATCAAATATTTAATGTCGATCATGTAAGGCGTATGAAAATCGACGTGCGTGCATAACACAATGTTTGAATGTTGAGGAACCAAGAGAGGTATGTCAGGGAAGTCCATCCTTTGTCGTTCCCCTTCGGAGAGACTGCTTGATGATTAATTATTTAGTTACAAAATCAAGGTGCATGTACAACAACAACAAACCATCACGCCATTTCTCCGAAAGGGTAGGCAGAGAAAATTTACCGCCTCTATCCTGACACCTCTCTAGATTCCTCCACATTCATACAGCTAGTCATACACGTATTCTTCCGTCTTCTATAACATGGCCGAACTTTAAGATTTATTTCATTTGGTCATGACATGTTTTCCCCGGTCTTTCTCATCTATGCAATCCATTCACATAGTTAATTCACTAGATTCAAAATACACATTCATTAGACTCAAAACGCACCTTCTCAAATTTCCATTTCCCGAAGGAAGGGCTGATCGACTACGTCAGGTGCAGCCCTCATACTAAATATGTTTATTATTATTATTATTATTTTAACTAGTTCATAAAATGGAGAATTTTTCTACAGCGCCCTTGAGATGGGTAATTCATTAAAATGGCGCTCTATAAATTATCCAATTTATTATTATATTATATTAACGTATACTTTCTTAATCATGACTACGTTCAAGTAGGCATAAATATTGGAGAGACATCTCCAGGCGTAATCTAGTACTGTATGATTTGCAGAGACTTTCACAGTGCATTAATAAAGATGTTCTGCTTAATGCTTCCCAATCTTAATAGATGACGCTAGTGTAGAGTGAACTAAAATATGTCTTATCTTTATAAGCGCGGAATTCTAGCATATATACAAGTTCCAAAAAATTGTCAAATGTGGTGGTCATAAGAAGGGCAGAATGGGGAATGTTGTTAAACATAAAGCGATCGCTCAACCCAACCAATGACATGTCATAAGTCCTGTAAGCGCCTCGGCCACCACATTCTGTTCCCAGAAAAACAATTTACATCTTCGTCTCTATTGAGATACAATTAATCCTTATAAAAAATAAATAATAATCATTATTTATTTATCCGTGCCTTCCATATGTCCAAACCAACGCAGTGATTTTTTTTTTCATAATACTTTCTTCATCTCTACATTCCTTCATGATATCAGCATTCTATCATACATCGTTTCACGACATATACGTCTACTATAGAAGTTTAAACCGTTGTACTGGTGATATTTGGCTCTTTTAACTTACTAGTATCCTGACTAATGGATAAGGTTTTAAGAAAACTATGTTGAAACGCCATCTTTCGGAGTGTACTGGCAATTCAGCGATACCGTGTGCGATGTACCTTTATGAATAAATAACGCTCTTTTTCTACGCATTTAACACACTTCCCTGCTAATTGTACAGTGTTTGAGTTCCGTTGTTTACCTATACTAATGGCCCGTTGTTCGCTGCCATATCTACTCACCTTCATGGTGGAGTCACCGCCTCTACAGACACCGTAAGATATCATTAATACGAATGAAAACGTCTGTTTTCTCATCATCATCAGTGGTACTACAGCCCACTATGATCCTTACTACTACTTCAGATTTTCCCACTCTCCCCAATCCATCACCCGCATTTTTTAATTTACAACATCAAACTTCCTATTAATCCTCTCTGCGCCATTCATTCAACTAAGTTTGGGCCTTCCCACACCACGTTTTCCGTCACGTTGGGTGTCGAGAATCTGCCTCAACCATCTAAGGTTCTTCTTCTTTTTCCTTTTTGTAGACTTGCGTGGTCTGTTCTCCAGAGTGTTGCTCTTCCTGTGAGGTAGATTCCCAGCTATCCTTCCATCTTTTAGGAGGTCTTCCACGAAGACAAGTCCCACGGTGCTGATTATGTAGTGTAATATAGGGGGGTCTGGTGGTGTCCATTCTATGGACATGAACGTACCATTAGCTCATGCGCTGTCTACTCCATCTTTAAAAATCCTAAGCCTCAAATATCCCTCTTAAGGTCCATTTACACTGCACAGTCATCAGCCGATACCGACACGTCACGATAAAAATGGCATTGAATCTCACTGACTCGTTATCTCAAATGTTATAATAAAATCGCCTTCGGGGGTTGCCGAAGAAAGCACCTACCTACACAAAATTGACGCTTAATAAAAATGATCAGTATGTTTCAGGATGTGTTTCCTACAGTATATAATTCTTTTTAACAAAATGTCGTTTTTACTACCATTTAAATTCGCCGTGGAGAAGGTGATTATCTCGGAATTTAAATATAATATAAACGGAATCGGCATTAATTAAAAGTAACAAGACACCATCAAAATAAACAAAACGATTATTTGCTCAACGCAAACCCGTGACGTGTCAGTATCGGCTGATGACTGTCCAGTGTAAATGGACCTTTATTCTGGTTTTCTTTAGGTGTTCCACACGTTGTCATGCCTGCGATTATCCTCGGTGTCTTAATCTAAGAAGTCCTCAATTGGTCCTGACTGTGTCTGATCTTGGTTCAACGCCATATTTTATTATAAGTCTTACGCATTCTTTATAAATTCTTATATTACTCTTAATGGCCATGTCTCTTTTCATATTTCACATTTTAGAGCACAATAGATTTGCTGATTCTCCTAGAAGTTTTATTTTATATCGTGGCCTTGCTTAGGCATTATCAAATGTTAGATATTGCACATTTGATCATGTTTTTCAATGGGACACATGTTATTCCAACAAAATAAATTTAAAAAAATTTATTAATTATTTTATATGGAGTTTTACATCAATTCTTTGAAACGCAGAATTTTCAATCGTTCATTCTTCCAAGAGTAAGTGATTGTATGTATGTGATACAAGTTTCATTGTGTACAACAATCTCTTAATACTATATACCACCACAACGTCACGAGCCTCGGGTGTCCATTATGTCTTCCACGGATTTACAGTATTACACACTTTGACAGTGACGTGAGTTCACGCCCTCCCGTCGACCTTTCAATCTCATTGGATCGAACGTCTATTTATTATTCACTGTTTCAATAATGATATAACACCATTTTTTGAATGTTTCAATCCTAGGGAATGGTTCGCAGGAAAGTCCAATTTCTTTGCTGATTCTTTGAATGCCATTTGGTAGTTTCCCGTTGCGTTCTATGTTTTTTTTATATAACAGGTTATTTGAACCACCTGACAATCAATTAATTTTTAAACTATTGATTATCGTGACATGTGATAGGTTACGTGAATATTACCTGACCAAAAAAGGCTTAATTTTTTTTTCACACCGTCATCGCAGGGGATCGAACCTGAGACCTTCGTTCATAGCTCTTTCCACTCTGCCACGAAGGTCGTCAGTATTAAATATTACATAAACATTGTAAAAAAATTGTTTATCTGCGAAGCATGTTTACAAGAGATGGAAGAATGGAGAAAGATATCCGAAGAAGGTTTGGAGCTGGAAACAAAATAAATGGTGCACTCAGTCATTACCGCAAATAGAAATATATCGACTGAAGCAAAGATGGCAGTGTACAATGCGGTTCTAGTGCCGACCCTTATGTATGGAAGTGAAGCTTGGAGTTGACAGAAGAAGGATAAATGCCGTTGAAATTAGGTCACTAAGAATAATGTGCGGAAAAACAATGTATGATAGAATATCTAATGAAAGGAATGTAAGGCGGATGAATGCGTGATAAATGAAATTAAGGAAGGGTCACTAAGATGGTTTGGACATATGGAATGAATGGATGAAGGAAGAATGGTTAAAAAGATATATACAAGTAGTGTGAATGGGAAAAAAGTCGAATAAGGCCAAGGAAGACATGGCACGACCAAATTAATCAATTACTGAAGGCGGCCATGTTCGAAGTAGGAACAATCGACGTGTGTTCATGTCACGATGTGTGAATGAAGAAGAGGCGCGAGAATTATGCCAGGATAGAACAATGTGGCGATCCATCCTCTGCCTACTCCTGCTGGGAAACGGCGTGATGGTTAGTTAGTTAGTTAGTAAAAAATGTCAAGTTTTCTCCAGTTTCCAGAAGATCCAAGTCCAAGTCATCGGAAGAATGATCGGAAGTTTAAATCGGTCGAGAAATGTTAACTCAAAAAAGAAAAAAACATTGTTTTAATTTATTTAAAAAAAAACGCATTTCGTTTAGTATCTTCATAAATAATCATTTTCTCGTATTTTTGCTTTATTGATTCAATTTCATTGAATCCAAATTTCCACACGTTCGTATTGCGAGCGCTTGTCGATTCCGCGTTGCGTGTTCATGGCATTATCGTTGCGTTTCGCGTGGGATGACTCCTTATTAAGGTTGCTAATTGCATAAATATTTCAGTTTTTACCGTGTCTTTTGTGCAACTCGCTGCTGTGGTTAGATTTATGGTAGCCTTGGGCAAACACATGCGTTACCCGCCCTACCTGTGGGCGGACTATGGTAATACTCATGGGCATTTTACTCACATTTAAAGGCGTCTTATTTCACTCCAACAGTTGTCTATTTGTTGGTAATTTTGTGACAAATTGCTCTATAAATCTTCTAGATGCGTTTATTTATTATTACTGTTCAGCATTTTACGTGCGTTACTGGGAAAAGAAGCATGAAAGTAATGTCATAGACGAATGTGTGGAAAATCGGTGTATGAATGTCGAATGAAAATTATCTTCTATCAGTGCCGTGTCGGGTCCCCTCAACGTCGGCGATCACTGCAGCAAAAGCATCTCTGTGCCATTTAGAACAGCTTCTGAATTCTTGTCATAACTGTCCATTCTTTTATGTTCCGCAGCCAGGACAACTGCCTTATACCAACTCCCGACATCCCTCCACTTACCAATTAATATCAGTCGAAGGAGGTGGTATTTTTCTCCCCTAAGCACATGATTACGACGATTCAATTTAACAAAAACTGTAAATTTTCTACCAACACAATTCCGAGCCTAATCACATTTTAAATATCGACTATCCTACCAAGTGTGCATATCGTAATGTATGAATGTAAAAGAAACTCAAATTTGAACAGTGTGGCGGTCCATTTTTTTTTTTTTTTTGTGTACGAAAGGTTGTTTGAACCAAATTACTGTATACAATATTATTTTTGTTTTTTGAATGTATACAAATACTTGTAGACAAATAATGGATTTTACCCATTGCGGGTAAAATATAAAAATTACAAATAATCTTAATAGATGGCGCTAGTGTAGATTGACCTAAAAATGTGAAGTTATTTAACATAGTAGCATATATACAAGTTCCAAAAAATTGTCAGACGTGGTGGTCGTAAGAAGGGATGAATGGGGAATGTTGTTAACATAAAGTGATCGCTTAACCCAACCAATGACAGGTCATAAGTCCTGTAAACGCCTCGACTGCCATATTCTGTTTCCAAAAAAAAAATACATCTTCGTCTCTATTGAGATACAATTAATCCTTAAAAAATATTATTTTTATCTTTTATATTAATTCTCGTGACATGTGATAGCTAACAAATCTATTCCCATTTTATTGTCACGTGAATTCTACACCAGATGATCATATTGCCATCGCCGGGAATCGAACCCGGGACCTTCTGTATGGCAGTCAGACCTCTTACTACTCTGTCACGAAGGCCGACGATCATTTCTGCCTACGCCTCCGGTAAAGACGCGGATGGTAATTAAGTCAGTCAAACATTCAAAATTCTACCCTCTTTGTGACTCGGCAATCGTGACGTCACCGCCGGTAGCCTTATATGGGCCGCGCTCGCTCTGCTTGCAAGAGCGATGCCGCCGCGTGACGTCACCGCTGGCATGACGACACCACGTTGTTATTAATAATCATGTATTATTCCACCTGGGCTGCACCGCCTGTAATCATCTCCGGAGTGTGATTGATGGATTGGGCAAACGATTATTTCACGGAGTTTTTTTTTTGGCCTATGCTCGCCCGTTTATTATGAATATAATGTCTAATTATGTCCGGTCAATTCGATGTTTAGAAATTAGTATGAGGTCGAGATATGTAAGTCGTTTTCACCGAGGGTGATTTTGTAATTGAAACAACATCTTTTATCTTGCGTTGAAAGTATTTTGATATATTTTTGTTTTAGTGTGTCCAAACCATATTAGTATCATTCCCTTAATTTTATTTAGGACGCATTCATCCACCTCACATTCCTTTTTTACATCATACAAAGTTTTTCCGCACATTCTTCTTAGTGACCTCATTTCTACGGCATTTATCCTACTTTCATCCTTTTCTGCCGATTTCAAGCTTCACTTTCGTACATGAGACTCGGCACTAGAACTCCATTGTGTACTGTCATTTTGCTTATATGAAAAACATTATAAAGCATGCGTAAGACCAATAATAACACATGGCGTCGAAGCAAGGGCAGACACAGTAATGACCAAACAAGTTTTGAGGACTTCCGAAATGAAGACACAGAGGACGATAGCAGGCAAGACACTGAGGGATCGCGTGAGGAACACCAGAATGAGAGATATGTGAGGTTGAGGATATTATAAGATGGAGCAGACAGCGAAAAAGGGACTGGTACGGTCATGTTCAAAGAATGGACTCTACCAGACTCCCCTATATTGCATTGCATAATCAACCTCATGGGACTCGTCCTCGCGGAAGACTTCCTAAAGATAAAAGAACAGCTGGCAATCTACCTCACAGGAGGAGCAACTCTCTGGAGAACAGACCACATAAGTCTACAATAAGGAAGAAGAAGAAGAAGAAAAACATTAATAATTCTTCTTCTTCTTACAAAGCCAATGTAGTCCACTGCCGGACATTGGCCTCCCCCATACTTCTCATCATAATCTTGTGTAAATGTAAAAATATGATAAAATCATATTTTTCTTATATGTATCAAATCGGGTTTCCCCCACGTTGGCATTATCACATCACTTTTGTTATATCTTTCTATCTTGCACCGCCCTAAACACAGCCTCAACGCTCGTTACTTCATTCCAGTATCATTTGTTACCCAACCAGGACGTTTTTCTTATGTCAGGTTCAAGTCAATCTTCAATATTGCCCATTATCATTAGAACTATTAAACAGTATGTAAGTATTATCGATACACCTTGTGAAAAAAAAAACTTGTAAAATACCATCGACTGCAGACAATAATACGCCTCTTTGTATTAATTTCGTCATATTGAAGTATGTACTTTTTTTTTTTAATAATATTTTAATTACAACTTATGTAGGTAATATTTAATTTTTAAACGTGACGTAATTGACATTCTGCGTTTCGCGTCACTATTATAATAGGCTAAGTGTAAAAAAAAGTATTAAAAAAAAAACAGTATAAAAAATATATCTGATCGATAACAAAATAGAAAATTTATTCATTAGATATTAGATAAGAATGCAAGTTTTTTGTGGTTTCGTCTGAGACCTACGCTCTGTAAAACATCTCAGTTTTCAGCATGTAGAGCATGAAGTCTGCAATAATTACCGAAACGTAGGTCATAATAGGCATGTGTATACATTACATATTGAGAACCTTCTTGGCAGGGCCTTCGTGACAGCCTAAATACAAGGAAATCCACACTTCGCTCGGCGAACTCCTCGGCAATAGGAATATTAGTTGAGCCGAAGCGTTGCCCCAGTACAAATTTCGGGGATCGAGCGTTCGCGGTAGTCGGTCCATCAGCTTGGAACAATCTCCCTTCACACCTCAGATGCATAAATGATCCGACAGATTTCAGATCTAAACTGAAAACCCATCTTTTTCATATTTCATACCCAATTTAAAGATTTATATTTTTAATTATATCTCAATAGAGACGAAGAAACAAACTGGAAACTGACTATGGATGATCAAGGTGTTTACAGGACTTATGACCTGTCATTGGTTGGGTTAAGCGCACGCTTTATGTAATTACAACATTCCCCATTCCACCATTGTTATGATCATGTATGATACATTTTTGGAAGTTGTATATATACTCCAAATCCATACTTATTTTCACGTGGCAGTTCCAGTTAGCCATCTATGTAGATTTGATTGTACTAATTAATTTTTTAGATTAATCTATACAATCCATCCACTAACGCCATCTATGAAGAATGATTGTTTTAGCATTTTAGCAAACTACTTTATTAACACAATGCGAAGAGGCTACCGCCTCCTATCGCTCTGTTAGAAGTCGCCTGGAGTATCCACTCCTATTTTATACGCCAAATAATTGACCAGAATATTTACAAATATTTGTGAAATGTATACTTATATCTGTATACGAATCCTGGATTTTCACCTGTGGGTGGTTAATTTAAATTTTTAATTATATCTCAATAGAGACGAAGAAACAAACTGGAAACTGACTATGGATGATCAAGGTGTTTACAGGACTTATGACCTGTCATTGGTTGGGTTAAGCGCACGCTTTATGTAATTACAACATTCCCCATTCCACCATTGTTATGATCATGTATGATACATTTTTGGAAGTTGTATATATACTCCAAATCCATACTTATTTTCACGTGGCAGTTCCAGTTAGCCATCTATGTAGATTTGATTGTACTAATTAATTTTTTAGATTAATCTATACAATCCATCCACTAACGCCATCTATGAAGAATGATTGTTTTAGCATTTTAGCAAACTACTTTATTAACACAATGCGAAGAGGCTACCGCCTCCTATCGTCATAGAAGTCCTGTAAACACCTTGATCATCCATAGTCAGTTTCCAGTTTGTTTCTTCGTCTCTATTGAGATATAATTAAAAATTTAAATTAACCACCCACAGGTGAAAATCCAGGATTCGTATACAGATATAAGTATACATTTCACAAATATTTGTAAATATTCTGGTCAATTATTTGGCGTATAAAATAGGAGTGGATACTCCAGGCGACTTCTAACAGAGCGATAGGAGGCGGTAGCCTCTTCGCATTGTGTTAATAAAGTAGTTTGCTAAAATGCTAAAACAATCATTCTTCATAGATGGCGTTAGTGGATGGATTGTATAGATTAATCTAAAAAAATTAATTAGTACAATCAAATCTACATAGATGGCTAACTGGAACTGCCACGTGAAAATAAGTATGGATTTGGAGTATATATACAACTTCCAAAAATGTATCATACATGATCATAACAATGGTGGAATGGGGAATGTTGTAATTACATAAAGCGTGCGCTTAACCCAACCAATGACAGGTCATAAGTCCTGTAAACACCTTGATCATCCATATTCAGTTTCCAGTTTGTTTCTTCGTCTCTATTGAGATACAATTAAAAATTTAAATTAACCACCCACAGGTGAAAATCCAGGATTCGTATACAGATATAAGTATACATTTCACAAATATTTGTAAATATTCTGGTCAATTATTTGGCGTATAAAATAGGAGTGGATACTCCAGGCGACTTCTAACAGAGCGATAGGAGGCGGTAGCCTCTTCGCATTGTGTTAATAAAGTAGTTTGCTAAAATGCTAAACAATCATTCTTCATAGATGGCGTTAGTGGATGGATTGTATAGATTAATCTAAAAAATTAATTAGTACAATCAAATCTACATAGATGGCTAACTGGAACTGCCACGTGAAAATAAGTATGGATTTGGAGTATATATACAACTTCCAAAAATGTATCATACATGATCATAACAATGGTGGAATGGGGAATGTTGTAATTACATAAAGCGTGCGCTTAACCCAACCAATGACAGGTCATAAGTCCTGTAAACACCTTGATCATCCATAGTCAGTTTCCAGTTTGTTTCTTCGTCTCTATTGAGATATAATTAAAAATTTAAATTAACCACCCACAGGTGAAAATCCAGGATTCGTATACAGATATAAGTATACATTTCACAAATATTTTTAAAGATTTATACTTTGTTCTACTATACCGGTTAACCGATCGCGAAAATTTGGATTTTTAGATTTAAAACACGTCTTAATGCGCCCTTGAGGTGATTATATCACAAAAACGGCGCTTTAAAAGTTAGCATATTATTATTATTATTATTTGAGTGGCTATAGCTACGACTGCCACACTGAAGCTCCCGGGTTCGATTCCCGGCGTCGACATTGTGATTATCACACTTTCTTTGGTCCGGTGTAGAATTTACGTGTCCATTCAATAGTTATTCTATTTAAATCGATTTGGTCCGCGCTGTAATGTTGTTAAGAGCTATTCAACAACATAAATATAAATAAATATAATATAAGGATGAAGAGAACCAATCCTCTCTGTCTACCCCTTTGGAGAAAAAGCGTAATATTTAGTTAATTAATTAGATTTCGCGTTGATTATCTTTTTTAAAACTATTTATCATACTTTTGAACTCAAGAAAATAATAATTTAACTTCTTCTTCTTCTTCTTCTTCTTCTTCTTCTTCTTTTGATAGATCTGACGATCTGTGACACAGAAATCATATCTCGTCGGATGATGAGATCCAGAAATAATTTAACAACACTTTTATATTTTCTTTTTAATTAACTAACTAACTAACCATCACGCCGTCTCCCCGAAGGGGTAGGCAGAAAGAATGGACTGCCACACTTTTCTTTCCTGAGATATTTCTCTCGCTTCCTCAACATTCATGCATCGTGTCATGCACGCACGTCGATTTCTCTGACTCCTCACATGGCCGACATTCAATATTTGATTTATTTGATCGTGCTACTTTTTTCTCGGTCTTCCTCTATTTCTGGTTCCATTTACATCATTAACATATAATTTTTTTACCATTCTTTCTTCATTCATTCTTTCCATATGTCCAAACCATCTTAACTGTACAATCTTAAATATATAAGGACATTCCACGACAAATACTCTTGACTTTGGAGATTATCTTGTCTCTTTTATGTTGAACCATCTCTCACGCGTACCTGGTATTTTATCCGTTTTCAAATATGGTAGATGCCTTAAACTTACAAATATCGGGTCATGTCTAGGATTGAACACAATTCTCTGGATCAGGGGCGCTCTGGATGGAGAAAAGACAAGTTCAGGAAATACGTTCCGTTTCCCTTGATTTGTCCTTTGTCCATCACATAAGGGTCGCCCCTAAGAGCTCCCATCTAATATTGTTTTATTATGATTGTTATTTGTTTTAAAGAGGGAGATGACATCACCTAGTACGAAGGTGAACAAATCACAGTCATCCAAGAGTAAATATTGCGTCACCTGTTGGAAAATATCACCTTTGGTGTCAGGACAAATAAGCGCAATTGCTTCCAATACAGATTTCACGTCTACTACATACAAATTATTCGTCGAGATATTTATGCTATACTATAAAACATAATTTAATTTTTCTCTCGAAGTTTGATTGGTCTCCCTATTGACGCCACCAAAGGCAAGCTGGTTCTGCATGTTATGAGATAAAACAAACTATGCTGACCGCGTTAAAGATACCCTTCCCTAATATAAATGTGGGTACTCCCAAAATGGCCGAATATTCAAATACAAAACTAAACAAACAAACCATCACGCCGTTTCCCCGTAGGGGTAGGCAGAGAGAATGGACCGTCACACTACTCTATCCTGGCACACCTCTCTAGCTTCCTCCACATTCATACAGCGAGTCATACACGCACATCGATTCTTCCGACTTCTAACATGACCAACCTTTAAAATTTGATTAATTTAGTCATGCCATGTTTTCCTCGGTCTGCCTCGACTCCGTGCTCCATTTACATCATTGACGTATACGTTCTTAACCATATTCTCCATCCATGCGCTCCATATGTCCGAACTAACGCCGCGATCCTTTCATAATTTTGTTCATAATACTTTCTTCCGCTCTACATACCTTTCTTATATCAGCATTTGAGATTCTGTCGTAAATCGTTCTATCACACATACGTCTTAGGGACCTCATCTCTACCGCATTTATTCTGCTCTCATCCTTCTTCTGCCAGTTTCATGCTTCGCTTCCATACATTACATTACGACCCCGAAGGTTCCGGGTTCGATTCCCGGCGAGGGTAGTGTGATTGTCACACTGTTTTCGATATGGTGTAGAATTCACGTGACAATAAAATGGCGATAGATAAGCTACCTATCACATGTCACGAGAATCACTATGATAGCTATAATAATACCCTTTTCATCGATTTGGCTCATTTTGTCATGATGTAAAGAGCGATTCAACAATATAATACCTATAATAATAATAACAATAATTAGGGTTGGGACCAGAACTCCATTGTGAACGGCCTTATGTATGGTACATATTTTATTTTTACGCCCCCGTTTTGCCTCTGGACCCGCTACTACCCTCCAATGAAGGCTTCGACCCCGGTGGGAACCCTTGTTTTGTCTATATCTATTCCTGAGGAGAAATTGTATGAGATATTTTTTTACATATTTTTTGCATCAATGAAATCATTTCTCTTACATCTTCGACATGTGTACGAGATGACGGAATCCATTTAATCTTCTACCGTTGTGTCTATGACTAATCTCTAATCTTTTGATCCATGGATTGTGGTCAAGTAACCACCGATGACGCAACGAGCCCATAGACAGCACTCGAATGTATATCCATCTTACGCACAGTATGAATTAGACAAAAAAAATGTTGAGCATGATATGTCCGTGTATTTAACGGTAATTTTTTCCAGCATCCGATCATCTGTTCTCCCAAATCAGAGATATTCAAATATTTTATTTACGCGGGTCCACTTTTCTAATCTATATTTATTGGACGCCTCTGATCCGCCATCGGTAAAAAAATACAATCAATGTATTCTAGTTTATTGCCAAATTTAATGCCAAATCATAGAATACGAATTAACAATACACCATTTTGAATGTATACAAATACTGGATTTTACCCATTGCGGGTTATCATTTTTAAGGATTAATGGTATCTCAATAGAGATGGTGGTATCTCAATAGAAATGGTCGAAGTTAAAAAGCATAAAAATTGGAGAGACATCTCCAGGCGTTATCTAGCAATGTATGTTAACCACCCTACGTATTTGAACGTACGTGATACGTTCACTTTGACTGTACCATTCTGCGCTATCCCGTATCACGTACGCGCTTGAGAAAAAGTAATGTACCTAAAATGTACAAACTGTTAAGGATACGCGCGTCTGCCAACAACACTTGAGTACAAGTCTTCATAAATATGATAGTTTTACAAGGGGCAGGCGAAGTGTGCGTCCGAGTATTTGACGTTTCAAAATTAAAAAAAAAAAAATTTATAAGTAATTAAATTTCATTAATAAAAAACCTGCTTTTTTTGCACGTTTCTCGGAATATTACCCGAAGGTAGGGCGGTTAATGGCGGTAGCCTTTCACATTCGTTAATAAAGTTCATCTGCTTAATGCTTACATCCAATCTTAATAGATGACGCTAGTCTAGATTAAACTAAAAAATGTGAAGTGTTTCCCAACATTGTAGTATATGTATCTTCCAAAAATTTGTCCGACGTGGTGGTCGTAAGAAGGCCGGAATGGGGAAGGTTGCATTACATAAAGTGTACGCTTAATCCAACCAATGACAGGTCATAAGTCCTGTAACCGCCTCGACCACCATATTCTGTTTCCAATTTGCATCTTCGTCTCTATTGAGGTACAATTAATCATTAACAATACACGTTTACATAGGAACTACTAAAAAAAATCAATATTAAGAAAATGTAACTAGATAGTCAGTTTGATTATGTCAAGATAAATCAGTAGAAATGTGTCAGGAAAGAACAGCGTGGCGGTCCATTATTTTTGCCTACCCATTCGGGGAAACGGCGTGATGGTTAATTAGTACGTTTATTTATGATTTAATATCAAAAAGCACAATACTCTTTCTATTGTCTTCATAATTTAATATAAGCTGAAATAATTTGTGTTAAATAATAATGACATAAAACTTTGTGTTTTCAATTACTTTCACTTCTGTTTTTATTTCGACAGCGACCGGTTTCGCCAGACTCGCTGGCATCGACAGACTAGTGATACTGTTATAAACTTATTATTTTATATATTATACATATACGTATTGAATGTCAGTCATGTGAGGAGTCAGAGAAATCGACGCGCGAGCATGACACAATGTATGAATGTTGAGGAATCGAGAGAAATATGTCAAGAAAGAAAAGTGTGGCAGTCCATTTTTTTCTGCCTACCCCTTCTGGCAGACGGCGTGATGGTTAGTTAGTTAGTTTTACGTACAGATCAGGGGTGGTAAACATGGTTCTATACAAAAATAATAATGTAAAATTTACTAAATTTAAAAATTGTTATTAAAGTTGTTTAAGAGTATTCTGTTTTCAATGCAATGGAATTTAAATTAATTACAGTTGGCATATTTTTATATATTGTTTAAAAAATGATTTTTTAAATAGTAATGAATTGAAATATTTTATGTTATATAATTTTGGTCCGTCGGTTGGCTGCTCCTATCGGATTTTCCATCCATTAGTCCATGTTTGAGTTGCAAAGGTCTGGAATCATAACAAAACAAAATTTGGTCAGTAATCGATTCTTGGAATATTTTTCTTTTATTTATATTGGGTATAACAAAGGTGAGTATGTAAACAATAATGGATCATTAGGGATTATTTGGTCAGGGGTGTAAATAGACACACGATTTCTGATTCGCCATATCTTATCTTCCGTATTTCTAGGGGTCTGTTATTCCACGCTTTCGGAACCACTGGACTTGACCATTTGTCTTGTTCTGATGACACGTTTCCTGTCATAATTGTAATATTTTGTGTCTGTAATGACCGAATGTTATGTTTGCCCATTCGAATTCTTTATTATCATAAGATTGCTATTCCCTTTTTTACGACTCCCCGGTGAGAAATATTTAAAACAAAATGTTATCTCGTGTAACTTACGATACATTCGTCGCCAGACTACCATGACATGAAGTCTGCACTCTCCGCCGTACCCCATCATAACTAGAAAATCTTAACATTTGAACTTATTGAAAGTTTAGGCATTAACACTGTGGAATTCCACAGTAATATACTTTGGGGATTAATAAAACATTTTTTAAACCAGTTCAAAAAATATATATATTAAAATACACGACATATTTCGGAGGATACCTTCAACAAAAACTAAACAAAGAAAGACTAATAAAAAACGCATTTAAAATTCGATACAATAATTCAAATTTAAAAATTAACCTGGGCATGTGTTATGAGTAGGTTCTAACAATTATTTTTAACAGTAAGAAATAATAAATAATATTAAATAATAAAAATACAGGACGATAATATAATTTAGAAAAAATTGTAATTTAGAAAAATTGTACATTTGAAAAGACATGATTGATTTACATTTGTAGTAAATGTAGACAAAGTATTTAAGGAGAAAGGAGTAAAAGGAGGAATCTGATTATTAATTATGTTTTCACCTAATTTCACCGACTCGAGGATTTCTAAATTTTCAAGTTTGTTTAATTTATTGTTATTGTTAGCTGTGTGTAGATATTTTGTGTCATTTTTATCGAAACTATGGTCAAATTTAATACAATGGTTAGCCTTCTCAGGAAAAAAAAACGAATGTTTGGTGATAGCATGTTTACGTTCATTGATACGTGTTTTAAAATTTAAAAAATTCTGAAGATGGAGGTACTTATCCTCCGAAACATGTCGTGCATTTCAATATTTTTTTTATTAAAAGGGGTTTAAACAATGTTTTATTAATTCCCAAAGTATCTTAACATTTGATTTATTGTTTCTCGAACAATGGTGTAAAACTCCATATAAAATTATTAATACGAATGAAAACGTCTCCCGTTCGTACGGAACGTTTCCCGTTTCCTTGACTTTTCTTAATGACTTTCAATTACTACTTCTTCTTCTTCAAGTGCCCTGTTGGGTCCCCCCAACGTTTGCGATCACCTCGGTGAACCTGTCCCTGTCCTGCGCCGCTCGGAACAGCTCCTCCACACTTCAGATGTCGGTCCACTCCCTCACGTTTCGCCGCCAGGACATTTGTCTCCTACCGGGCCCTCGGCGTCCCTCAACTTTCCCCTCCAATATTTACGTACTTTTTCCCACGCAGTATATGACCCAGATGTGAAATCTTCCGAACCTTGATAGTTGATAACAGTTCCCTGTCAACTATAGCTCGCCTCAGGACTTCGGTATTGGTAACCATGTCTGTCGAGGGAATTCTCTTGCTGCCTCAATTCTGCATTTTATCTCTACATCTGTGTCAAGAGATTGCGTTAGTATGCTGCCTAGGTATTAAATTTTTTACATCCTTTCAACGTTACGGCTGTTCAAATGCAATACTGACCCACTATAGTCAAGCCGTCCGAATATCATCTATTTGGTTTTAGTGGCATTTATTGTTAGCCCCAATCTTTCACCGGACTCGTCAACACTATATACATTAGTTACTACAACGTATAGAGAATTCTAAGGTTTTAATTTCTCCTTTTTTTTATGTGTCTAACCAATTTGAACCAAAATACCATTTTTTTTCATTTCATTTTTTTCATTTTCATTTATTTTGATAAAAATCACAAACATTACAGACATACAACTCCAAATCGTTTGCAATTACATTATAAAAAGAGAAGCATTAAAAAAATAAAAATTAAGCTTAAGAATAAGAAAAAATCATAACATTGATATTGCATCCCTGAGGCAACTCACACTATCACGAAATATGTCGACCTCCGAGGCGATCCGATTAAGCAATCAGATTGCCCTACCCACAGGCATAACCATTGGCAGGTTGGTTCTGCAGCGTGGCAAATAAAACAATCTGTGCTGTCTTTGACGAAGGTAATTATCAGGGACAAATAGACCTACATCACTCAGGACATCCGAGTTCTGTATACGGCCGCCAATCACCTGAAAGAAGTGAACTCCCAAGTGAATGTTCCTCCTTCTCTCCAATGATTGGTAGCTTAGCATACCTAGCAAGAATTCAGTCGGAAAGAGCCACAGGTAATAACCGCGCTCCCTGAGGTAAAGAAAGCGCAGAAGTTTTTTCTGCACTCGCTCCACCATCAGAGAATATCTGATCCCAGGCGCATGCCATAAAGGACTCGGATTGTGTAGATTATTTCCTTATCGCTCCTGTGCTCCAGTTTTGGTCTTAACTTTTTACTCTCTATTTAATAAAATATTATATTCTTTGATTACCATTTTGCAAATTTCCTGGAATCAAGATCTATGATTAAAATAATTAAATGGAAAAATGGGTATATCCGTTTGGTGACGTAATTATTCTTGGAATTGGGCATACCATTCACAGATGTGATCCGCATGCATTATGTTACTTTAGCTAATGGCATTCGTCATCATTATGCTAGATTTAAATTGCTTTTTTTGAATCTAAAATATGCAAATAATTTGAAGCGTTTTTCTCTAATTGTTTCGAATTATATTCCCGAACATACTATCTCTATCATATTTTGAGCTTACTCACTATCACACGTTTCTTCCGAAGAGGTAGGCAGTGAGAATGGGGAGATGCACTGTTATATCCATGACATCAATCATTACAGTGCATCTAGAAATGCACAAATTAATTTTTCCGACTCATCAAGCGATTGACATACGAAAATATACATTTTTGTACTTTACACGTTTTTCGTCCATTTCTTGCTCCATTCATATCGTAAACGTATATTTTCTTATCCGTTATTTCTTTCTTCATCATTTTCATGTATCTAAACCAGAAGTGGTGGTTTAGGGGATAGAACGCTTGATTCCTGATCAAAGGGATTTGGGTTCAAGCCTGGACACGACCAGATTTTTTCTTAATAATAATAAGCTATTTTCAGCTCATATCGAAGATTGTAAAATAAATTCTAGTACTCGGAGATCGTTGCAGTCTTAAGGGTAGTTATACGATATACTTGTATAACCACCCTGAAGATGAAGTGCGAAACGATCTCCGAAACGTCGGTCCAGAAAGACGAGTTACACGTTTTTTTCCAAGATCTCTAAAAACAAATCCTTTAACAATTTATTTAAGTTCTTGGTTTCAGTGTATTTTTAATTTAAAAATATATACCATATACTATTGGTATCTCAAACCATCTTAGTGACCCTTTTTTTTTTAAATTTATTTAGGACGCGTTCATTCGCTTTACATTATTTTCTCACTCACTTCGTTCGGTATTCTATCATAGAATGTTTTTTTGCCTACTTTAAAATCATGCCCCGCATAAACCAACAACCAACCAAATCACCTTCCAACAATGCTCCCATCAGACGTAAGAGGAATAGCCACATGAGCTGAATCTCTGTAAGCCAGAAGATCCAAGTAATCCTTATTTTGCCAGCTCCAAGCTTAAAGCTTGTTCAAGTTTGAAGTGTTTATTTACAGCCACCGAATCGCTCCTTTTCGGTTCTCGCACACCGTTAGAGCGTGCCTGTATACGGTAAACAATATTATTAGTAAGATTTATTTATAAAATAAAGGACAGCGGTATGCGGTAGCGGCCCCGTCGAAAAACCCGTTCCTATCGGCTCGGTATGCCGACTGTTCGTTCACAATATCACTTATTCACCATATTCGGTAAATCGCCGTGAATGGCGATGAATACGTCATTTGCCAGTCCTATTGTTCGCTACTACGTACAAAAAAAGTTTATCTTTTTTGCGAATATCTTCACGATTCTTATTAAATACATTAGAATTATTTTTTATTGTGGCTATTATTATATCCACACTAGTATATTTAACCCTTTCGAAGCTAGTGGGAATACGTATTCCCACTTTCGAAATCGCTCCAAAAAGATCAGTGGGAATTACGTTTCCTAAGTTTATTCACTCCAGTCATCTAGCGCCATTATTGGGAATTATGATAAAACATTTACCAGCTTTATCAGTTAAACTTTCAACTGGTCCTTGTATTAAAAGAAATTAGGACGACAAGATGCTTTCTAAAATCGAGAGAATTTGTCCCCTGAACGTACCTTTCTTAATATGAAAGACGTCGATCTCGTTAAGAAGACGTTGTTCACCAGACTAATTGCTCTTCCCACCGGTGTCACTAGAGGCAGATTGTTTCTGGCGGCTGGTAGGTAAAACAATCTGTGCTGTCGCTGTCGGCGATATCTATCAGGGACAAAAAGACAAACATCCTCCAGCCCTGCCGAGTTCTCGAAATATCCCCTGATTAATCTAAAGAAATGTGTTATCAGATGCCCATCTCTTCGAAGCTGTAGAAATTTGTTTCCGAGCATTCCCAAAAGAAATGCCGTGGATAGAGCCACGGATAAATACCATACTCCCTTGTATTCGTACTGAGAAACGTACACGCACGTCGATTCCTTCGACTTCTTACATGGCCGATCATTAAAATTTGATTAATTTGGTAATGCCATGTTTTCCTCCATCTTACTCAACTCCTTATTCACATCGTTAACGTTAACTTTCTTCATCCATGCGTTACAATATTGATAATGTGGGAACAACGTGGTTAATATTATATTTGATTATTAAAAACTAACTAACAAATGATTGTGCCAAGTTTTCCTCGGTCTTCCTCTATTTCTAGTTCCATTTACATCGTTAACTTATAATTTTTTTACTGCTCTTTCTTCATTTATTATTTTCATGTGTCCACACCATTCTTATGTTCCTTTCATTATTTTATTCATTCGTACTGAATTCTCTTTTATTTGCATACACATTATAATATTATTTATTTTCCAGTATGTTAAATTAGCTTGCATTGTATGATTTAAAGATTTATCTAATGAAATATAAAAAAATATTTATAATAAATATGTATGCAAACTCGTCCACCATATGTTGTGACAATGTTCCTTCCGCCTACCTCCGGTTTCCGCCCACGGCCTGACGCCGCCCTCCGCGGTTCCCGCCCCCGTGCAAACCCAACGATAACCTCTGGAAATGGCGACCGGATTATCAAATTACCATTTTATTATGTAGGTCTTAAGTATGAGTTATTCGGCGACTGTCCCATATTGTGGAGGACGCGTATGCTATTTGAATTTCTTCTAATTTCTCAATGGAACACTATCCAAAAAAAATATTTTATCATAATTTTTATTACCAAATTTATTTTTTTGGGAAGCATGTTTACAAGACAGAAGAATAGAGCAGTGTGTACATCAAAAGAACAAAATAAATGGTGCTCTCTTAATCATCGCTGCAAACAGAAAAATATATCATAATTAATACAACTGTACGTCTGTTTTCTTATAATTTATGAGGATGACATGTTTTGCCTGTGTAAGGCATTATCAAACGTTTCATAATACCTTAAATACGCTTAACATGTCATTCCCATAAAAATATAATAAACAACAACAAACCATCACGCCGTTTCCCCACAGGAGTAAGCAGAGAGAATGGACCGACACACTACTCTATCCTGACATACCTCTCTAGATTCCTCCACATTCATACAGCGAGTCATACACGCACGTCGATTCTTCCGGCTTCTGACATGACCAACCTTTAAAATTTGATTAATTTGGTCATGCCACGTTTTCCTCGGTCTACTTCGACTCCGTACTCCATTTACATCGTTAACGTATACTTTTTTAACTATTCTTTCTTCACCCATGCGCTCCATATGTCCGAACCAACGCAGCGATCCTTTCATAATTTTGTTCATAATACCTTCTTTCGCTCTACGTACATCGTTCTACCACACATACGTCTTAGGGACCTCATCTCTACCGCATTTTTTCTGCTCTCATCTTTCTTCTGCCAGTTCCATGCTTCGCCTACATTCATACATAATATAATAAATCTTCTATGAAATAGACGTTTTCATTTGTATCAATTATTTAATTTGGAGTTTTACAAATTATAAATAGAAATATATCCACTGAACCAAATATGGTAGTACATAATGGAGTTCTAGTGTCAACCCTTATGTGTGGAAATCAAGCTTGGAGCTGGAAAAAGAAAGATGGAAGTATGATAAAGTTCGTAGAAATGTGATCACTCAGATAAATGTTCGGGAAAACGACGTATGATTGTATACGAATAGAGGAAATAAGGAAGTAATGTAAGGCAGGGATTATCATTAGAAAAATTTAGAAAAGGATCTCTATGATTCGTATGTAAATAGTAATAGAAAAACTAACTAACTAAGTAACCATCACGCCATTTCCCCGGAGAGGTAGGCAGAGAGGATGGATCACCACAATGCTCTGTCCTGGCACACCTCGCGGACTTCCTCCACAATCATACATCGTATCATGCACGCACGTCGATTATTCCGACTTCGAATGTGACCGCCTTTTAGTAATTGATTAATTTGGTCATGCCATGTTTTCCTCGGTCGTCCTCGGCTTCTTTTTCCACTCACGCTGCTTGTGTACAACTTTTTAACCATTCTACTCTCATCCATTCGTTCCATACGTCCAATCCATCTCAGGGATCCTTTTTTTAATTTTATCCATGATGCAGTCATCTTCCTTGCATTTCATTCTTATTTCATCGTTCGGTATTCTATCATACAACGTTTTCCCGCACATTCTTCTTAGTGATCTCATTTCTACGGCATTCATACTACTTTCATCCTTCTTTTGCCAGTTCCAAACTTCCCTTCCATACATAAGGTTATAGAATTTCACAGAATTCTTCTAATCAATTCAGATTACGAGTATTTACATTTAATTTTTTTATCTTGTGATATTCTATGAAATTATTATATTATATGACATTTCTGGATATTTTGAAAATTTGAATAAAAATAGTTAGTTAAAACAGTATCAGAATCTTCCGAATTTTTTAGAAACATTTTTTCCATACTGGAGACTCTAACGGTAGGTCAAGGGTAAAACTTTTTTTGGAAAATATCGTCATTTCAAAATATTATTTTTAATATCAAATTTCAATTAAACACGCTTTATGTTCCGCTCTGGCATTGTTCCACTATTTAGCTCGCGGTTCGATGTAATGATATTTCCATCAATTAATAATCTCAAGAGATATCAACGATTAGTGTGAACGAAAAGTTTTTGGTTGTTTAAAATTTTTGAGCTTTATTTTTTATTCCATATTGAATATGCAATTTCCCGCTGAGAGGATAAGCATCTTGTACCATTATCTAATGATTTTGTTGAAATCTCTTGATAGAAGTTCATTTTAAATAAAAATTAAATACAACGATGTTTTTTAAGAGCTACTTCGACTTTTGTCTTTATTTCGACATCTATCAGTTTCGCTGGCATCGACAGACAGATATAGTTCTGGGGTTGTAAACAATATGCTATATAAAAATAATAATGTATTATGTCATCTTGCAACAGTTCTTCTTTATCGTGTTGATGGCAACTCAATCAATGTAGTATGGAGTCGAGAAAAACGGACGTAATCAAGGTATGACTTGCTTGGACCTGTTAAAAACTTAAATGGTAGAGTGCAAAATGGTGTTTTTGTACCGGCCCTTATGTATGGAAGTGAAGTTAAGTCGTTCACTCCGTGGAATACCATAATGACGATTTTTTATGAATTTAAAAAGTCATCGCTGCAAATAGAAATATTTCAATTAAAGCAAAGATGGCAATACATAATGGACTTTTAGTACCAATCCTCATGTATGGAAGTGAAGTTTGAAGCTGGCAAGAAAAGGAAGAAAGCAGGATAAATGCCGTAGAAACGAGATCACTGAAGTGCGGGAAAACGATATATGATCCGAAAATTGCATCATCAATAAAATTAAAAAGAATTAGTCAGAAATATAACAAGCGAATGCAGTGCAAATGAAAGGGTAATTATCAAAACAATTAAAGGTTCAATTAGAATGTTTGTACACATGGAATCAAACTAAACGTGATTTGCTTAACATTTTTATTTTATTTTTTATTTTAATTTGTTCAATATTCTATCATACATTATTTTCTCAATCTTCTTGATATCATTTCTACTGAATTTGTCATAGTGTCGTCATTGTTTTACCAGCTTCAAGCTTAATGATTCAATACATATGATTTCATTCGTAAATAACATTTTTTTTATACATCGTCTTATAGATTTCGTGTATTATGTAAACATTAATAAATGAATGTACTAATTAAATATAACATAACATATTGAGTCATTAAAAATAATTGGTTTCCACTACGAGATCCGGTTGTAATTAATTATGCAATTGTAATTATTATTCTACATTTAATTTTAACTCTAGCACGAACCGCTAGATGGCATCGGCTGGCGAGTAAAAGCCCTCCGGTAGAAAGTGTAGGCGGAATTGCGGGTACGTTCTGGTTAAGTAGTTTCAACTTCCATGTGAAGATGGTGCTAGTGCTGCATGCGTTACCTGTTGCGCAATCCGGAATGGTTCGCGCCCCGGCTTAAATGTTATGTTAGGTCAAAATTTTTCGATACATATATTTTTTGAGTTATATCATTTATAAATTGCTCAATACACAAAAAGACTTTTTTGTGTGTTGAACAATTTATATTGCGCATAATATTTGAAATAATAATAATAATATGTGACAGTTTGTTGGTACTATTTTACACTTTTTATGACTAACTGTTACCGGGTGACGACTTTAAAATGGAAATGGGCAGGGTATGTCGCTAGAGCTGCAGACAAAAGATGGACCAAAATACTGCTGAATTGGAGACCGAGAGACACGAGAAGAAGAGCAGGAAGACCACAAATGAGATGGAGGGATGACCTAGAACGATACGCTGGGGTGCTATGGATGCAGACTGCGCGGGAGAGATCGTCATGGAGGGACATGGAGGAGGCTTTCGTCCAGGAGTGAACGGCGATTAGCTGAAGAAGAAGAAGATGACTAGATGTATTCATGTTTCGTTTCATGATATGTTGTCGCAGTTCGTGAGTTGCTACGCGTGAAATGTCCGTCTGTTATTTATTATTGATGTCTAATTTCATCATGTCGCAACTCCGTAACAGCCTGCGCGCAACTCTCAGTTTTACCCTCTAATAAACGCGCCAAAAGAAGCGTAACTACAAAAATACACGAATTTAAATCAAGGCTCTAGCCAACCTGTTTTAGGAAAAACCCTTTTTAATTAAAAAAAATTATTCACAAACTAAATTAATTCTTTTGATGCTTGCTTTAAATGAGAGTAGTGTATCAGCAAATATACAAATATTTCTTCTATATCAATTTATCTCGTGGATACACAATTGAATAAATGTTTGGAATCATAGTATGTTCACAACAGTTTTCACATACATGTTTCGGGACACAAGTCCTTCCTCAGTATATAAATTTTCCACACTGAGGAAGGATTTCTATGTCTCGAAACATCTTTGTAAAATGTGTCAAAATTTTTTGTGGAAATAAGATGTTTTAATTTTTTTTGTATACAACAGGTCGTTTGAATGTATTTATAATGTTCACTAATGACATTGTCAAAATAATTGATTCATTTGGTCTGCTGTCCCATTGCTATGCTGACGACCAGCAAATTTATTTCTTTTGTGACCCTCATAACATCAGCCATCTAAAATCTATAACTTTAAAGTGCATTGAAGCTATATCGAATTGGATGGCCTCAAATAAATTAAAATTAAACCCTTCCAAAACGGAATTTCTCTGGACCGCCTCAATGAAGCGCCAGCACTTAGTCGATCATGCTCCGATATCAACATTCGGAATTGACATCATCCCTAATAACTCCATAAAACTTCTTGGAGTCAACTTCGAAGCAGATCTCTCATTAAAAACCCAAATAAATAAGACAGTGAGCGCCAGCTTCTTTCACCTAAGGCAGCTCAAAGCAATCAAAAGAAATATTCCCACTGATGCATTAAAAACACTTGTTAATTCCTTCGTCGTATCTCGACTCGACTATTGCAACGGCATATATGCCAACATACCCAAGAAACAAACGAACAAACTTCAATCCGTTTTCAATGCGGCAGCACGACTTATAAAAGGTGTTCCAAAAAACTCGCATATTTCACAACATCTAAAAGATCTTCATTGGCTCAAGTGTCCTGAAAGAATCCAGTATAAACTATGCTGGACGGTTTTTAAAGCGCTTCACGGAATGGCACCAGCCTATATATCTTTGTGTTGCTGATAGCCCCAACTTGCGGCAATCTACGCTTCGATCAGCAAACTCCTCGGCAATAGGCAGATTAGTTGAGCCAAAACGCAACCCCCGGACAAATTTCGGAGATCGGGCCTTCGCAGTGGCAGGTCCGTCCGCCTGGAATATGCTTCCTGCACGCCTCAGATGCATTGACAATCCGACAGACTTTAAATCTCACCTAAAAACCCACCTTTTCAAAATATCCCATAAAATGTAAACAACGGTTATCTGATTGCTGGTGTCACATGCAGCTCTCATGACTAAAAACATTGTCAAAGCGCCCTTGAGGTGAGCTATTCACGAAAACGGCGCTATACAAATTAGCCTAATTATTATTATTATATTGAACCAGATTATAGTATATCAATTGATTTTAGCTATTATATTGATTCTCATGATATTTGATAGGTAGCTAATCTATCGCCATTTTATTGTCACGCGAATTCTGCGCCAGACCAAAGACAGTGTGACAAATCAAATCAAATCAGTTTATTAACTCAAAAGACATTACAAACAAGAAAATGTTTAAGGCATCTATTGTGTACAGATAAAATATTATAAAAATACAGCATAGTACCAGGAACGCATTAGAGATGGTTCGACATTAGGAAGACTAGATACTTTCTAAAGTCAAGAGTATTTGTCTCCTGAACGTACCTTCACTAATATGAAAGATGTCGATCTCCGAGGAGACCACGTTTAGCAGACTAATTGCTCTTCCTATTCTTCCCAATCATACTGCTTTGCCGGGAATCGAACCCAGGATATTCGGTATGACAGTCAGAGCTCTTACAACTCTGCCACGAAGGTCGTCAATATGTTTACATTCTATGGAATTATACAATCTGGCCATGTCTAGCAGTGGACGACATGGGCTGTATAAACAAGCCATCATTGAGTTTTTCATAGCAGGCCAAACCGTATTCATTGAATTATATTTTTAAATAGTCCATTGTTTTGGCCGAAACACTATGATATTTTAACATTTTATAACTGTTAATTCAAAAACTTTGTTTTATATCACAAATTGTATTTATTTTACTTTACGACAGCTGTTTCATCAACCAAAGAAATTATTCAAATTGACTTAGGAACAAATACACAAAGATTCGAAAAATTACGAAAATTTGGCACATGATATATATTTTTATAACACCTGATGATGTCAACGTTGGTAGATGAAACAGCTGTCGTAAAGTAAAATAAATTCTTTGGCATATAGATAGGAGTGACATCTCCAGGCGGCTTCTCACAATGCGCTAATGGCGATAGCCTTTCACATTGTGTTAATAAAGGTGTTCTGCTAAATGCTAAAATTAATCTCCATAGATGGCGTTAGTATGTGGATTATATAGAGTAATCTTAAAAATATTAACATATGTAATCAAAATCTTCATAGATGGCACATTGAAACTGACATGTGAAATTAGGCATAGATTTGTAACATATATACAACTTCCAAAAAATTTGTCTTACATGGTCATAAAGAAAAAAGGTGGAATGGGGGATGTTGTAATTACATAAAGCGTGCGCTTAACCCAACCAATGACAGGTCATAAGTCCTGTAAACACCTTGATCAACCATATTCAGTTTCCAGTTTGCATCTTCGTCTCTATTGAGATACAATTAAATCATAAAATAAATACAATTTGTGATATAAAACAAAGTTTTTGAACTAACAGTTATAAGAATTATATTTTTGATTTAAATACGCGAAATCTAGAGATCTCACGAATTTTAAGGTTTTGTTATTTTCACCGTATTAAAATAATGGTGTTTAAACGAAGTTCGGGTGTGTGTCGAGGTAAAAAAAAGTCGAGTCATCTGTCTTAATAATGTAATTTCATACTGAACCCAGCTGAGCGGAACGAGGTCGGTACTTGGCTATACAAAAAATGATCGTTTGCAATTCTCGCACACAATTATTGTAGTTTCTGTGTATCGTCATATAATGCAGACTTATTCAGGGGCGATGTAATGCGTTGCAGCCGAATGGATGTGATTCGTGAATCGAAACTAAATATATAACTAACTAACCATCACGCCGTCTCCCCGAAGGGGTAGGCAGAAAGAATGGACTGCCTCACTTTTCTTTCCTGACATATTTCTCTCGCTTCCTAAACATTCATACATCGTGTCATGCACGCGCGTCGATTTCTCTGACTCCTCACATGGCCGACATGGAATATTTGATTTATTTGATCGTGCCATGTTTTCCTAGGTCTTTTTCTATTTCTGGTTTCATTTACATCATTAATAGATTAAAGTTGTGGAAAATATTGTCTGAATATGGAATAAGTACAAAACTGATCACGGCAGTCGCTATACACCGAAAGCACTGCTAGTGTCAGAGTAAATGGAGATCTTACAGCCTGGTTTGATATCAATAAAGGTGTCAAACTGGGTTGCGCAATGTCCCCGTGGTTATTTAATCTGAATATGGACAAATATATGAAAGAGCTGAAAGGGTTGGATGTAGGTGCCAAAATGAGCGGAGTGTCAGTAAGCTGTCTCTTGTATGCGGATGACGATATCCTACTTGCAGACAACGAGCATGAACTACAAGTCCTGGTGAATTGTATGTTTGAGGTATGCATGCGAAACGATCTGATGATGATTGTTAATAAGTCCAAGGTAATGATTTTTGAAAAGGAAGAAACCATGACAGTCTGCAACATTAGCAGGAATGATGAAAATTTGGAGCAAGTAGATAAGTTCGTGTATTTCGGTAGTATCTTTACAAGAGATGGGCGAGTGGGGAGGGATATTGAAAGAAGGGTTGGGGCAGGCAACAAAGTAAATGGTGCACTTAAAGTTGTCAGCGCAAACAAAAACCTATCCAAAAAAGCTAGAATGGCAGTGTACAATGGTTTTATTCTACCAAACCTTATGTATGGAAGCGAAGCATGGAACTGGCAAAATAAGGCTGAAAGTAGAATATCTACAGTAGAAATGAGATCTCTTAGACGAATGTAAGGATACTCTGTGTATGATAGAGTGTCGAATTTGAAGTCGAGTGTCGTACTACAGAGTGCCAGAGTTAATAGAGAGCTGTTGTCGAGTGTGAAGGTTAAAATGGTCTCATATTTGGGTCATGTGCTAAGGGGAGAAAGATACCACCTCTTTTGGCTGATCATCATGAGGGAATAGAAAGACTTCGGGGAGTTAGTAGAAGGCAGTTGTCCTGGCTGCGAAATATAAGATAATGGACAGGAACGAGGAGAGTTGAGAACCTGTTCCAAATGGCGCAGGACAGAGGTGCTTTCGTTAGTGATCGCTAACGTAAGGGTGACCTGACACGGCACAAGGAGAAGAAGATATATATTTTAAAGGAATTATTAAATTATATATATTTTTATTTTCATATTTATATATGTTAGTACTTTATGTAGTATGTGTTAACGATCTAGATAAGTAACAACCCAATAATATATATTGACATGTATAACGTAAATTTTGCCATAAATTGTAATGACATGAAAGAAAAATGAAAACATAAAAACGAATTTAATTGTAGTGTTGGTTGTTCCAGTTGCGAAAAAACATTATATTATTTATGAACTCGAACTCACCGACATTGAAAATGCTAATATCCTTATAGATTGCTCCGCCTGGATTGTAGATTTGATGGAAGACGGTTGAGAATTTGAAACGCCCAGTGCCAAAGACTAGGCTGATCCCAATATGGTTTTGCTTAACCCAGTTCATTTAAAAAGATTCCAAAGATGGTTTGAAAATATGGAACGAATAGACGAGAGAACATAAATTAAATAGACAAATGTGCACCATCTAAAAATAACATTTTGTATTAAATTATTTTTATTTTATATCATTGTATTTTATATTATTTGTTTTAGATTTATTTTGTGGATGTTGAAAGATCGAAGTGTGCGCGGGAGATGCCTATTGGTGGCGATGAGGTTCGCAACCCTTCACACCGCGTCTCCCGCGGGGCGAAAAGAGAAGGATGGAGTGACGCATCAGTAAAAGTGTGACAGACCATTCTTTCTGCCTACCCTTTCGGGGAGACGGCGTGATGGTTAGTTAGTTAGTTAGTTAGACGAGAGAAGAATGGTTAAAATCTTGTAAGCAAGCAGTGTGAGTGGAAAGAGACGCCGTGGAAGACCAAGGAAAGCATGAGATGGTTCAGAAAAAAATTCTGAGGTATCTCTACATGAGGGAGTATGGTAGTTATCCGTGGCTCTATTCCACGACATTTCTTTTGGGAATGCTCGGAACCAATTCTCTACAGTTTCGAAGAAATGGACATCTAATAAACCATTTCTTTAGATTAATCAGGGGATACTTCCAGAACTCGGCCGTACCGGAGGATGTTGGTCTTTTTGTCCCCGATAGATATCTCCGACAGCGACAGCACAGATTGTTTTAACTCCCGGCCGCCAGAACCAATCTGCCTCTGGTGACACCGGTGGGAAGAGCAATTAGTCTGCTGAACGCGGTCTCCTCAGAGATCGACGTCTTTCATATAAGTGAAGGTACGTTCAGGAGACAAACACTCTTGACTTTAGAAAGTATCTTGTCTTCCTAATGTCGAACCATCTCTAATGCGTTCCTGGTATTATGTTGTATTTATATAATATTTTACGTGTACTCAATAGATGCCTTAAAATTTATGCCGTTTGTAATGTCTTTTGAGTTTATTAAACTGATTTGATTTGATTTGATCTTCATGTACACACGTGTGATCAGCAATATAGTAGGCAGACTTTTCGTGCTCATATTGAGAGCTTTTGAGGCTTTGCATTGAAGGTGTCGGATTACATCATCTGGACTGGAAGGGTTTTCAGAGGTCCCAATGTGCTTAGAGTACTCCACAGCTCATAAGATCGGAGCAGACTCAAAAGTGGTACTGTGATATAGAGTCATCACTTGGTCAGATCAAATCAAATCAAATAAGTTTATTTCATCAATAGACATTACAAAATTAAGGTTTAAGGCATCTATTGAGAACAGGTTAAGTAATGTATTATATTGTATATAGTACTCGTATACTACCAGAAACACATGAGAGATGGTTCCACATTAGGAAGACAAGGTACTCTCCAAAATCAAGATTATTTGCCTTCTGAATGTAGTTTCACTAATATGAAAGATGTCGATCTCCAAGGAGACCGCGTTTAACAATTAATTGCTCTTCCCACCAGTGTCACCAGAGGAGGAAAATCACATTTTGAAGTTGCACGATGAAGCTAGCCATCAATGATACAGAATTAGTTATAATTTACACAAGTTTTAGTGATTTTTTTTTAGTGCCTTGTGCTTAAGAATGTGTCGGAATAATCGACGTGCGTGCATGGTACGATGTATGAATGTAGAGGAAGCCCGAGAGGTATGCTAGGACAGGCCATTGTGGCGATCCATCCTCTCTGCCTACCCCTCCGGGGAAATGGCGTGATGATTAGTTAGTTAGTTAGTGTTTAAGAACTTTCAACGTGTTTTTTTTTGTTTTGCCACAGAAGTATAACTTCTTACGTGCGTACATAAGTCTGCAGACGGTTTTTTATTTATTTTTAATTATAGTGTCTGCCTGCATTTGATCCCATATGTCATACCCAAAACATAACATTTAAAATGTCAGTAAATCTGTAGGGGTCGATTGGTTGAATATTTTATATCAGATTGGCTCCGGGCGATTGTATTATTTGGTATTTTAATGGTATGGATATTCCGGCGATCCAGTTTTTTTCATGGGAAATGGCTGGACCAATAACAGAGAGGTAATAACAGCATCATTGTCCTAATCTAGCGAGCAGCGCGCATTCGGTCCGGCGCCGCAGCTCTTCGGACCCGGTAGTAATCGAAGCCTGGACCGTCAAATCCAACACAAAAACCTTGATTTCATAATATCATTTATACCAGCTGCAAAATGTGACCCAAAATCGTGATAATTTTTTAAATACTAACCTTAACAGTCAAAATAGTTCTTAAGTATGTTTGTATGGACAGATTAAAAACGCGGGTTAAAAAGATTTAATGCTTTCTCAAAATTCATAGTACGTTCTCGATTTTCCGGGATGGACGGTGAAAAAAATCCCATATAATCGATTTCCCAAATAAATCGGAAAATATGAAAAAATTTCCGCAAAATCAATCAATTTTTGATTTGACATTCAATATTTGATTGATTTGATTGTGCCACGTTTTCCTCGACGATTCCAATTTGCATCTTCGTCATTCAATTGATCCTTAAAATGATTACCCGCAATGGGTGAAATCCAGTATTCGTCTACAAGTATTTGTATACATTCAAAATGTTGAGAATTATATAAGTTCAAAAATCCTACGATTCATTCTGGAACGAAAACATTTCAATTTGAAATCAGAAAAAAAAACAAAAGCCGCCGGTGACGTCACTAATGCGGGTGTCAGAAGCGGATTGAAAAAAAAATGGAAACATGAAATGAACCGCGGAAGAAAACAACTGAAAGCCACATTCCAGCGCATACGGAGTTATGATGCTGTTAGAGAGACCAATTACACGAGTAAAGGAGATTACAGTTTTGGAATGATTCCATACTAAAAAGATTAATGAAACTAACCGAATAATTTATACAATAGCAACAAACCATCACGCTGTTTCCCAGAAAGGGTAAGGAGAGCAAAAGAAGGATGAAAGTAGAATAAATGCAGTAGAAATGAGATCTCTAAGACGAATGTGTGGTAAATCTGTATATGATTGAGAGTCAAATGCAAATATAAGAAGTGAATGAGGTGCGAATGAAAGTGTTATGAACAAAATAATGAAAGGGTCGTTAAGATGGCTTGGACACATGGAAAGAATGAGTGAAGACAGAATGGTGAAGAAGGTATATGTAAACGACGTGAAAGGAGCTAGAAATAGAGGAAGACCGAGGAAAACGTGGCTTGATCAAAACAATCATGTATTAAATGTCACGTAAGATGTCGTAGAAATCAACGTGCGTGCATAACACGATGTATGAATGTAAAGGAATCGAGAGTAAGTATAGGGTGTTTTTTTAGAGGTATACAATACATATTCAAAATGAAAAAAAAACACAGTAAAATAATGTTAATGTCAATTATATTGGCTTTATTTAATAGATCATTTTATGCCATTAATGTTTAAATATGATTTCGGACATATGAGCGCCACGGCTAGCTCGAATGAAGCGCAATCGTGAAATCCAATTTTCGACAATTGTCGTCTTTGTGGATGCGTATTATGCACTTGGACTAGAGTGTACGTGATGCGAAAACGATCCATGGTCTTCCGAATAACATGCTCGGATGGACGATTATGTCGACCGTAAAATGGGCGTAGAGCACGATAAGTTTGGCAAACCGAACTATGATTTTCAAAATAAATTTTCACAATTTTCAAGCGCTGTTCTGACGTCAGTCTATTCATCGTAAAATGGTAAAACGTACTTACTACCAATCAACTGTCAACTGTCAAATTGACAGTCTGTAGAATCAATGTTGCCAGTTTAAAAATCAAACCTCTAAAAAAACACTATATATCAGGACAACAATATGTCGTCCATTCTGCCTAGCCCTCCAAGAAGACGGTATGATGGTTAGGTTAGGATTAAAAAATAGCATGTAATTATTACTTTAAATGTCATCCATCTTCAGCTCTTTTAGCATCAATTTAATCCTGGCATAACTGCTTCACCTTAAAATTATTCTCATTGCTTTATTTTGGAGATTTTATATAAGATACCCAGGATCGAACTGGCATCTCAAGGATCAGTCTCCAGGCGCTCATTCATCAAGAGCAGATAAACAGTCATTATACTGTCGACTTCTTTCTGCCTAACTGGCTTATTGTTATTTAGATCTCCCCCCACCACGCCCACCTGCCGGCGCCAGCTTGCGCTCCCCGCCGCCAGTCGGTGCCCGCACACCTGTCAGTGCGCACGCGCCCGCCGCGCATTCGAACTCCGAGCCCGGCCTTCGATTTTCGAAAATTCGAATCTGACGTCTCTGGGCGTTCCGAACGCTTTTCCGCGCCGCATGTGCCGCGTTTTCCACGGCGTCGCGGTTATCTATGGTTAAATTATGTTTGCTCTGTTATAGTTCTGTGTGCTCATGCTAATACAACACACACATCGGTTATTTTTTATTATTTATCATTGCTTGTGTTGTCACATTTGTGATGTATGATCCTGTGTTGCAAATGTGAATTAATTTATGTGTGTGTGTGCGATTTATCTTATGTTGTGGTCAATGACGTCATGTTTTTTGTTATGTACAGATCAGAAAATGCACATAAATTCATTACCATGTTTTCAACTTTTGTTTTTGTCGAACAATTACGATTTGTATACACTTTTTATACTCTAGCGTGAAAAATCGCTAATACATTGTTAGATTTATTTCAATAACATAGTTTACAAGTTTTAAAATAATTAAAAAACGTATTTGTGTTGATTTTAATCTATTGAAACCGGTCATGCTAGAGTAACTGTTGATTCTAAAGCTGATCAAAAATAGGGTATGCTTAGATTATTACGGTTATAAGCAATATGTTTTTGGCATATCTGTGTAACTTGTCTGCAAGGTAGTCAACTACCCCGAAAATTGAAACCCGAAGGCTACCCTAAAGAGTAGTATACTGTAGTTAACTATCTTGAATATAGAGACTGCAACAGACTCCGAAACGTCGGTCGAGGAAGATAAGTTACATGGATACGCCTAAGATCGCAAAAAAACATTTAAAAAATATTACTTATATCAGTCCATCTCAACACTCGAGTTAATTTGTATTTATTTTAGCTCCAGAGTTTGATAGTGTGTCCGTGCGGAATTTAAGGCATAAAATAAGACATGTCCCCTAGTTGCGCTGTTTTTGCAGGAAACGTATAGATGTAGAATAGTGTACACAATATTATTTATATTAAGGATAACTTTATTAATTTTATCAGATGTCTGGGATCCGGTAACAATAGTTTTGTAGGGTATAATTATTTTTTAAAATGAATTCATTAAAATGATGTATGTGCTGTTTGCTTGTTATTCAAATTGGATAGCGATCTCTGGTTTCGATTCCGTGACCTTTAAATCTTGTGGCAACAGTACTGCCCACATACCCACCCATTCATTTGTTTCGCAATATTACGTTCAAGACCACAAATATTAGTGGAATAATTGTTTCATGTGTTGAGCCTCACATACAGGGCGTCTTGTACTTGGTATTTATGTTTACCATAATTGTCACATCCTGAATTTCATGTTAGTTAAATATAATAATATTCTTTCGAATAATGAAAATAATAAAACATGTAAAAAAAATATTTTTTAAATGTATATTTAGTTTAAATCCACTTTTGTTTGTGTCTTCGACCAGTTTCGTTAGCTTGCTGCCATCTTGTAGTCAAGACATAAACATCAGTGGATTTTAAACTAAATATACATTTAAAAAAGTTTTTTTTACAATTTTTATTTTTATTTTCATTATTTACAATGAACTTCTACCATGAAATTTCAAATAACAATATTATTTTTTTAATATTATTTCGGTTTAATACTAATAATAACATCTAGAATTACTAAACATTTTTATTAGATTTTTTTAGCGTTTAAATGCATTATACACTGATGATCTTCGTGACAGAGAGGCAAGATCTACGACTGACACACAAAAGATCCCCGGGTTCGATTCCCGTCTGTCACTGTGAAAATGAATGAAAACGTCTGTCTTCTAGGAGTTTTATTATATTTTAGATGGAACGACATGTTTCGCTGTTCTAAGGCATTATCAAATGACTTTTGTTAATGCTTTAGAAGGTCAAAATATGTGTTATTCCATTTAAAATATGATAAATTTCCTAGAAGATAGACATTTTTATTCTTAAGAATTTGTTAGTAATTGAGTTTTTTTTTAGTCTAAAAAGCATATGTTTTTATTCGTATTAATTATTTAACTAACTAACCATCACGCCATTTTTCCGGAGGATTAGGCAGAGAGAATGGACCGCCAAGTTGTTCTATCCTGACAACTCTCGCGATTCTTCCACATTCACACACCGTGACACGCACGCTCGTCGATTGTTACCTATTTAATATGGAGTTCAAGAAACAATAAATACATTAGGACAGTATAATCAGCAGTATTTTAAGGGTATCCTTGAGTATAAGGCATGATATTTTGTTTGTTTTAATTTATATTGAAATTCAATCCAAGTACCAGACATCCTGTATATGCATTGATAATATATTTTTACGATATGCAAATGGATTTTTTATATATCGTCCTCCGGCACTGTTCTTATATGTCTTAGGTCATATTTGTATGCGTCGACTGCTGCACCAGGGGGTTCAGAACCTCTCCTATATGGCATGCAAGGTTCATACTAGCTTGAGAATAGCGATTTTAAATTCTAACTCTATGTGCTTGATACGTGCAAACAATAAATTCTTCGAAATAATCCACTTAACAAAGATGGCAGTACATAATGGAATTATACCGCCAACCCTTATGTATGGAAATGAAGCTTGGAGCTGGTAAAAAAAGAATGAAAGTAGGATAAATTCCATAGAAACGAGTTCACTGAGAAATGGTATAAAAAAAAGTAGACATTAACAATGTAAATGGAACTAAAAATAAATCAAATCGAATCAAATCAGTTTATTTTCTCAAAAGACATTACAAACATTTTTTATAGTTTAAGGCATCTATTGAGAACAGGTAAAACATAAGGAATATATAATACCAGGAACGCATGAGAGATGGTTCGACATTAGGAATACAAAATACTCTCCAAAGTCAAGAGTATTTGTCTTCTGAATGTACTTTCACGAATATGAAAGACATCGATCTCCAAAGCGATCATGTTCAGCAGTTTGATTGCTCTCCCCACCGGCATCACCAGAGGCAGGTTGGTTCTGCATGCTGGGAGATAAAACAGTCTGTGCTGACGCTGTCGAAGATAGCCATCCGGAACATAAAGATGGATAGCCTCCAAGATGACGTAGTTCTCAAAGAATCCCCTGATAAGTCTGAAGAAAAGATGCCTCCTGATAATCCCCTGATAAGTCTAAAGGAAGACCGAGGAAAACGTGGCACCATCAAATAAAAGGCGGCCTCATTCGAAGTCGGAAAAAAGACGAGCGTGCATGTTGCGATGTATAAATGTATGTTAACGATGTAAATGGAACCAGAAATAGAGGAAGACCGAGGAAAACGTGGCACGATCAAATAAATCAAATATTGAACGTCGGCCATGTGAGGAGTCAGAGAAATCGACGCGCGTGCATAACACGATGTACGAATGTTGAGGAGCGATAGAAATATGTCAGGAAATAAAAGTGTGGCAGTCCATTTTTTCTGCCTACCCCTTCGGGGAGAAGGCGTGATGTTTAGCTAGTTAGTTAGTTAGTTTAACATATATATATTTTTTTAATTCAAGAGCCTAAGCATGTAACTCGTGAAATTTAAAATTAGACCGAATACCGGTAACAGAACATTAACATGACGATTTTTTATGAATTAAAACACTGTTTTTCTTCTTCTTCTAGTTTTTAGATACCGTGAACTTCTTACAAGAGATAATCAAATTCATACTAGAATTTGATACAAAATCCTTAAACTTTCTGGACTTAACAATACCAATTAAAAATTGTTTGCAAAATTTAATATAATTAGAAAATCAACGTTTTCTTACAAGTGTTTTAATTCAGAAAAAAAACAGATTTTTATATTTCCTCATTGTTAACACAATGTTAATACGAACGAAAACGTCAGTTTTCTAGATTAAATTTAATGGGAGTTACATGTTTCGTCCTTCTAAGGCATTATCAAATGTGACGAAATTTCAGCTCGTTGCTATTTATATACACTAGTGAATTGTGCAGAATATGGTAATTAACGAAAATTTACGTGACTATACATTTTTAACAAATAATTATTTGGGTATGTCCAGAATTATTGGAAAGTGCTTCTTGGAACTCGTTAAGCTATTTCATGACCATGATTAAATAGTTTGATTGATTAATTGATATTATATAAATCAAAAATAAGTTATTTGAGGTAGGACGAAAAACAATAAATTCAAGAAACAATAAATAACACAGTATTGTTTGCACTTGTTTCCACTGATCGGTGTGAATATTGCCTTTTCGTTGGCATGGGTGTCACGCTGATTCCATATACGGTGGCGGGCCTATTACACTGTCAAACACAGTTTGAATTTTACTCGCTCCCAGATTTTAAGCCAGTGAAGTTCCTCCAGGAGCGGCGTGATATGACAGTATTTTTGTTACCCCATAATCAATCGAGCAGCGCATTATTAACTTCGCATGTTTTCAAATAGGATCATTATCATCTTAGCAATTTGTTTCTCGAATAGTCTTTCATTTAGAACAGCCGTAACAGATATTATCTGGGGGTTAAGTAATATAAAAACACGCTTAATATAACCCATTAATAGCAACCGAACTTAAACGTACGGTTCTATCGTGGGAAAGTTGTCGTATACCCGTATTACGAAAACGGTACTGAGATATTTTGCGTTTTTTCGACGGAACAAAAAACGCGTTTTTGAGTTTTGATCACTTCACATAATGATTGTCACTAATGCATTTGTGTGTAACACGATATCAAATCAAATCAAATCAGTTGATTAACTCAAAAGACATTACAAACAGGAAAATGTTTAATGCATCTATTGAGTACAGATAAAATATTATAAAAATACAACATAGTCCCAAGAACGTATTAGAGATGGTTCGACATTAGGAAGACAAGATACTTTCTAAAGTCAAGAGGATTTGACTCCTGAACGTACCTTCACTAATATGAAAGACGTCGATCTCCGAGGAGACCGCGTTCAGTAGACTAATTTCTCTTCCCACTGGTGTCACCAGAGGCAGATTGGTTCTGGTGGTCGGTAAAACAATCTGTGCTGTCGCTGTCGGAGAAATCTATCAGGGACAAAAAGCCCAACATCCTCTAGCACGGCCGAGTTCTCGAAATATCCCCTGATTAATTTAAAGAAATGGGTAATGAGATCTCTTCGAAGCTGTAATGAATTGGTTCCAAGCATTCCTAACAGAAATTCCGTGGGATAGAGCCACGGATAACTACCATACTCCCTCATGTAGAGATACCTCAGACACAATATCTCGCCTCGTGAGGAGGACTCCATATCACAGAACCATTTTGTAGTCTGCTCCGAACCAATGCGTTGTATAGGACTCTGAGCACATTGGGATCTCGGAAGAATGATGAATCCCAATAACAACAACAGAGTGGAATGTTTTATTTAGATCGTTGTAGGATGATTTTTTAAAATAATTACTCCAGCCAAAACCTAGAGGCTAAGTAATTACCAAAGATTAAATACCGTACCATCCTACGCTCGCAGACAATGCAGCAATCACCCAAATCCGCCGAGCAATTACTCAAAGACGCAATTATTTATTTTGATACCTTAGTTTCCATTTGAAACAGGGTTTAATTTAAGTTATTTTATAATATTAAATGTCGGCTACGTAAAGAGTCGGAGAAGTCGACATGGTTGCATGACACGATATACGTATGTAGAGGAACGAGATGAGTATGTCAGGACAGAACACTGTGGCGGTCAATTATATTTGTCTACCCCTCCGGGAGACGGCGTGATGGTTACTTAGTTTTAGATGAAATCCCATATATTTATTAATTTTTATGAGAATGTCGTAACATCGGTTTCGCATATTAATGTTGGCATCATCAGGTGTTATAAACTGTATAAACAATATATTTCGACATTTGACTTACACCTAAAAAAATCATGGAAAATCTCAGATGGAACATTTAAGGTATGTCTAAAGGACTATTCCCCGTGGTAGACCTCTTAACAAATAGAAGAACAGTTTGGAATCTACCTCACAGGAGGAGCAACCCTAGGCAGAATTAATCACATAGGTCTATAGCGAAGATGAAGAATAAATAACGTGGATTTTTATTTAGTCATTCTATTCCTTGCTTCAAAGCGCAACCCACGGACAAAATTCGGAGATCGGGCTTTCGCAGTGGAAGGTCCGTCCGCCTGGTATATGCTCCCTGCACGCCTCAGATGCATTGACAATCCGACAGACTTTAAATCTCACCTAAAAACCCACCTTTTCAAAATATCCCATAATATGTAAACAACGGTTATCTGATTGCTTGTGTCACATGCAGCTCTCATGACTAAAAACACTGTCAAAGCGCCCTTGAGGTGAGCTATTAACGAAAATGGCGCAATACAAATTAGCCTAATTATTATTATGTCCATAGACCTTCATGGCCAATTGGCAAGTTCTACGACTGCATCACCGAAAGTCACACGGTCTGGTGTAGAATTCTCGTGACAGTAAAATGGCGATAGATTAGCTACCTATCAAATGTGATGAGAATCAATATGATAGCTATACTATTTACATAGATTTTTCGTTACGATGAAAATAGCGATTCAACAAAATAATAATAATAATAGTAGGATTTAGTTGAATAGATTCCAAACGACATGCCTTGTCCCTTGGTGGAATGTTCGCGGATTACCCGCACGGGTTAACAACGTGCCGGTCGAGCGCCCGGTGTCATCAACAAACGTCAGCTGAGAGAAAGAGCCAAAGATGGGACCGACAATAGCAACAATGGAGGAAATCAAATTCGGAATGAGCCATTTCCGGTTGCGTGGAGCGAGGAAGGTCAACGCTTCCGGCCGGATCGGCAGTGAGATCACGGAAATTTCAAGGGGAAAAAACAAACAATCACAATATCATATCAGCCTAAACTGTCACATGATTCTAATACTTTCAACGTGTATATATAACTAATTAACTGACCATCAAACCGTCTCTCCGAAGGGGCAGGCAGAAATAATGGACCGCAACACTGTTCTTTCCTGACATTATTCTCTCGATATTCAACATTCATACATCGTGTCTTGCCCGCACGTCGATTTCTCCGACCATTCACGTGGCCAGCATTCAATATTTCTCTATTTATAGTTCCATTTACATCGTTAACATATTCATTCTTTCAATATCGCAAGCTTAATAGTAAACTGACCGATTATGGTTTAGGTCATAATTGAGTTAACATTAGACAGAGGCTTGTGTTAACGCTATCCATCTATTTTTCACAATGTTAACGCTATCCATTCGTACGTGTTTTTCGACTGTTTTTGTTAAAACACCGACTCATGTCAGATTGAGCAAAACTTGCTTTTTTGAGTTAAACCAGTGTTCTATTAAGCGTGCGATATGTCCAAATCATCTTTATGATCCTTTCATTATTTTGTTCATAACACTTTTATTCGCACCGCATTCACTTTTTATGAAGATGGTGAAAAGGAGTGGCCCTCGGTTTGAACCTTGTGGGACCTCTGAATTTACAAGAAAAGGTTCCGATTGAAAAATTCCGTATGAGACGAATTGTTTTCTAACCTCGAGGTAACTAATAAAAAAACATAATTAACTGAGAAGAGGATCCAATTTGAGATAGCTTTGCTATCAGAATGTCGTGGTTCACAGTATCAAAGGCCTTTGAGAAATCATTATATGAACAGTCAACTTGATGACCACTATCCAAGGCCCTTGTTATGTATTTTGTGAATACCATTTCAGTAGAGCGCCCCTTCTTGAACCCATGTTGTTTTGTTATAATATGGGGGTCGACATTGGGAGATATTCGTAAAGTATTTTGTCTTCCTAATGTCGAACCATCTCAAATGGTATTATGTTGTATTATTATTATATTTTACCTGTACTCAATAAATGCCATAAACATTACGCTGTTTGTAATGTCTTTTTAGTAAATAAACTGATTTGATTTGATTTTATATATTCATTCGACACTCTTATCATACACCGATTTTACAAACACTCGTCTAAGAGATCTCATTTTTACTGATTTTATTTTACTTTCATCCTTCTTTTGCTAGTTCCATGCGTTGCTTCGATACATAAAAATATAAACTGACTAACTAACTAACTAACCATCACGCGATTTCCCCAGAAGGGTAGGCAGAGAGGATGGATCGCCACACTGGCCTGTGCTGGCATACCTCTCGGGCTTCCTCTACATTCATACATCGTACCATGCACGCACGTCGATTATTCCGACTTCGAATGTGGCCGCCTTTTAGTAATTGATTAATTTGGTCATGCCATGTTTTCCTCGGTCGTCCTCGGCTTCTTTTCCCACTCACGCTGCTTGTGTACAACTTTTCAACCATTCTACTCTCATCTATTCTTTCCATATGTCCGAACCATCTCAGGGATCCTTTTTTAATTTTATTCATGATGCAGTCATCTGCCTTACATTTCTTTCTTATTTCATCGTTCGGTATTCTATCATACAACGTTTTATTCTATCATACTCGTACAAAGTTATTAGAATGTGAATCCACAACAAACAATTATATATATTTTTTTTGCTGAAATTTTATGGTGCCATGCGCAAATGGAATATTTTTCATATCGAAATAATTCAAATTTAGAACACATCGCGGGCTCTCGTCTCGCCTTATCTCGGCGTTCTGATCTTGAATGATTAATTTTCACGAGAAGGCTCCCGTCATGGGTTGGTTCGCTACTGCTAAGCTCCGGTCAATTTCCCGGAGTACGGACCGTAACGGGACAGAATGGCTCTTTGTACAATCTCGCCGTGAAACAATATGCATACGTGAGACAACCCAAGCCGAAAGCGACACAAGTCAAATGGGTGTACAATATATTAATTTTTATTAATCATAACACATTATATTTATGTCGACATGTTTCGAAGGTGGCGTACCTTCATCATCGCTAATTCAGGTTTTTGGGACTCTACAGTATTAGAATTGTTTGAGTTTATCAAAAACATAATTCTTTCGTAAAGTGAGGAAAACGTGGCGCGATCAAAGAAATTAAATATTGAATGTCAGACACGCGAGGAGTCGGAGAAATCGACGTGCGTGCATGACACGACGTATAAATGTTGACGAATCGAGGGAAGTTTGGTAGAAAAAAAAGTGTGGCAGTATATTCTTTCTGCATACCCTTTCGAGAAGGCGGAGTGATGGTTAGTTAGTTGGTTAGTAAATTCTTTCGTATCTTGGACTTGGATCTTCTGGCTTACAGAGGTTCAGCTCATGTGGCTATTCCTCTTACGTCTGATGGGAACATTGTTGGAAGGTGATTTGGTGGGTTGTTAGTTTATGCGGGGCATGATTTGTGTGGCCCGGAGTGTTCCTCTGAAGGAGGATCGATTTTGGGCGCTTGTGGTGGCTGGAGGTGTTTGGGTCGTAATTTGAGAGGTCTTTTATTGTGGGGTTAGGATGTGAAGGGAGTCCTTTGTAAAAACGTTCGGCAAGTTTCAGAATGAATTCATCTATCATCAGGATTCCCGATTCTAGGTGCAGTTGTGTGATCCTGGTCCATGAAGGCTTACCAAGCGATAAACGGATATCCTTATTTTGCAGGATTTGGAGTTTTTGTATGTGACTCGAAGCTGCATAGCCCATAATACAGTGTTTTGATTGATAATAAATCTGTTTTGCGGAATTCCACGGTCTTTAATTAAATAAGGAAAAATAGAGGAAATCCCACCGCTTATCTTAAGTTATTATAGGACGCAGCAGCGGCCTTTCGTCAGCCTAGTTCATACAATCCCTAGGCCCGTCTCTCTTTCATGGGGGAGGTTAAATGTAATTTTGAGCAAACTTAATCCTGCAGTGTTAATGTGAAGAAAAAAGATGTAATATGAATTATCCACTTATAGTCTTCGACTCTGTCGGCTTTTGGTCTGTTCACGGAGCGTGCCAACAGCCCATAAAGCTCGTTACAATTACACAGATCGCGCATCGCACCGCCCCTGACACCCGGGCCTCTCCTACAGCCTCTCCTACGGCCATCTTCATATCATAAGGGCACTCAACTTCTTAATTCCCCATCTAGCGTCTAATAATCAAAACAATCTTTTTGATTGTTAAGACATACGCAATAAAAAAACCTAATCATCTTACTTATCAAAGCACGCCACTGCCCCCTATCCATCGCTACTCTTGTCCAGCAATCTTAATAACATCGTCGGTCCAGCGGGCAGGAGGATGCCCAACTCTTTGAAATCCTACAAAATTCACCGCGCTTCTTCTTCTTTGCTAGCCTTCTAGCTGGATATTTGCCTCTTCCAATTTGCCCCACTCGTCTCTATCCTGCCCCCTTTGTATCGAAGATTTTCCAACCCTTTTGACAATATTATCGGTCCATCTCAACGGAGGCCTTCGACGTGCGTGTATGAATGTGGAGGAAGCTAGAGAGATGTGTCAGGATGGATTAGTGTGGCGGTCCGTTATCTCTGCTCAACCTCTCTGAGAAACTATGTGACGGTTTGTTGTTGTTGTTAAAAACTTTCTTTTGCCCCAGTTTATGGTGTTAATATGTCATCTTTAAGAAACGTTTTCTATAAATAATGCCTCTTTGGTATAACCGTAGCTAGCTTGACTATGTGAAATTAATATGAGGGCTATTAATATCAGAATGCGGTACTTTTAAGTTTCACTACATCGTTCGGGCAGTGAACTGCATACTTGGAGAGCATATTAAAACGATATGTGAATCGTGATAACTTCACACTCTTAGTGGATTGTTAGGGAACTCCGATGTCTTTAAGATTATTCATCTTTATGTTTTGACTGTTTTATCTCACTGCGTGCAGAATAAACCAGTTTTCGGTGATGCCGGTGAGAAGAGCTACAAGATTTTTGACACTTTACGTCATACATAGTTCACAAAGACATATAATTTCTCAATTAATTCATTCCGTGCGTCTAAAACATTTCTATGTACGTACATCATAATTCTTCACTTGAAAATTGTTATGATGTTAATTTTTTTTTTTACAAACGTTTTTGAATTTTGAAAAATATTACATATTGCCTATTTGGCTGGATGAAGAAGGGTGAAAGTATAATAGACAAATTAATGTGCAAATGAGAGTGCTATGAACTAAATAATGAGTGGATCATTTAGATGGTTTAGACACATGGTAAGAATGAGTGATAAATTAAAGAATTCAAATTGTTCTCTAATATAAACAAATTTAAAAAAAAATGTTTTTAAACATAACTTACATTTTATTTATTTATTTAATCTCATAAACATACAAATACACATGTTTCTATTGAAAAATGTATTTTTTAGATGTGAAATCTGAACTATTTAATAAATAAATAAAATTGTGTTGTATAAATACAAAGTGTATTTAATTTATTGAACGCTAAGGTGGAATTCCATAGTAATATACTTAGGAAATTGAAAATAACCTTGTTTAATCCACAAAATATTTAAAAAAAACACGACATGTTTCGGAGGATACCTCCATCATCAGGTGTAAAAATATAAATATTTTTATTATATTTTTACACCTGAAGATGAAGGTATCCTCCGAAACATGTCGTGTTTTATTTTAATATTTTGTGGATTAAACAAAGTTATTTACAAAGTATATCTAATTTTAAATTCGTTTATTTATAAGAATTAATCGCATCTCAATAGAGACGAAGATGTAAATTGTTTCCTGGGAACAGAATATGGTGGTTGAGGCGTTTACAGTACTTATGACCTGTCATTGGTTGGGTTAAGCGATCGCTTTATGTTAACAACATTCCCCATTTCCATTCGCAAGTCCTGTAAGCGCCTCGACCACCATATTCTCTTCCCAGAAAACAATTTCATCTTCGTCTCTATTGAGATACAATTAATCCTTAAAAATGATTTACCCGCAATGTTAAAATCCAGTATTTGTCTACAAGTATTTGTATACATTCGATATGTCGTTTATTTTAATTTTAAACGCGGAATGAAATCGCATATACGTATAAATAAAATAATTTATTTAATTCACAGTGTTTCGTAGTATTTCGTGTTAATAAATAACCGTGTTCTGTGCCATTTAAAGAGGTGTTGTGAAATCGTGTTAAATCGAGTTACGAATGTCTATCGACGAAGAGCGTTCTATTTGTGAATATGCCAATAAAATAGCTCGAAATGTCGATGTACCGCTTCGTGAAGGACTCCCAGGGTTCGGGAGTGAACAAACGCCTGTTCGTCCAGGCGACGCTAGAGAACGAGAATGACAACGGTTACCATCAGAATCCACAGTACTCCCAGACGCTGCCGAGCACTTCGAAACCTTTAAAATCCAGCCTTAAAAAGACGGGGCCACCGATAACAACGAGCCTGAATCTCGCATCACTACCGAGAAGCCTTCGTGACAGTCTGACCAAGACTTCCACAGTATACGACGGGAATTACCCTGGATATAAAGGAACAGGTGAAACTTATGGTGGAAGAGTCGTACACGATGGAAATCAAACGCATTTCGAATTCGACGAGTCTAAAGCGATGGCCACAGCTCCATACAAGTCTTACGAAGATGATAGTCTCCAATCTATCTACACTAAAAAGAGACTGTCTACAGAAGTTCTTGGATCTTCGCTGGAGTCGACAAAGGTTTCTAGAAAGAACGAAAACGGTACTAGAAGGATTACGACAAGGATAGTCAGAAAGGTTACTACACTCTCCAGAGGCGAAGAGCAGAGTGTCCCGCAAGAATTGACAAGGAGAGCAGAGGGAAGGCAGATCACAGAGAGGGCAGAGACCACTAGGAATGCCGAGCTGAAGGCCATCCAGCCTAAAAAAGTCAAGGTAACGTTATGATTGATGACTCTCGCGGCGTCTATTCTCGCTTGCGCAGAGGTTTTTTTTTGTCTAAACTTAATTACGTTGTTTTTTTTTAGCTGCCAAACGACATATAATTATAACCATACACGTTGAAGAGAGTTATTTTCTGTGATACACAATGGAGTTTTGATGCCAACAATTGTGTGTGCATTGAAACATGGCAAAATTAGGATGAATGACATCGAATAATGTTTTTTAAAATACGATTTGGGAGAAGTGATAGAATGTAATTCATAAAAATGGTGCTCTATAAATTATCCAATTTATTATTATTATTATATAAAGAATGGATCGCCACACTTTTCTTTCCTGAAATTTCTCTCGTTTCCTCAACATTCATACATCGTGTCATGCACGCGCATCGATTTCTCTGACTCCTCACGTGGCCGACATTCAAAATTTGATTTATTTGATTGTGCCACGTTTTTCTCGGTCTTCTTCAGTTTTTAGTTCCATTACATCGTTAACATATAATTTTTTTACCATTCTTTCTTCATTCATACTTTCCATGTGTCCACACCATCTTAATAATCCTTTCATTATTTTGTTCATAGCACCATCATAGCACATCTTATACAGTAGACGCTCTCTTAACCGGCCTTAATGGGACCGATGGGATAACGAAAAAGCCGGTTAAAGAAAAAGTAGTGAAAAACATTAAAAAACAGAACTTTCATTCTGTATTAGAAACTCACACATTAAAAATTAATATTTCACAAACTGTAAGAAATATGTTCAGGAAAAAGCCACAAATCACTCCATTTTTTATAAGTAGGCCTAGAAGAGGTCGGTTAAATCGGTGGGACGGTTAAAGAGGCGCCGGTTAAGAGAGCGTCTACTGTATTTTCATTCGACACTATCATACACAGAGTATATACACACATACGTCTAGGAGATCTCATTTCTTCTGGATTTACTCTACTCTACTTTTGCCAGTTTCATTCTTCGCTTCCATACGTAAGGGTCGATACAAGAACACCATTGTGCACTGCCATTTTATTATTATTTAACATTTAATATTATCTATGAATCAAATTTTGAAAGGGAGACGGCGTGATGGTTAGTTTGTTAGTTATGTTTGTGTATTATTACGTGAAAACAAAATGAAATATTTAATTATTATAAGCCGCCATGTTGGCAGGATACGCGGTGATTAACAGCTGTTGGCAATTTTGAGTATTGTGCCGTACGCTTATTGTGCAGTACGTACGTTTGCGGAAAATGCGGGAAAGCGGCACACCAAAGGCTTAACCGCCACATACAACGTGGACCTCGGAGGAAATCCGATTCGCACATTACATTCCTGGCTAAGCACATTAGAGAGATTATACGTCTTTCATCTCAAGAAATCATTATTTAATGCAATATTTATGTTATTGATCGCTAAGGCATTAGCATTGTGAAATTCCATAGTAATATAGTTAGGAAATTGAAAAAAACTTTGTTTAATCCACTAATTATTAAAAAAATATTTAAAATCATGACATGTTTCGGAGGATACCTATCTTCAGGTGTAAAAATATAATAATATAAACTAAACAAAAAAAGACTCATATAAAAACTCCTCCTCTTATTTAATTTCTCCTTAAATACTTTCTCAAAATCAAATAAATCAAATATTGAATGTCGGCCATGTGAGGAGTCAGAGAAATCGACGCGCGTGCATGACACAGATGTATGAATGTTGAGGTTGCGAGATAAATATGTCAGGAAAGAAGGCAGTCCATTATTTCTGTCTACCCCTTCGAGGAGACGGCGTGATGGTTAGTTAGTTAGTTTTTACTTTCTCTACATTTAATCTTCCAAGCTCCCATTCCCAATCATATGCAAATTAATAATTTATTAATTTCTATATAAATTATGTCTTTACAAATGTATGTTTTTTCTAAATAATATTTTTTTATATTATCATCATGTATTAATATTATTTATTAGCTCTTACTATAATAATAAAAAAATGATTATTAGTATTTATAACAAATAGCCAAGATTAATTTTTAAATTTGAATTATTGTATCGAATTTTAAATGCGTTTTTATATGAGTTTTTCTTTGTTTAGTTTTTATTATATTTTTACACCTGAAGATGGAGGTGTCCTCCCTAAGATGTCGTGTTTTTTAAGATTTAAAAAAATATGTATTTTGTGGATTAAACAAAGTTATTTTTGATTTCCTAAGTATATCAAATATTAAATTCCTTCGTGGCCGAGTGGTTGGTACATTGACTGCCACTCCGAAGGTTCCGGGTTCAATTCCCGGCGAGGGCAGTGTGATTGTCACACTGTCTTTGGTCTGGTGTGGAATTCACGTGACAATGAAATGGCGATTGATTAGCTACCGTAAAGGGTATTATAGCTATCACTGTGATAGCTATAATACCCTTTACATCGATTTGGCTCTTGCTGTCGTGATGTAAAGAGCGATTCAACAAAATAATAATAATAATAAATGTCGCCAAGTGAGGAGTCGGAAAAATCGACGTACGTGCACGACACCATGTATGAATGTTGAAGAAGCGGGAGAAATATGTCAAGAAAAAAACAATGTTCGGGGAGACGGCGTGATGGTTAGTTCGTTAGTTAAATTTATAATAAAAAAAAGCGAAACGCATTCGATCTATCGCTGAGATTTCAGTTTCTTTTCTGGTATTACGTGACGGATTGTACTTTCACAGTTATAAAACTCGGCGAGGCCGCGCCCACTGTCCCTAGATGGAGATGCTGACTGTGCAACAGCTGACTGATCCGTCTCTCATGTGTTGCGATGATGCTGCGTAATCTCTGTTCAGAGCCGACTGTAATCCTGCCATTAGTTGACACGATGATAGCTAGAGATTATACTGAAATGGCGCAACTGCCATCTTCGTAGATTTAACTTTTTTTTTGTTGTACAATGTAATGTTAGGTTAACACTTTAAACACGTTTTAATTGACTTAGATTTTATTTTTTGTGTATGGCAAGTTGTTGAAAATCCTTCACATTTATAATTTGAAACTTCCACAAGAAATTGGTTATTATATTTATGATATCTATGGAGACATTGACCTGTTTTTTTTTATATATATTGGCTTTCTCTGATATTTATAATAACTAACCAACTAACTGACATCATCCACCGGGTGGCGACTCTAAAATGTCAATTTTAGAGGGTCACATAGCCAGAAGCTCAGATGAAAAATGGACAAGAAGACTGCTGACTTGGAGACCGTGGACGGCAAAGAGAAGTCGCACATGACATATAGGATCGAGTGCAGAGCGGACACCGCAATCACAAAAAACGCGCTTAGACTGTCAGAAATGAAGACGCTCAGAAATATATCTGACAAGACGTCGCAAGAAAGGATAAGGAATACACAGATAAGGGAGATATGCGAGGACGAGGATGTCGTTAAGTGGGGAAGGCAAAGGAGAAGATACTGGTATGCACACGTGAGGAGAATGGATCCATCCAGACTCCACTTCATCGTGTGGCGCGGCCAGTCCCAAGGTAGACGACCCCCGGGCAGACCACCAAAGAGATGGATCGATAGATGGGATTTGACTTCGCAGGAGGCCAATTCCTCTTAAGAAACAGGCCATTAGGCCTACACTAAGAATTAGATGAAGAAGTTAAAAAAACAAATTCGATGTCGGATAAATCGATGAAATTGAATGTTACGATGTATTATTGTAGAGGATTATTATTATTTTGTTAAAAAAACTCCTTACATCATTACAGCGCGAGCCAAATCAATGTAATGGGTGAAAAAAAAGAATATCAAAGGAAACACACATAGAACCTTATGAATAGGAAAAGCCAGTTATTTGCTTGCTGCCTTTATCGTAAGGGTATTAACGAATTCGCCATAATTGCATCCAAAGAGGTCTATCTCTTTTGCAACCCCATTTAAGAGACGAACCGCTTTCAATATACGAGAACTTCGAAGGGCCTCTGTGCGGCAATTTGGGGCATAAAATAATATATGCCCCCTTGCTCTGTTATAACTATGGGATGGTTATAGGATGCTTGAGAGTGTGTCCGGACAGGGCGGTATGGCGGTCCATCCTCTCCGCCTATCCTTCCGTGGAAAAAGTTCGATGGTTGGTTAGTTAGTTAGAAAATAGAAGGGACACCGCTCCAGCTGTCCGGAATGTAGAATAATGCGGAGCTGTTTGCATTCTCCCACGCCTTTTACCTCTCGTTTTACCGCGGCTCGAATGGATCGGCCGCGGTGCATGGCATGGCTCGCACGGAACCGGTCCTTGGCCCAAACAATGCCGGCCGTAATGAGAATCAAATTAATTGTCGGATATTGTACCGCGCAAATATACCTGCCCGCCGCACCACACAATGGTGTGAACTCTTTATTTTTTTTCACAACTTTTCTTTTGGCCGACATTTCGGATATTCACGAGAATCGTGCAGGTGAATTTTTTCGTCTCAGTCCATTTAAAAAAAATATATAAATAAAGCTGTCCACGCAATCAAAAACGTGATATTTTCGTTTCTTCTATTTCTTTCTTCCTTCACTCACTGATGAGGGTCGTGATCCATGGAGCTGCCCGTGGCTAAGACAAAGCACCTTATCTGTTCTCAACATTCATACATTGTGTCATGCACGCATAGGTCGTTTGAAACCAATTTCTATATACAATTGGTTTTTACTATTATATTGATTCTCATGACATGTGATAGGTTGCTGATCTATCGCCATTTTTTTGTCACGTGATTTCTACACCAGCCCGAATACAGTGTGACAATCACACTGCCATCGCCGGGAATCGAACCCGGGGCCTTCAGTATGGCAGTCAGAGCTAGATCTCTGACTGCCAGAGCTCAGAGTGGCTAGAATCACTCTGCCACTAAAGTCATCAATAAATTGAATTAAGAAATTACAAATGAAAGTCTTGTAAATAATGAAAATAATACGAGTATGAAAATGTAAAAATCTTTTTAATATGTGTATGTGGATATCTGGAATCTGGAGACCATAAGGTGTCAGTGAGCTGCCGGAAGACACGAACATCAGTGGATTTTGACTATTTTAAATATTATTAAAGATTATTTACAAAATGTTTATTATTTAAATTAAACTTTTACCATGAAATTTCAAATAACAACATTAATGAAAGTCTTGTGTTTAGCTTAAAGTTTTCTCTTTCGCTTCTAAGCATCGTGATTATTCTCCCAAGTATTATGACCTAACCTTACCATCGCAGGAAACCAAGTTAACCTCTTTAACCTTTTATTTAAAGCATCACGACATCACATTTTGCCTCTTTCCTAAATAAACAGTAAACCACCGCGTCAAAAAGTGATTCCATCCTATAGTTGTACAATATGTTCTCAAACAGAAACAAATTCCTTTCTTTGCATGTTTGTAATTTGTTTAAAGTTAATCTATCGAATAAACTAGTGGAAGGTTTTCTACCTAGTATAATAAATTAAATTATTATTATTATTTTCTTAAATCGCTATTTATATCATTACAGCGCGAGCCAAATCGATGTAAAGGGTATACACATCTTTTTCATATTTCATACCCAATTTAAACATTTATACTTTTTAACCGATCGCTTTTTAAGCGGTCACATTTAGATTTTTAGATTTAAGACACGTCTTAATGCGCCCTTGAGGTGATTACATCACAAAAACGGCGCTTTAAAAGTTAGCATATTATTATTATTATTATTATTATAATAGCTAAAATAAATTGTATACAGTAATTGGGTTTAAACGATTATTATTATTATTATTACAATATATTGATTCTCATGACATGGGATAGCTACCAAATCTATTCCCATTTTATTGTCACGTGGATTCTGCACCAGACCAAAGACAGTGTGACAATCACACTGCCATCGCCGGGATTCGAACGCGGGACTTTCGTTTTGGCAGTCATAGCTGTTCCCACTCTTTCGAAGGTTGTCAATATAAATATTTCAACATTTCATGCACAATGGTGTTCTTGTGTCGACTCTTATGTATAGAAGTAAACCATGGAACTGTCAAAATAAGGATGGAAGAAGAGTGTGAATGTATACTTATACTTGTATACGAATCCTGGATTTTCACCCATGGTGGGTGGTTCATTCAAATTTAATTGTATCTCGATAGAGACGAAGACGCAAACTGGAAACTGAATATGACACGTGAAGATAAGTATAGATTTGGAGTATATATACAACTTCCAAAAATTTATCATGCATGATCATAAAAACAAAGGTGGAATGGGGAATGTTGTAATTACATAAAGCGTGCGCTTAACCCAACCAATGACAGATCATAAGTCCTGTAAACACCTTGATCATCCATATTCAGTTTCCAGTTTGTGTCTTCGTCTCTATCGAGATACAATTAAATTTGAATTAACCACCCACCACGGGTGAAAATCCAGGATTCGTATACAAGTATAAGTATACATTCACAAAAAATAACATAATAACAGTTTAAGGCATCTATTTGAGAAAGGGTAAAGAATCAGGAACGCATGAGAGATGGTTCAACTTTAGGAAGACAAGATACTCTCTAAAGTTAAGAGTATTTTTCTTCTGAACGTACTTTCACTAATATGAAAGACTTCGATCTCCGAGGTAATCTTGTTCAGCAGACTGATTGCTCTTCCAACCGGCGTTATTAGAGGCAGGTTGTTTCTTGCGGCCGGAAGAAAGAACAACAATCTATGCTGGCGCTGTCGGAGATATGTCGGGAACAAAAAGACCTACACCCTCCAGCACGGCTGAGTTTTTAAAATATCCCCTAATTAATCAAAATAATGGGTTATGAGAAACCCGTCTCTTCGAAGCTGCTTCGAATATTGAGGAAGCGAGGGAAGTATGTCAGGAAATAAAAGAGTGGCAGTCCATTATTTCTGCCTACCCCTTCGGAAAGACGGCGTGATGGTTAGTTAGTTTACTTAAATATTTAAACTTGTGTCTTTTTACCTTTTTAGATATTTTTATTATTTTTTATTTTTTATTGTTGAGGGTAACAAACAGCAATTACAGTATATGAATATAAACACACAGAGACAACAAAACAAGGCCAATTACATGCTACCACAAATATTATCTAACAACGGACATAACGTTAAATATATAAGAAGAATAAAGTAACACTTTGATATGTTAAAGAGAAAACTAGCAGTATTAGTAATAATGAATAATTAAAGATGAAATATAATTTTTAAATGTAAACAAAGAAAAAGACAAGAAAATAAAAAATAGAGTAACTAGTTTCATTCGCCCCGAAGGGTTGCTCCAATTATTTTTTTAAAATCACTTTCATTAAGATGGAATACATCGATGGTATTAAAGCACTTATTGTACATGTCGCACGTCCGGTACACCGCCGCACTCTGAGCGTAGTTAGTCCGATAAGCATTTTATTATTGGGCTATTGAGTATTGTCTGATTTGTCATCCAATATCTCGTTACCTGTCCCTTCCGCGTCTCTGATCCAAAGGCAAGGGACACGACCGACTCGTTCGGGTCACGCTGTCGGGCCGGGGGGTTCACGTGGCGTGACCGTGCCGCCAGCAGCCTCGAGGAGACTCTTCCAGCGGCGTGACGTGAAATTTACATAAAATGGTTATGCCGGTATATAGAGCAACCTCTTTTCTAAACCGTGTCACCTCTGAGATCAAATTGCTTTGCGAAAAATGAAAATATATTTTTAAAATTAAATCTTCGTAATGTTATATTTAATTTTATTCTACTTTTTTAATAGTCTCGGCATGTTTATATCGTGAAAACAACAATGTTTTAATTAATGATGAAAAAATCGTCACAATGGAATTTCACTGTGTTAACGCCCTTTTTTCTAAGTGACTAACTAACCAACCATCATTACAAGCAAGGGTAGCCAAAGAGTATGGACCGCCACACTGTTCTATCCTGACTCTCGCGCCTCTTCTACATTCATATACTGTGACACGCTCGTCGGTTATTTCGATTCGAACAAAGCTGCCTTTTTTTATTGATTTATTTGGTCATGCCATGTCTTTTTTGGCCTCCTAGCACTGCTTTTAAATATATATATTTTTTAACACATTTTCATCTATTTGTCCCAAATGTCCAAACCATCTTAATGACCCTTTCGTAATAAATATTGAAATAAAACAGGCTGGTACCAAGTCTGACGATGCCAGCCAGCCTGGCGATACCGGTTGCTGTCGAAATAATGAAAATACTCATACTTATTTTAAAAATATCATTTTATTTCACCATTAATTAAAATTTATCATCCGGCAAAAGATATCAGTGAAATCATTAGATTATCATAATAATATTTTCCCTATAGAACGCATCTGTGTTCCACGTGTCCAAACTATATTAAGAATAATGTCAAACTAATTGCGTTAGTAAAGATTTTCTGCTTAATGCTTAATCCAATCTTACTAGATGGCGCTAGTGCAGATTGAACTAAAAAATGTGAAGTGTTGTCTGACATTGTAGCATATATATTATACATCTTCCAAAAATTTGTCAGACGTGGTGGTCGTAAGAAGGGCGGAATGGGGAATTTTGTATTACATAAAGCGTGCGCTTAACCCAACCAATCACAGGTCATAAATCCTGTAAACGCCTCGACCACCATATTCTGTTTCCAATTTGCATCTTCGTCTCTATTGAGATACAATTAATCCTTAAAAATGATAACCCGCAATGGGTAAAATCCAGTATTTGTAAACATTCAAAATGTTATATTAAGAAAGCTCTCGTTATTTTGTTCATAACACTTTCACTCCGTGCTTAGATTTGTATTTTATTTAAAACTCTTTAAACGCCTTTGAAAATTCTTTAACTTGTAAAAAAAAGAACTTTGCAAGCTGTTCGTAATGAGTGTTTTCACTCAAGGCCACTGCGCCGATGCCGTAACCGCTGAGTTTGTCTATGGTTTCTTCTGTGAGTTTTTGTAGAACAATCTCTATGATGTTTCGTATCTGGAATGTTCTCTGCCTCTCTCCGTCCCTCGGGTCAGTGCAAACGGCCGTTGCAATGCGATACATATCCCCTTCTCTCGCAGACCCCGTTGTAGTGACCGGTTCAACTAATTTTGACAGCTGACTCATGATCTGCGATTGACGCATAGTCTAAATAACAATTTACCATCACCCAGCTACTCAATGAATTGTTACGTAGATATAATTGACTTCTACGCTGTTTTTTTCCTATAGTATTTTTCTTGCATCCGCCAATATATACGCGTACGCCAATTACTATGACACCTCACCTTGTCATGGACCAATGCCGTCTTGAAAGTATTTACCAGGTCGTAAGCACCATAAGCAATTTTTCCAAAATGGAGATTTATGGGGCCGTATGAACACCATATGCTTCGCCCTGTATGGCGTTCCGGTATCATTTCGAGAAAGCTCAAGCTCCAAATATACAGCAGTAGCGTTAAAAGCGTACTGCTGTACGGATGTGAGACTTGGAAATCTACCGCGGACGTTATTGGTAAACTCCAGGTGTTTGTAAATAGGTGCCTTCCCTCAATATTCAAAATCTATTGGCCCCAAACAGTGTCAAATGCCGTTCTCTGGACCATGGCAGGCGAAATGCCAATTAGAGAACAAGTCGCTAGACGTAAGTGGCAGTGGATCGGTCACACTCTGAGACGGAACCCAGCCTGCATCGCTCAGGGCGCACTATACAGGTCCCCTATGGGGGGACAGAGAAAGCGAGGCAGACCTAGAGCCACCTGGAGAAGAGCCCTGCAGGACGAGTTTAAGGCAACAGGCCTCACTTGGGATGATATTAGGCACCAGGCATGCGATAGAGTCGGGTGGAGAAGGTTCTTTGAGGCCCTATGCACCACGGAGGTGTGACAGGACAAAAATAAGAAGAAGAAGTACCACCATATCATTATTGGAATCCGTGAACCATACCAGTCCTTCCTTCGTTGTCTACTCCATCTTATAATATCCTCAGCCGCACATATCTCTCTTATTCTGGTGTTCCTCACGCGATTTTTCTCTTAGTGTTTTTCCTGCTTTCTTCCTCACTCGAATTTGTAAATATTTCTTTGTTTATGATGTACTTTTCTAACGAATTTTTTTTTCATTTTGTTACAGGTAAGAACATGGTCTAACTTAGCTGTCTATGACTGATGTACCCGTAAAGATTTTTTATTAAATCGAGCAGTGAAGGTAGGTGCTGGATTTCTGTAAGGCTTATCCGAAAACGACAAAGACAGCGTTGTCAAATTATATTATAATATTTGAAAATGTCACGTTATTGATTAAGCTTTTATATTTACTTTAATTTATGAATTAACCAATTAAAGTAAAGGGCTCTAATGATTTGTGATCAAAAATTAATTGTCATAAATTTATAAATCAATTATTTTTTTAATTTCACATTTAGTAAAATTTACTAACTTATGAATTTTTATTTTGTGCAAGTAATTAGAAAATTTACCCAATTTTAATAAGCCTTCGACAGGCAAAAGACATCACTCAAATAAAATAAAATAAAATTTCTTGAAAACTGACTTTTCCGACTTCGAATGTGGCCGCCTTTTAGTTTTAGTTTTTTTTTTTAATAAAATATATTGATATTTATACAAGCGGACCTGACAGACGTTGTCCTGCCCGAACGTTTGCTAGAATTTTAAATCTACGCCACGCTACAACGCAAGTCATTTGCGCATGCGTAAATCAAATATACCACAGATCACCACAGGTCTAGTCGTTTAGGAGGAGTTTAACTAAATATGCTCGGTCCCATATAACACAACATCTCAAAGAACTTCACTGGCTTTAGAGTCCAGAAAGTATCCAGTATAAACTCTGCTGGACAGTCTTCAAAGCGCTAAATGTTATGGCTCCAAATTATATATCCGAACTCTGTATAACGGACAGCCTAAATACAAGGAAATCCACACTTCGCTCGTCTAACTCCTCGGCAATAGGAAGATTAGTTGAGCCAAAGCGTTGCCCCAGTACAAATTTCGGGGATCGAGCGTTTGCGGTAGCCGGTCCATCAGCTTGGAACAATCTTCCTTCACACCTCAGATGCATAAATGCTCCGACAGACTTCAGATCTAATCTGAAAACCCATCTTTTTCATATTTCATATCCAATTTAAAGCTTGCATATTTTGTACTTTCTAACCGATCGCGAATATCAATCATATGCAGCGTTCACATTTAGATTTAAAACACGTCTTAATGCGCCCTTGAGGTGATTACATCACAAAAACGGCGCTTTAAAAGTTAGCATATTATTATTATTAGAATTATATATATATAAAGAAATTGATATTTCGTAAAAAAATCGTCTTTTTCATAGCAGCTTAATTTATCATATAGCGTTCAAAACTTATTTCACACGTATGAGACACACAACGATTGGAATACTCTTGCATACGAATATTTCATTACAAACCATAAAACGCCGGTCGTGAGTGCAAGTACGAGTAATATGAGTGAAGCCGCAGTGACGAAATGATCCCAGCCGGTGAGATAACGTCGGCAGCCTCCCATATAGAGAGCCCACTCCGCACCATTTCCATCTTGGTATTCAACGAGAGTACATTTTTTATGCGATTTCCTGATTTTTAAATGTACGATCAGTCGATGGGTAAAACGATGTATTCTACAAAATAAATAAAAACAAATAAAGTTTATTTCTAATTTTCTTTTTTATACACTTTGTTTAATATATACAACACTTATATTAAAAAATAAAATTATATAGACATGTATCTGACATACAGCCCTTATTCAGTAAAGATACATTTTAAAAAATATTATAAAATTAAAAAATGTTATAAAGATTTTAAAGATTATAAAGATTTTATACGAATATTTTACTCGTAATATTTTGAAAAATGTATCTTTACGTAATAAGGACTGTTTGTCCGAAACATGTCTATATAATTAATTTTTTTTAATATAAGTGTTGTATATACAAAGTGTATAAAAAAGAAAAATATTAATAAACCATCATAACAACACAAAGTATGGCGTATATAGAAAAAATAGATCGAAAGTAAGGTTTATGCTGGAGACGAAATTATTACAGCCAATAGAAATGTGTCGACTGAAACAAAGATGGCAGAGTACATAATAGAGTTTTTGTGTCAACCCTTATATATGAAAGTGAAGCTTGGAAATGGCTAAATATAATAATAAATGTCGGATAAAATGTAAAACTAAATAACTAGCCATAATTATTATTTTAATTAATATGAATTGTTTTCTAGAAGTTTTATTATATTTTATGTGAATGACATGTTTCGCCTGTCTAAGGTATTATACATTTTAATTATTATTTTGTTGAATAGCAATTTAAATCATTACAGCGGAAGCCAAATCGATGCAAAGTGTATAATAATAATAATAATAACATCTGTCAAAATTGATCATATTTGTAAACATTTTTATAATATTTTAAATATGTATCTTTATAATATGTATCACTGAAGAAGGACTTATTGTCCGAAACATGTGTGATATGTAATTTTAATAGTGTTCTATATACAAAGTATATTAAAAAATAAAAAGACGAATACAAATAATAATAATAATTTTTTTATATATATATTTTTTTCATCATATATTATTTTTAAATGCGTTTTTATATTAGTCTTTCCTTGACTAGTATTTAATATATTTTTACACCTGGAGATGGAGGTATCCTCCGAAACATGTCGTGTTTTTTAGTATTTTGTGGATTAAACAAAGTTATTTTCAATTTCCTAAGTATTTTATTTGTATATTTTTCTATTGTTTTTTGAAAGCATGTAAATTCCTTAATTCGTATTTGATTTTGTTTAGTCTTCATAATAAAATAGATTATTATTATTTAATTTTTTTTAGAATACAACGTTTTTCCGATCAATTTTTCTATTATTTACACAATTCAAGCAGGCGAATTGAACATTATGCAATTGGATAAAACTCACCGCGCTTCGCAATAATCTTATTTATAATTAACTATTTATATGTATTGAACTGAAGAAGTTTAACCAAGTCATCATTGCGTATTAATCAATGTGTTTTGTGCAATCTGGAATTTTACTTCTATGATCGCAGTTTAAACTTTAAACCTTAGTTAATTTTTTTTAAATGAATTTAATATATTTTTTTAAGATTCGTTCTACATTTGAATTATGATGATGTCATAATTATTGTTATACCCGTATTGGTAACGTTATTTTCATGATCATAGCTATTAATAAAAAAAGATTGTGATGGAAGTTTACAGTGATATGCTTATATCGATTTTTGTATAATGAAACTAACTAACTAACCATCACGCCGTTTCCTCGAAGGGATAGGCAGAAAAATTTAACCGCCACACTGTTATTTCTTGATAAACTTCTCTCGATTTCTCTACATTCATGCATCGTTTCATGATTTCTCCGACTCCTCACGTGGCCGACATTTATAATAATATTTGATTGATTTGATCGTGCCACGTTTTCCTCGGTCTTCCTCTGTTTCTTGTTCCATTTACATCGTTAATGTATAATTTCTTTATCATTATATCTTCATTCATTCTTTTCATGATGCAAGCTAATAAAGGAACTGACAAAAATAATCTTAGTATATAAGAATGAATGAATCTAGAAATTAAACCTTTTTATTAATATTATGTATTATTTATTTATTTATTTTTGAACAATGGTATAAAAATCTATATTTTATAATAGAATGAAAACGTAATTTTTTCTATAAATTTTATTTTACTTTATTCGACATGAATGTGACATGAATGAATTAATGATATGCTTTAGCAAGGCGAAACATGACAGTCCCATAAAAAAAAACAGACGTTTAAATTCGTATTTAATTAATTAAAACATTGTTTTTTTTTAACCCTTATGTATGGAAGCGAAGCATGGAACTGGCAAAAGAAGGGTGAAAGTAGAATAAATGCAATAGAAATGAGATCTCTAAGACGAATGTGCGGATACTCTGTGTATGATAGTGTCGAATGAAAATATAAGAAGTGAATGCGGTGCGAATGATGGTGTTTTGAACAAAATAATGAAAGGATCATTAAGATGGAAAGAATGAATGAAGAAAGAAATTAACGATGTAAATGGAAGCAGAAATAGAGGAAGACGAGGAAAACGTGGCACGATCAAATAAAATAAATATTGAATGTCGGCCACGTGAGGAGCCAGAGAAATCGATCGCGCGTACATGACACGATGTATGAATGTTGAGGAAGCGAGAGAAATATGTCAGGAAAGAAATGTGTGAAAAAGTCGATTTTTCTGCCTACCCCTTCGGCGAGACGGCGTGATGGTTAGTTAGTTAGTTTTTTTTTTTTTTCACTTTTTATTGTTTTATTCTGATAGGTGTTTCAAATAAAGAGTTTCCGATGGTGAATTACATTCGAAACGTTTCCAGAATACTAAACTAAAACTTAGATAAAACAATTGTTCAAATATATATATTTAAAAAAAATTTGCGTTAAAAAGATCTTCTGCTTAACGCTTAAAATACAATCTTCATAGTGTGTAGATTGAATATACTACCATGTAAAGGGTGGTGTTGGAGGAACATATATACAATTTCCAAAAATTTGTCAGACATGGTGGTCATAAGAAAAATAAGGTGAAATTGGGAATGTTGTATTACATAAAGCATGCGCTTAACCCAACCAATGACAGGTCATGAGTCCTGTAAATACCTTGATCAACCATATTCTGTTTCCAATTTGCATCTTCGTCTCTATTGAGATACAATTGATTCTTGAAAAAAAAAAAGTTTATTTATTATTATTTTAAAGATGCTGCTAATTAAGTGTGATTTTTTTCTCTCTCATACCACGTTCTCTGCCCACCATCGCCGGTTTATATTTGGTGTTGTGAACGTTGGAATTATCACCCAATTATCAAGACCTCATCTCGATTGGCTTCAGCGCGATGAACATACATAGTAACGCCTTAAAGTTTTCGGCCATCTTATTTTGGTAATCTAGAGGGATTTTGCTAGTCGAATCCTAAGAACAAAGCGCTATATTTACTGTTAGCTGCGGCGTGAGATATACAATCTTATATAGTTCAATATAATCACTACATAACTGTAATCTTGAGATTTGAGGTATTTACAAGAAAGAAAATAAAATATCTTAGATACAACAACAACAACAACAAACCAGCACGCCATTTCCCCGAAGTGGTGGGCAGAGAGAATGGACAGCCACACTACTCTATCCTGGCACACCTCTCTAGATTCCTCCAAATTCATATAGCAAGACATACACGCACGTCGATTCTTCCGACTTCTAACATGACCAACCTTTAAAATTTGATTAATTTGGTCATGCCATGTTTTCCTCGGGCTGCCTCGACTTCGCACCCCATTTACATCATTAACGTATACTTTCTTAACCATTCTTTCTCCATCCATGGGTTCCATATGTCCGAACTAACGCAGCGATCCTTTCATAATTTTGTTCATAATACCTTCTTCCACTCCACATTTCGCTCTACATCGCTCTTAGATACATGTGTGTTAAATGCAAATAAAAATGTTTTGAACAAAATTAATGAAAGAAAAGATAATTTAGACACATGGAAAGAAATAATGATAAATAAAGTATATGTGAACGACGTTAACGAAACTGGATATAGAGAATGTCGCTCAAGTGAGTAGTTGACACGATGTATGTCAAGAAAGAATATCGTGGCGGTCCATTCTTTCTGCCTACCACTCGGGAGTCAGCGTGATGGTTAGATAGTTCTTCTTCTTCTTCTGATTGTAGATCTTGCGATCTGTTTACGCAAGATATCAACTTTCTTCCTGTGATGAAGACGACCAGCCTTCTCTCCATCTCTTTGGTGATCGTCCTGGTGGTCGACATCCCTCTGGAGTCTCGTGCATCACGATCTTAGGAATTCTTGCTGTATCCATTCTCTCGATGTGGTCCCTCCAGAATCGTTTTCTCTGTCTACTCCATCTTACTATGTCTTGAATTTTGCAGGATTTGCAAATTTCTTCATTGGGTATCCTATCTCTAAGGGTTCTCGCCACAATAGGTCGCAATGTTCTCGTTTCTGCTACTCTTAAGAGATGTTTGGTTCTGACAGTGTCTGCTCTTGCTTCGATTCCGTATGTCGAGACAGTACACTCCGGAGTTGCTGTGATGGACTTTTTTCAGTACAATAACATAACTCGACCGTCTTACATTCACGATCTTACCTGTTTTTTTTGTATTCTAAATCAAAATCGAAAGATTTAATTTCTAAATATAGTATATGCTGGATTGAGATAAAAATCGCCCCCATAACGGAAAACGCTATGAAACGTCGTCTGCAATGGTACTGCCATGTGAGGAAGAGGAACAATGAAAACATCGACAAGACCCAAGACCCTGCAACTGAAAGATGGAAAGAGGGGACCGGGTCGTTCTACTGCAGCGTGGATGTCCACGTCAATATTGACCTGAGGGCGCTGGGACAAGACAGCCAGATGACCCAGGATCGCGAAACTTGGCGGCGCCATATAAGGAGAGCCGACCCCAAATAATGGGAAAAGACTAGACGAAAGAATATCATTTTTAATATTTGAAGCCCGAAACTTTTTGATCTCGCTGCGTGTTGCCTACCCACTTGACATTTGACCCCACGAAATGTATCAATTGCACTTTGCGTAGGAAGGATAAGTTGACGTGTTAAAACTTGAGTTTAATACTCTCTTAAACTATAGGTAAAATTACTTAAATCATTTTTTTATAAATAACTAACTAACTAACCATCACGCCGTCTCCCCGGAGGGATAGGCAGAAATAATGGAACGCCACACTGTTGTGTCCTGACACACTTCTCTCGATTCTCTACATTCATACATCTTGTCATGCACGCACGTCGATTTCTCTGACTCCTCACATGGCCAACATTCAATATTCACCCCTCTAAATTCTTTCTTACTTCTTTTTGTCAATCTCTGCCACCCTAATGCTTTATTACTTCGCAGAACTGCAAAATAAACTAGTCCACACCGCCCTGACAAATAAAATGCAGGGCATAAATTAAAGATTCAACTCAAATAAAAAAAATTCAATATTTGATTTATTTGATCGTGCCACGTTTTCCTCGGTCTTTCTCTATTTCTGGTTCCATTTACATCGTTAACATATAATTTTTTTACCATTCTTTCTTCATTCATTCTTCCATGTGTCCAAACCATCTTGACCCTTTCATTATTTTGTTCATAACACTTTTATTCGCACCACATTCACTTCTTATACTTGCATTTGACACTCTATCATGTACAGATTTGCCACACATTCGTCTTAGAGACCTCATTTGCACTGCATTTATTATACTTTCATCCTTCTTTTGCCAGTTCCATGCTCGACTTCCATACATAAGGGTCGGCACACGTTTTTTTAAATATGTGTAATTAATCCTAGGAAAGCATTTCACCTGCTTTATATTCCCTCCTTATATCTTCGTTCGTTATTTTAATTTTATTATTATTGTTTTAAATGGCTAACATCGACGATTCAAATCAACGGCATTTTAGTTTATATCATTATTTCCAATATGAGCAGAAAATAGCTCATTATTATGAAGAATAAATCTAGTCGTGTACAGACTTGAACCCATGTCTCCTGATCTTGAGCCTAACGTTCTGTACCCTAGACCACCACCCCTCTATATCTAATGTAATATTATATATAATGTATGGAAGCGAAGCATGAATTTGGTAGAATAAATGCGGTAACCACTTTCGTCTCTGCTCGATATAAATATGCCTTAGTTAACTTACTTAGCAAGACGAAAGTGCCAGTTGCATAAAATATAATAAAACTTAAAGAAAACCGACTATTTCATTCGTATTGACACTTGTATCGCACATGTAACACCGCGAGTCAAGTTTTCCACCTTCCCGCTTATCACACTAACTACGCTCAGAGCGCAGCAATATACCTGATTTGCGACAACTGTAATAAGTATTTTGGTGATATCGATGTTTTCCACCTGAACGAAAATAATTTCAAAAAAGTGATCGCGTATCTAATTTTGATCTGTTGGTCTGCCTGCTAGTCTGGTTAGTTTTCAACTTGATAAGGATTTAATGGAGCGAACCAATGTATCAATGAACGGAGCAAGTGTATCGACCATTGAGCGAGGTTTACCAGGTTGTTATACCAGGCACACGGCAGATTAAAGCGAATTGTGGCTATTAAAGCGATGTACCTGACCGCGCGCGATTGTCTCTGTGGCCGAACAATGGGACTTGTCCAACAATCGACTTCCCATTCGGGACTAATGATGCGAAGACAAAACCGCTCCTTTTATAGACGTATATTTAATAATAATAGAAGACATATTTATACACATATCCTACTTGTACAATAGACAAACTATTCTCAATCGAGTGTCAATATTACGAGTGTATTCACTGTTTCTTGGACAATAATCGTCACCTGAGAGTAAGAGGGTTCCAACTAACAAAATTTCACATTTCGCTTTTTTTCGTGAAAAGGGTTCTTACTAACCTTATCTATACGTACAATTAAAAAAAAACATCTAATAGTATCGTCATTTTGATGTTACGAAAAGAATCAAGTTCCATCTGATCATTCAAAACACACGATTCACTAAAGAAGGATTCATTTAAACATAGAACTTTATTATTCCAACTGTTGCCAGAAAAAATTTACACGTTTCTCGGTAAAAGAATCTCTGGAAATTGGAATAAAACCCTTTTATTCTCAGCTTTTTACTTTTGTCAGTTGGAACCTTCTTACTCTCTGGTGACGTAATGTAGAATTCCATATTGAATATTATTTATTTATTTTTAAAACAAATACAAACAAAAACGTAAGGTCAATGACATGCTACGACAAATAATTAACGTAAAATATTTAAAAACTAACTTATTGTTATTGTCCAACTAACTTACTAACTAACCATCACGCCGTCTCCCCGAATGGATAGGCAGAAAGAATGGACTGCCACACTTTTCTTTCCTGACATATTTCTCTCGCTTCCTTAACATTCATACGTCTTGTCACGCACGCGCGTCGATTTTTCTGACTCCTCACGTGGCCGACATTCAATATTTGATTTATTTGTTCGTGCCACGTTTTCCTCGGTCTTACTCTATTTCTAGTTCCATTTACATCGTTAACAAAAATTTTTTTTTACCATGTTATTCTTCCCATATGTCCAAACCATCTTAATGATCCTTTCATCATTTTGTTCATAACACCATCATTCGCACCGCATTCACTTCTTATATTTTCTTTCGACACTCTATCATGCACAGAGTATCCACACATTCGTCTAAGAGATCTCATTTCTACTGGATTTATTCGACTTTCATCCCTTTGCCAGTTCCATGCTGTTCCAGTTCCAAAATGGGATAATTATAATATTTTTTTGTATGACGTCACCGTAGAATAAAATAACAGGTTTGTTTGAGTTCCAACAGCGAATACCCTGTATTGTTCCCTAAGGAATATATCCGTTGTAGTGTCGATAGGAAGGAAGTGGGGATAGTTCCCCTCCGAAGATCACACCTGGCTAAGCACGGGCGCGGGCAATACCTCGCGTAGTTAATAGGGAGACGTGCGCCTGTTAGTGCTTCCGTTCTATCTATAAACACGTATGATCGCCTGGTATATAGTTCCATTATAATAGTCACAGTATGAGATCCGATATTCTTTGATGATGATGATTTTAGTCCATTATGATGGCCGAAACACTATGAAACTCGATGCTACTTCAACATTATTAACTGTTTTAAAAAATGCGACAGCTATTTCGCCAACCGATGTTATCATCATCAGGTGTTACAATATTTATTTCGTTTATGTGGAGAGTTTTTACAAACTGTTCAAATTCATTTTCAGACTGTTTTAACTGTTGAGCACAGACAGTTTTATCACCCACCATACAGAATCGACCTGCCTCTGTTGATGCTGATGGAGAGAGCAATCAAACTGTTGAACATGATCGCTTCAGAGATCGACATTTTTCATATTGATCAAACAGTGTTCAAAAGGAAAATACTCCAAATATTGTAAAGTATCCAGCTTCATGATTTCAACGTCTATTTGGATCAATACAGACATTTGAATTTGAACGAATGGAGCGCCACACATTCCTAACATACCTACTTCTTTCGATTCTTCAACATACATTCATCGTGCCGTGCACGCCCGCCCATCGTGCCATGCACGCCCGCATCGACAGACCAGTCTGTCGTGGTCACATTCACGCCGAAATGTTGCACCGATAATTTTTTTTTAATTTCGCTCGTTCAAATGGAAACATCAATGTCTCCAAAATGCTTATTGTAGTTGTCACAGATTCTATACAATGCCGCGCTCTGAGCGTAGTTAGTGCGATAAACAGGAAGATAGAATACTTGGCTCGCGCAATAACGCAATTTAAGAAATTATTGTAATAACTTATCTCCCGTCACCTGATGAACAGCGATCACACCTTGCGGTGCGATATTAGTATTGTGGTCCATTACGGAATCTGCGGCCACTAATGTATCGTAATAAAATAGCCATCTTCATATGCTCGAGATGTAATCCTGTTAGATGCCTCTGTGCACTTACCACCTTCGACTATCTGCGATATTCTGTGTCAACACAACGGTACACCAGCCTAATCAAAATCTCCATTAATATTATTAACTTTTATATTTTTATTAATTTTTATTAATTAAGTAAAGTGCCGGACTAGCTACGTTGCAGGAGCGAGGCCGCCAATAGAAACATTTTATTCTAAAAGTTCGTGTATTTAGGTAGTATGTTTACAAGAGATGGGCGAGTGGAGAGGGATATTGAAAGAAGGGTTGGGGCAGGCAACAAAATGAATGGTGCACTTAAAGTTGTCATCGCAAACTAAAACCTATCCAAAAAAGCTAGAATGGCAGTGCACAATGGTGTTCTTCTACTGACCCTTATGTATGGAAGCGAAGCATGGAACTGGCAAAAGAAGGATGAAAGTAGAATAAATGCAGTAGAAATGAGATCTCTTAGACGAATGTGCGGGTAGTCTGTGTATGATGGAGTGTCGAATGAAAATATAAGAAGTGAATGCGGTGCGAATGATGGTGTCATGAACAAAATAATGAAATGATCATTAAGATGGTTTGGACATATGGAAAGAATGAATGAAGAAAGAATGGTAAAAAAATTATATGTTAATGATGTAAATGGAACCAGAAATAGAGGAAGACCGAGGAAAACGTGGCAGGATCAAATAAATCAAATATTGAATGTCGGCCATGTGAGGAGTCAGAGAAATCGACGCGCGTGCAATGTATGAATGTTTAGGAAGCGAGAGAAATATGTCAGGAAAAAAAAGTGTGGCAGTCCATTCTTTCTGCCTACCCCTTCGGGGAGACGGCGTGATGGTTAGTTAGTTCGTTATATTCTAAAACGATAACAAACATACTGGCGTTTTTAAGATAATCAAATGATTTTACTGAAATCTCTTGATGGAAGAAGAAAATATGTAATCTATAATAAAATTTAAAATCTATTGTATCGAATATGAATCTTCTTGAATATTACCAATATTTAAATACAGTAAATTTTACGTAATTATTTGAAGATTATTTTTAAGAATTAATTGTATCTCAATAGAGACGAAGATGTAAATTATTTGGAAACAGAATATGGTGGTCGAGGCGTTTACAGGACTTAAGACCTGTCATTGGTATTACATAAAGCGATCGCTTAACCCAACCAATGATAGTCTTGTAAACGCCTCGACCACCATATTCTGTTTCCAAATAATTTACATCTACATCTCTATTGAGATACAATTAATTATTTGTATACATTCAAAAAAACAAAATATTATTTTTGTATAGAATCATGTTAACCACCCCGGATCTGTATGTATATAAAGGACTCAGTTTGCAATAGTGTCACCAGTCTGTCGATACCAGTAAGCCTGGCGAAACCGGTCGTTGGCGAAATATTGGCGTTGTAAATTGAAATTTCTTCTTTACTCAAGAAAGACATGGCATATCCAAATTATTTAAATTTTGCAAAAAAAATGGAGGCTATTTCTCGAAATCGAAACAATCGATGAGTGTGCATGTCACAGTGTATGGATGTAGAAGAGGCGCGAGAGTTATGTCAGGATAGGACAGTGTGGAGGTCCATTCTTATTATTGTTTTTTTTTAAATGATTTGAAAATTCTTGCAAAAGACTTGAACGAGCGGTCTAGACGGAAACCCGTCTGGGTTAAAAATTCTCTTAGTTTGCGTATCGATCAAGTGGACTTTTGAGTGTATTCATTGTGAATTCGTGTCTACCTGAGGCCGTGAATTATTCCGCTGTTTATTTATCTCTCGAATCGGTCCAATGCCGACTTCTTGCTTGCGGCGTGTTTTGCTTATACTCTATTTCAGCCGATGATGTCACATGGAATCATTATGCAGACAGATATAGTATGTTGTTCGCGGTTTTAAACCAACTACAGGAATTTAGAGGTTCTAATTACCTAAACAAGAACAAAACTCATGTATTGCGTCTTGAACAATGATGTAAAATACGAATGAAAACGTCTGTTTTATACGAGTTTTATTCTATTTTGTGTGAATGACATTATCATTATCAAATATCATTTAATAATACCTTATGATGATATAATGATTTGTATAGTGCCATTTTTTGTGAGAGATTCTCTTCAAGGGCGTTCTTCGTCCGGAAAGCTTCTCTTAAAAATAAAAGTTTTAAGAGAGCTTCTGAACACTCCTTCGTCGTCTTGATAGCGGATATTTTAGGGCAGCCTGTTCCACGCCGTCGGTCCCGCGATGCCAAAAGCGTGATCCTCGAAGTTTGAATCGAAATAGGGAAGACCGAGGAAAACGTGGCACGATCAAATCAATCAAATATTAAATGTCGGTCTTGTGAGCATTCGGAGAAATCGACGTGCATGCATGATACGGCGTATGAATGTTGACGGATTGAGAGAAGTATGTCAGGAAAGAACAGTATGACGGTCCATTTTTTCTGCATATCCCTTCGGGGAGAAGGCGTGATGGTAAGCTAGTTAATCAAAAACACGGGTGATATTACGATAAATGGTGTAGAAATGAGATCACTAAGAAGAATGTGCCCGATAACGATATTATGTATAGCGAATGACGAAATAAAGAAAAATGTAAGGCAGATGATAACATCATAAGTAAAATATGGATTCCTGAGATGGTTTGGACATATGGAACGATTGGACAAGAGATCTAACTAACTAACCAACCATCATGCCGTTTCCCCGGAGGTAGGCAGAGAGGATGGATCACCAGATTGTTCTGTCCTGGCATTCTCGCGCCTCTTCTACATTCACACATCGTGACATGCACGCTCGTCGATTGTTCCTACTTCGAACATGGCCGCCTTTCAGTAATTGATTAATTTGGTCATGCCATGTCTTCCTTGGCCTTCCTCTACTTCTTTTTCCATTCACACTACTTGCATATATCTTTTTAACCATTCTTCCCTCATCCATTCGTTCCATATGTCCAAACCATTTTAGTGACCCTTTCTTGATTTTATTTATTACGCATTCATCCGCTTTACATTCCTTTCTTACTTCATCATTAGATATTCTATCATACATTGTTTTTCCGGACACTCTTCTTAGTGACCTCATTTCTACGGCATTCATCCTACTTTCATCCTTAAATGTTGTATATAAGCAGTGTAAAGATACCAAGGAAAGCATGACATGACTATATTAATCAAATACCATAATAAAAGGCGGCCACATTCGAAGTCGGAATAATCGAGCGTGCATGTTACAATATATGAATGTAGAGGAAGCTAGAGATGTATGTCAGAACAGAGCAGTATGGCGGTCCATCCTCTCTGCCTACACCTCCAAAGAAACGACGTGATGGTTAGTTAATTTTTGAAAATATATATTAATTCTGAGATTTGGCTTAGTTCGAGGAGCATTTTGTCACCGTCGTATTCCCGTTGGATTATTTTGGCACACGACCCGAACCGGCGCCTATCTCCGGCCGCGTATCTCCGACAGCCGACCGTTAGGTCTTGCGGACCGGCGTGGGAAGGCTCTGATATATGGCCGCCGCCAGCACACTCGGCCGGCGCCGGTTCGGAACGGCGCGAAAGCTCGCCGATTCCATCTGAAGACGAATTAGTAAGAATTTAGCACCCTTTGTTTCGGTGTGAGAAATCCGTGTGCATTGTGTGGAATTAGTTTCAATGCTACACGCCCTATTATTTGGATACTTTGTGACTTTACTGTTTGTAGAGGAATTCTTGTGCCAATTAAATAATCAAACAAATAAACCATCACGCATTTCCCCGGAAGGGTAGACAGAGAGTATTGACCGCCACACTTCTCTATTCTCTCCTGACTCATCTTTCTAGCTTCCTCAAGATTTTTTGCAAGAAATTACTTTTTTTAATCTACTTCAAGTACCTTTCTGATTTTCATTTTTTTCATTTCATTTATTTATTTTAAACATATCTAAAGCATTACAGAATTTTTTTTCCAAAACACTAAAGATACAAGTTAGAGATACCCAATAATAAGTAATACATAATAGATAAATAAAAAGAGCGAGCCAAGATGGCAGTGCACAATGGTGTTCTTGTGCCGACCCTTATGTATGGAAGTGAAGCATGGAACTGGCAAAAGAAGGATGAAAGTAGAATAAATGCAGTAGAAATGAGATCTCTAAGACGAATGTGTGGCAAATCTGTATATGATAGAGTGACAAATGCAAGTATAAGAAGTGAATGTGGTGCGAATGAAAGTGTTATGAACAAAATAAGGAAAGGGTCATTAAGATGGTTTGGACACATGGAAAGAATGAGTGAAGACAGAATGGTAAAGAAGGTATATGTAAACGGCGTGAACTCTGAATCACAAAATATGTCAAACTCCGAGGTGATACGATTAAGCAAAGATATTGCTTTATATTACATTATATAAAATGCTGATATTAGGAAGGAATGTAGAGCGAAAGAAGGTATTATGAACAAAATTATGAAAGGTTCGCTGCGTTGGTTCGGACATATGCAGCGCATGGGTGAAGAAAGAAGGGTTAAAAAAATATACGTTAACAATGTAAATGGAGTAAGGAGTCGAGGTAGACCGAGGAAAACATGGCATGACCAAATTAATCAAATATTAAAAGTTGGTCATGTCAGAAGCCGGAAGAATCGACGTGCGTGTATGATTCGATGTATGAATGTGGAGAAACCTAGAGAGCTGTGCCAGGATAGAGTAGTGTGGCGGTCCATTCTCTCTGCCTACCCCTGCGGGGAAACGGCGTGATGGTTTGTTGTTGTTGTTATATAATATGCCAAATGATCTGATGATGAATGTGAATAAGTCCAAGGTAATGATGATTTTTGAAAAAGAAGAAATCATAATATGTGAATGCGGTGTGAATGAAAGTGTTATGAACAAAATAATGAAATTCAGATGGTTTGGACACATGGAAAGAATCTGAGAAATCGACACGATGTATGAATGTTGAGGAATCGAGTGAATGTCAGGAAAGAAAAGTGGAACAGTACATTATTTCTTTGACGGCATGATGGTTAGTAAGTTAGTTAGTTTAATTTTTAATTTGACCGCGGCCATTACGAGTATAGTACATATTTATATCGCTATAAAGGCACTTATTTGCAGTTCGCTGTGCGGCATTATTGTATACTCCGCGATTCGCTTAAAGCCGTTTCGAATTTCAAAGATCATATAAGTATGCCTTAAGGGCGTTAGGAAGTCCCACAAATACGGGAGGGGAGATTGGGGCAAATACTTACACATTTTCACGTCCATACATATATTTATTAATTGTACATATACTCATTATTTCTAATGCTGGATTAACACAGTATTCGCCCCATCAATCAATCTGATCATTTCTACGAAATTAATCCTACTTTCATTCTTATTTTGCCATCTCCAAGCTTCACTTCAATACATAATAATTATAATAATAATAATTATTAAGCAAATTTGTGTAACGCCGTTATTGTGAATAACTCACGTCAATGTTAATTATTAATAAACAGTCCATTGTTTTGACCGAAATACGATGATACTTCAACATTATTACTGTTAAAATAAACTGAGTTTAGTTTATTGTAACACCTGATGATGCCAACATCGGTTGGCGAAACAGCTGTCGCGACACACTCAGTGAATAAAAAGAAATTGTGATATTATAACAGTGTTTTAAATTCTAAAAGTATTAATTATTATTTTAAATTGTTAAAATAAATGACTTTGTTTTATGTATCACAATTGTATTTTATTTTACGCGACAGCTGTTTCGTCAACCTATGTTGACATCATCAGGTGTTACGATGTCAATATAGGTTGACGAAACAGCTGTCGCGTAAAATAAATTACAAATGTGATACATTAAGCAAAGTTATTTAATTTAACAGTTTAAAATGTTAAGGTATCATAGTGTTTCTAATGGACAATGGACTATTCAATTTTTGTTTCTTTTTATTAGTAATTAGTCCTAATTAACCCCAATCATCTCTAAATTGTATATTATTGGTGTTAGGTTAGGTTAGATTAGGAGCTTATGAGCTTTCAGTGTGTAAATGTATGAATTGGCGGTTCTGTTCCGAATACCTCCGCGGTGTTGGCATAACCATTTAAGGATCTCCATATGTTTCATCTGTGATGTCATCGAAAACCGGAGAGCCTGAAGTCACACCCACACGGTCGCCACTTAGTGCACGTTTACTTTACTGTTAATCTTACTGTGTAAGACATTGAGAGCGTCATTCAAAATCGGAATGCGGCCGATCGAATTTGCTAGAACTGAACGAAATAAAAAATAAAAAAACAAATATGTTAGTACCAACCCTTATATGTATGTGGAATTGAAGTATGGAACTGGTAGAATAAGGATGAGATTAGAATGAATGCGGTAGAGATGAGATCCCTTAGACGTATGTGTAGTAAAACAATGTACGACAGAATTTCATTTTCAACTTCAAATGCTTATTATAAGGAAGGAATGTAGAGCGGAAGAAGGTATTATGAACAAAATTATCAAAGAATCGCTGCACGGAGCGAATGTATGGAGAAAGAATGTTAAAGAAAGTATACGTTAACGATGTAAATGGAGGTCGGAGTCGAGGTAGACCGATGAAAACATGACATGACCAAATAAATCTAATTTTAAAGGTTGGTCAAATCGGAAGAATCGACATGCGTGTATCACTCGTTGTATGAATGTGGAGGAAGCTGGAGATGTGTGTCAGGATAGAGTAGTGTGACGGTCAAAGATTATTTGATTAATTTTTAGTCATTTATACCGCATTTATTCTGCTTTCATCCTTTTTCTGCCAGTTCCATGCTTCGCTTCCACCCAAAATAATACAAACTTCACTGGCTTAAAAGTCCAAAAAGAATCCAGTATAAACTCTGCTGGACAGTCTTCAAAGCGCTACATGGAATGGCACCAAGTTTTATATCCGAACTCTGTATAACGGACAGCCTAAAAGCAAAGAAATCCACACTCCGCTCGTCTAACTCCTCGGCAATAGGAAGATTAGTTGAGCCGAAGCGTTTCCCTAGTACAAATTTTGGGGATCGAGCGTTTGCGGTAGCCGGTCCATCTGCTTGGAACAATCTCTGCATATCCGAACTCTATAACGGACAGCATAAATACAAGGAAATCCATACTCCGCTCGACAAACTCCTCGGCAATAGGAAGATTAGTTGAGCCAAAGCGTTGCCCCAGTACAAATTTCGGGGATCGAGCGTTTGCGGTAGCCGGTCCATCAGCTTGGAACAATCTCTGCATATAATCAATGCATAAATGATTCGACAGATTTCAGATCTAATCTGAAAACCAATCTATTTCGTATTTCATACCCAATTTAAAACTTGCATATTTTGTTCTATTATACTTTCTAACCGATCGCGAATATCAATCAGATGCAGCGTTCACATTTAGATTTAAAACACGTCTTAATGCGCCCTTGAGGTGATTACATCATTATTTTATTATTAATAATATGACGATTTGGTTCATGATTCATGCATACTGCCGGTGATGACTTATGGGGTGGAAACTGTGACCCTCACCAAGAGAAATGTAGAGAGATTAAGAGTCACGCAGCGTTCCATGGAAAGACATATGCTCGGCGTCAGTCTCCGAGATAAAATCAGAAATGAGGAGATTAGACGCCGTAAAAAAATAACGGACATCATGGAACGACTAGCGAGACTTAAGTGGCAATAGGCGGGTCATATGGCGAGACAGAGTGAGGATAGATGGACCCAGAAAATAATATGGTGGAGACCATTGGAGAATAGGAGAAGCATCGGCAGGCCGCAAAAAAAGTGGGCCGACGACATTGCTGCCGGGGGGGGGGGGGGGATGTGGCTGCGGCTGGCAGGAGATAGAGACGAGTGGAAGGGAAGGGAAGAGGCCTATGTCCAGCAGTGGACCGATAAAGGCTGACGAAGAAGAAGAAGCAGAAGAAGATTTGGTGTATATTGATCATTGATATGTTATATCTAATCCAATCAGCGAATCATATAAAGTGTATTCGAATATAACGAACTACGAATCCTTGGAGATTATTATTTGATAAATGATAATTCCGACTTGACCCTTGGGGCCATATGGCGCGATGACACGATTGCATTTCTCTGTCCATTATCCGCCAGCTATGCAGATAAATTATTTCACCACTTCCGATTCATGGAAATCGCCCACGGGGCCAGGGTTGTCAAACTTTCAAAATCACAGATCGGGACCTTTACTGTTACGAACAATAAAGAAAAATACGTTTAATGTTTAGGGAATAAATTAATAAATTACACATGATTTTAATTATTTTATAATACATGTGAATAAGTGCATGCAGTGAGTGCAAAGAGAACATATGGAACGGTATTTAAGATGGTTTGGACACATGGAAAGATCAATGGAAAAATAATGTACTTTCGTACGAAGCACTTAATTTGTGGTGTGGCATTATTAATTATAATATTAATACACTTTTAATTTGTTTTAAGACCACTTTTTTGTAATAATCAACCGGTTTCGCTCCCGCCGGAGCTTCGTCGGGGTTACAAAAGACACCGACTTGCTAATGTCATCGGCGGGAGCGAAACCGGTTGTTTGTTAAATAATAAAGCATATATTAACGATGTAAATGGAACAAGAAATATATGTAGACCGAGTAAAACATGGCACGAACAAAACAATCAAATATTAAATGTCAGTCACGATAAATCGTCATGCGTACATGACATGCGTTTGAATTTTGAGGAAGCGAGAGATGTATGTATCCAAATACAGTCGTCTAATGTAGAAAATGGGACAATATGAGGAACTCAGCGTGGACGATGAGCGAAAGGGAACTTCAGCCTGATGATATGATATGGTCTAAGAGCATTGTTCATTCTTTCCGGAATGACAAGGGTGCAACAAAGAAATGCCGAAATATGGTATCGTTGCAGAAAAGAAACAGCAGACAGGGGATTTTCAGGGGCAGGAGTTCTGTTATCATCCATGAGGGTTTTCCCTTCCTCAGCACGAAAAAGGGACGTTTGCTAACCCTACAAATGACCAGTTACGAATTTCACGAAACACGAAGTGACCACGCAAATAATGTGTTGTTATAAAGTAGGACACAACACTATCTATGATCAAACTATCTTATTTTTTGCCGCTTCCATCGTTCGTGTTTCGGCCTTTGTACGGAGGCGCCACACTCTTTCATCCCGAAAGTCCGGCAGACCTTATTGGTAGTGTCCCGTCACACTATTATTTTATATAAAATCATCATTAGCTGTTAGTTGTCCAGTGTTGGACTAGACCTCCCTTCTCGACTTCCACAACTCACTATCCCTCTCCATTCTGTGCCATTGACCTCCTTCCATTCATTTGATGTCATCATACCATCTTGATTGTAGTCTACCCGGTTCTGGGTCGTTCACTCTAGTTCGCGCTGGTCCACCGATCAAGAAACCGAGATCGACCGTAGGCGGAGTCTTGCATGGGCTGCTTTCGGTAAACTGTCCTATATCCTTAAGTCCAAAAGATTCGCGAACCATCTGAATAAAAATATTTTTTACATGTGCATCCTGCCAGTACTTACAAACGGGCTAGAAACAGTTATGTTCACAAAAAGAACAATACAGAAACTCCACGGGATCCAGCGGGCAATGGCCTCTCCAGAATGTTAAACATTAGTCTGCGAGACAGGAACCGAAATGAATGGATCAGAGAAAGGATGTAGCGTGCAAAGTAACATCGTTGAAGTGGAATTGGGCTGGCCATGTAGCGAGGACAATGGATGATCGGTGGACAAGACGCACCCTGGAGTGGCGACCGAGATCCTGTCAGACCACAATGGTCGGATGACACCAAGAGAGTGGCAGGAGGTCTATGGTACAGAGCGGCGAGAGGTAGAGACTTGTTTAGGGAGAGGTAGAGAGAGAGCACTTTACGACTAAAGGCTGATGATGATGATACAGAACTAGAGTTCAAACAACCTGTTGTATATAAAACAAAATAAGATTGTATTCTCATTCAATCTACAGTTAATTACAAATCATTAATGAACGGATGCAAATGATAGATACCATAGATAATTGCAAAAAGTGGCCTTGTTTTAATGCATTTTAAAAGTAGATCTCTGCCTCTCCGTGTACGTCAGGAAGCTGCGAAATATCTGCCCCGGTATGAACCAGTTTTTTTACTCGGCGCTCTCGTCGCGTGGGCGAAAATCTCCGATTTTAGTGTTGTGGATACCGTGCCATTATGGACGGCGACCCGATAGCTTCCGCCCACCGTCTCCAGCAGATAATCACCTCGCCGATAGGTCCAGGAGTCTGGCATTGACCGAGATTCCCCACGATCGACCCAGTCCGAACGGCCATTTTGTCAAAGCGGTCGTGCGTGTACCCCACGCGCATACATAATTCAACTGTTATGTAACTTACTCATAATCCGCACCATTGAGTCGTGCGTAGTTATTGTCCAATATATTCATATATAAGATTCTAACTAACTAACCATCAATGTCAATCTGTGATAACCTGTGGGGTCTTGAGCTGGGGTGCTTGCGTAAAATCTACAATTGACCCCCTAATTAAGTCCCATAAAAATATATTGCGCATTATTACCAGAAAACCCATTAGGCATCCTTCGTCCAAAGAATATCAAATTCTTAGTCTTCGACAACTTTACATTAAAATATCAGCCATCTTCTCCAAATTTAAAATGTCGAATTCGAGATCACAACAGAACCGCCCCACAAGATTCCTCTCACCTTAATTTTAAAGTTCCTCGCTGTCGCTCAGCTCTAGCCCAAAAACAATTTCCATTCCGCGCGCCCTACATTTTCAATCGTCTTCAATCTCAAATCTATTAATGACATTAAGAAGTTTAAACGTGTCATTCTAGCTATTGCTTTATTCGCGAGTGCGAGAGAGATGAATTATTTCATGAGAAATCGACGGGGGTGCATGTTTTTTTTTAAATTTAATTTATTTGTTTATAATGTTTTTTTACATCTTTCTTACAACTAGTATATATCATTTTTAATACAAGACATATGGTATAATAGTTAAATTTCTGACAAAAAAATAAATGGAAAATTCAAAAAGGCATAAAACACATAAAGTACACTATACATTTTTTGCGGAATTTTTGAAAATTTTTGGAATATTTTATGACTTGCTGCTATTAAATACTTTCAAACCCTCTTAAAAAAATCTATTTTCGGAACCCCTTGGTAAAGTTCTATTAATTCTAAAATTTGTATCGTTTCTTGTTGGGTACCCATATTTACCCGTATTTCATAATTGTAAGCAACCTGGTCACCCAAATATTTTGGTAGAAGACCACCCCTCAATTTGTATGCAAAAATAAGTGTATTTAAGATGTTACGATGTATGAATCTAGAGGAATCTCGAGTGGTGTGTCAGGACATCAGTATAGTGGTCCATCATCACGGCGTGATGTTTAGATTGTTAGATAGTTATTAATTTTCCTGCACCCTGGATTCGAATATTGCGTCAGTCGGTTTGGGCCGTTGTCCGTGAATGATAGGCTAGCTTAATTTTTTTTAAACGTGAGCATTTCACATATTTTTTTTATTGGCAAACCGTGTAGTTTTTTCTGAAAGAACTTGGTAAGTTCGTGATGGTCCCTTGGTCAGACGGCAGGCGCCGAGTTCAACACTTGATACAGCGAAGAGGAAATTGCTTTGTTTTAATATGCGGACGATGGTTTCGTGATATCATTATTAGCCAATTCGCATGCAGCGTTAGGGACGCGTTTTTTGTTAGGATCATTCCCCATTCTTATCTGCATATCTCTCCGGTGCTTCGAGACCGGATGGAAGGTGAAATACTGCCACCGAGACTAACCCAGCGTAACCGATACGTAAATTCGATAAAATAACCCTTATGAAACAAAAACTAACTAACCATCACGCCGTCTCCCCGAAGGGGTAGGCAGAAAGAATGGACTGCCACACTTTTCTTTCCTGACATATTTCCCTCGCTTCCTCAACATTCATACATCATGTCGTGCACACGCGTCGATTTCTCTGACTCATCACATGGCCGACATACGATATTTGATTTATTTGATCGTGCCACGTTTTCCTCGGTCTTCCTCTATTTCTGGTTCCATTTACATCATTACATTATATTTTTTTTACCATTCTTTCTTCATTTATTATTTCCATATGTCCAAACCATCTTAATGATCCTTTCATTATTTTGTTGATGACACCATCATTCGCATCGCATTCACTTCTTATATTTTCATTCGACTGATCTCATTTCTAATCACATTGATCTCATTTCTACTGCATTTATTCTACTTTCATCCTTATTTTGCTAGTTCCATGCTTTGCTTCAATACATAAGGGTCGGTAGAAGAACACCATTGTGCACTGCCATTCTAGCTTTTTTGGATAGGTTTTTGTTTGCGATGACAACTTTAAGTGCACCATTCACTTTGTTGCCTGCCCCAACTCTTCTTTCAATATCCCTCTCCACTCGCCCATCTCTTGTAAACATACTACCTAAATATACGAACCCATCTACTTGCTCCAAATTTTCACCATTCACGCTAATGTTGCAGACTGTCATGGTTTCTTCCTTTTCAAAATCATTACCTTGGACTTATTAACATTCATCATCAGATCATTTCGCATGCATACCTCATACATACAAATCACCAGGACTTTTAGTTCATGCTCGTTGTCTGCAAGTAGGACAGCGTCATCCGCGTACAAGAGACAGCTTAATGACACTCCGTCCATTTTGACACCTACATCCAACCCTTTCAGCTCTTAAAAAGCGGTAAAATAACCCTTATGAAATATAAGATGGTAATTTTCATCAAGCCCCATTTGGTGTTGTTGCGGCAGTGCACGTGGTGCATTGCACTCTGGACCGCGTCCCACCGAGCGTGACACACATAATCTCCTTTGTACCGCGGGGGCAAACTGGAATCCTGAACCGGTAACCCTCGGCTCGAAACGGCTGCAAGCTTGTTACCAGGCGCGGTGATGTCACGGCGGGCTATCGCGAAAATCATGTATCGTCTCATTTAAACGAAGATCGGACCCGTGGTCTTGTCTAGGGCACAAAACTCGCTTGCTTCCTGATTCATATGTTTGTATTTAGCTATATCATCTTTATATCTAATTAACCATACCGTCACACTGTTGTATTTAGACATACTTCTCTGGCCTCCTCAACATTCGTACGTCGTGTCACGTGTGCCAAAAAGGCATAAATATAAACAGTAATGCGTTTTATTCTTTCTACATTTGACATATGGAACGAATGGATGAGAGTAGAATGGTTAAAAAGTTTTACACAAGCAGCGTGAGTGGAAAAGAATCCGAGGACGACCGAGGAAACATGGCATGTCCAAATTCATCAATTACTAAAAAGCGGTCACATTCGAAGTCGGAATAATCGACGTGCGTGCATGGTACGATGTATGAATGTAGAGGAATCCCGAGAGGTATGCCAGGAACAGAGCATTGTGGCGATCCATCCTCTCAGCCTACCCCTCCGGGAAAATGGCGTGATGGTTAGTTAGTTAGTTACATTTGGTAATGTCTAAGCAAGATGAAACACGTCAGTAAGAAGTTGGCATCTTGAAAATCAGCGCAGAATGTCTACCAGACCTCTCTCCCTCTCTCTCCCTGTATCTCCCTCTATCACCCTCTCTCTCTCCTTCTGTCTCCCTCTCTCTCCCCTTCTCTCTCTCTCCCCTTCTCTCTCCCTCCCCCTCTCTCTTTCTCCCCCTCTCTCGCCCCCCTGTCCCTTCCTCTTTCTCTTCCCCTCTCTCTTCCTCTCTCTTCCTCTATCTGCTTCTCGCTCGCCTGTTTGTATGAAAGTACGTATAGATTGAGACTCTAAACGCACCTTTTTAAATTATCCATTCCTGATGTAAATGTTGATGGACTGCATTTAGGTGCAGTCCTCATACTAAATATATTTATTTTTAACTACTCGTAGTTCAAAAATGAAGCATTTTCTACAGCGCCCTTGAGATGATTAATTTATTAAAATAGCTAACTAACTAACTAACCATCACGCCGTCTCGCTGAAAGGTTAGGCAGAAAGAATGGACTGTCACACTTTTAAATAGCGCTCTATAAATTATCCAATTTATTACCTTTTATTATTATTATATTACGAACGGAATGCACTTGTATCGCACAGAAAACATTTTAATTAAAGCATTATAAGTCAACTTTTAGGCAATTTCGATAGTCGTTTTACTTTATCGTTGGTTCTGCGAACAATTAAATATTATTGTTTAGCATTTCAAGGGTTAATTTGGCATTCTTATTATCGAAATGACTTCCTTACCAGTCGCCGTATTAAATTTGTAGTCGTTTGTTATTCTCGGAAGTTCGATGGGTATCTCATATCTTGGAAAGTATGTCACAAGGCCAATCTGTTACCATCTTCCAATTCTTCTTCTTCCGAACGTTGAACCAGCTTGATTAGCCCTATCAAATACAACTTTCTACCTTCCCAAAGCTCGATTCTACATCGAATGTGCTTATCAGTAATAATCATATTGTTTTGTTGGGAGGAAATGCTTCCAACAATTTTTTTATTGAACACGATTTCCCCAATCGTGATACACGACTCGCGGTTCGCTACAAATGATCCCAAAATGTTGATCTGGTCTATATCCATCATTGAACAATATTTTTTACTTTGTAAAACAGCACTTTATTTAAAATACAACAACAACAACAAACCATCACGCCGTTTCCCCGTAGGGGTAGGCAGAGAGAATGGACTGCCACACTTTTCTTTCCTGACATATTTCTCTCGCTTCCTCAACATTCATACATCGTGTCATGCACGAGCGTCGATTTCTTTGACTCCTCACATGGTCGACATTCAATATTTGATTTATTTGATCGTGATACGTTTTCCTCGGTCTTCCTCTATTTCTGGTTCCATTTACATCGTTAACATATTTTTTTTTTACTATTCTTTCTTCATTCACTCTTTCCATATGTCCAAACCATCTTAATGATCCTTTCATTATTTGTTCATAACAACATCACTCGCACCGCGAGAGTGTTTTTTAGAGGTATACAATTCATATTAAAAACGAAGAAAAAAAAACACATTAACATAATGTTAATGATTATGATATTGGCTTTATTTAATAGATAATTGTATGCCATTATTGTTTAAATATGATTTCGGACATATGAGCGCCACGGCTAGCTCGAATGAAGCGCAATCGTGAAGTTCAATTTTTGACAATTGTCGTCTTTGTGGATGCGTATTATCCACTAGAGTGTACGTGGTGCGAAAATGATCCATGGTCTTCCGAATAACTTGCTCGGATGGACGATTATGTCGACCGTAAAATGGACGTAGTGCACGATAAGTTTGGCGAACCGAGCCAAGATGTTCAAAATAAATTTGTACAATTTCCAAGCGCTGTCCTGACGTCAGTGTATTCATGGTAAAATGGCAAAACGGACTGACTATAAATCAACTGTCAAATTGACAGTCTTTAGAAACAATGTTGCCAGTTTAAAAACCAAACCTCTAAAAAAATACCCTATATAAGGGTCTATACAAGAACACCATTGTGCACTGCCATGTTAGCTATTTTGGATAGGCTTTTGTTTGCGATGACTACTTTAAGTGCACCATGAGTGAATAACCTAACCTTATTCATATATATTTAACTCTTTTTTCCAGCTTTAATTACTTTTTTTTCTTGTTTTCGTGCGATTTTTCATACCCGATTCGCTTTTGTTATATTGTACAATTATTATTATAGTTTTTTTTTCGTCGAAATATTTGATGTTAAGACCGCAGTGGCCTATACTATACCATAGCCGTGGGCACTTCTGGAAGCATCGTGCCGCCATAAATTATCTGAATCGGTCGGTTACCCGTCGGGTTCTTCTGGTGATGTCATGGCAACCATCATCCAATGACCAAAACGAGATAGAGATTACAGAATCTCTTTATTCTCTTAATCCGGATATCGCAATAATTTTGTCATATATTATAAATTAAATCTCTCATACTTATGTGTCTTTGGATAATATATTATTTTAGATCGATAATGCAGGATGTTATTTATAAAATAACTAATATTTAGACATATGCAAATGATGTTGTAGTTTCTCGGCACTTTGTTTGGAAAACTGAAAAACTACCAGTGACCCAAAGAGCCATGTTAAGAATAAATCTAAGAGACAGAGTCAAAAACGATACGGTGAGAGAAAAAACAAAGGTCACTGACATCATCCACCGGGTGGCGACTCTAAAATGGCAATGGGCAGATCATGTAGCCAGAAGCTCAGACGAAAAATGGATAAGAAGACTTCTGAGTTGGATACCGTGGACGGCAAAGAGAAGCTCAGGGTGACCGCAACTACTGTGGTAGGATGACCTGAACAGACATATCGTAATAACCTGGATGCAGTCTGCACAAGACAAAATGGCGTGGAAGCGAATGAAACACCAATATTAGAGCTGAAACAGGAGTGGCAGCGCTTAAATGAAGCTGGGCACACCATATCGCTCGCGGTTCTGACAATAGATAATAATAATAATAATATGCTAACTTTTAAAGCGCCGTTTTGGTGATGTAATCACCTCAAGGGCGCATTAAGACGTGTTTTAAATCTAAATGTGAACGCTGCATCTGATTGATATTCGCGATCGATTAGAAAGTATAATAGAACAAAATATGCAGGTTTTAAATTGGGTATGAAATATGAAAAAGATGGGTTTTCAGCTTAGATCTGAAGTCTGTCGGATCATTTATGCATCTGAGGTGTGAAGGAAGATTGTTCTAAGCTGATGGACTGGCTACCGCGAACGCTCGATCCCCGAAATTTGTACTAGGGCAACGCTTCGGCTCAACTAATCTTCGCCTAGCGAAGTGTGGATTTCCTTGTATTTAGGCTGTCCGTTATACAGAGTTCGGATATATAATTTGGAGCTATTCCATTTAGCGCTTTGAAGACTGTCCAGCAGAGTTTATACTGGATTCTTTCTGGACTCTTAAGCCGGTGAAGTTCTTTGAGATGTTGTGTTTTATGGTCAAAACGTCTCCTTTGCTAGCGGTCTAGAACTATGACTCAAAGCCCAGGACGTCCCCAACTGCGATGAAAAGACGACATTAAAGAGACCGCCGTTACGATATGGATGCGTGTTGCCCAGGATCGACAGATATGGAAGCAGATAGAGGTGGACTACGTCCAGGAATGAACGGATATAGACTGATGATGATGATAATATCGCTATTCGTTCTACTCGGGCTGCGATGGACGCTCGCGATGTTGCTGGTGCCCTTCGACCTTTGGCGTGTACCCGAATAGTCCGTCTATCCGGTTATATACTCGCTTCCAGCAGGAATCCAGTCGGGAACAAAAAGGAAGCAGTCGATTCTATTATCATCTTTTGGCTAGAGTCTCCGATTCGTGGTGGACGAGCCTAAGAGCATTCGTAACAGGTGTTAATAATAATAGTCGATAGAATTGGCAAGATAAAAAAACACAAACGAATTTTTAACATTTTACAATAAAATATTTTCTAATAGGTTTTATTGATCACTTACCAAGTATATGGTTTTAATACCTCATTACTGGGGTGACCCGTTCTAGGGAGGCATTCCCAGCCCTCTATATAATCTCAATATATAAATTACAAATTTAGGGAACAATTCATGAACAAGGGGAACAAAACATATCTTAAAGTAAACAGTAAATAATTAAAATAAATTTTAATTTTTTTTTTTATATTCGTTATTTACAATGAACTTCTACGACACGAAATTTAATATAACAACATTAATATTAAAAAAAAAAAGTGTTTTAATTCATTAAAAAAAGTTGTTATGGAATTCCAGTGTTAATGCCTTAATTTTATCAAAAATTATATTAACATCTACCAAGAAATTTCAATTAACGACATTAAAATTTTGAAGATTCGACATATTTGTTTGAATTTTATTATTATTATACCCTATGAAATAATAAACAAATCACTGTAAGATTAAAAAGATTAAATATAACTAAACTAACGAACTAATTAACCATCACGCCGTCTCGCCGAAGGGGTAGGCAGAAAGAAAGACTGCCACATTTTTCTTTCCTGACATATTTCTCTCGCTTCCTCAACATTTATACATCGTGTCATGCACGCGCGTCGATTTCACTGACTCCTTACGTGGCCGACATTCAATATATTGTTTATTTGATCGTGCCACGTTTTCCTCGGTCTTCCTCTATTTCTAGTTCCATTTACATCGTTAACATATACTTTTTTTACCATTCTTTTTTCATTCATTCCTTCCATGTGTCCAAACCATCAATGATCCTTTCATTATTTTGTTCATAACAACATCATTCGCACCGCATTCACTTCTTATATTTTCATTCGACACCCTATCATACCGTCTAAAAGATCTCATTTCTACTGCATTTATTCTACTTTCATCCTTCTTTTGCCAGTTCCATGCTTCGCTTCCATACACAAGGGTCGGTACAAGAACACCATTGTGTACTACCATCTTAGCTAGATTAAATATATAATTTTTTAATTAAAAAAAAAGTATATACTCGTATACATATATTAAAACCCAATTTGTGTATTTCTTTAAATTATTATTATATTATTTTCAAAACGAACGCGATTACGATCAGATGCAACGTTCGTATTAAAATATTTAAATTTAAAACACGCCCTAATGCACCCTTGAGGTGATTACATCACAAAAACGCCCCTAAAAGTTGCGTATTATTATTATTTGCAGATGTGGCCGAGTGGTAAATGCTTTGACTGCCACCCCGAATGTCTCGGTCTCGATTCCCGGCGATGGCAGTGAGATTGTCACACTGTCGTTGGTCTGGTACAGAATTCACGTGACAATAAATTGTCGATAGATTAGCTATCTATCACATGTCACGAGAATCAATATGATAGCTACATGTGTATCGATTTGGCTCGCGCTGTTATTTTTTGTTATGATGTAAAGAGCGATTCAAAAAAAAAAATAATAATAATTATGTCCAAATATCTCGCCATCTTTTGGGTGGTCTTCCTGAAGGTCGATTTTTATGCCGCTTTACTCCGCATGATGTCTTCAGTAATGTCTTCTCAGTCTTCTTCTGGGAATGCTCGGAACCAATCCTCTGCAGCTTCGAAGAGATGGACATCTAATTACCCATTTCTTCAGATTAATTAGGGGATACTTCGAGAACTCGGCCGTACTGGGGGATGTTGGTCTTTTTGTCCCCGTTAGATATCTCCGACAGCGACAGCAGAGATTGTTTTACCTACCGGCCCCCAGAACCAATCTGCCTCCGGCGACGCCGGTGGGAAGAGCAATTAGTCTGCTGAACGCGGTCTCCTCGGAGATCGACGTCTTTCATGTTAGTGAAAGTACGTTCAGGGGACAAATACTCTTGACTTTGGAAAGTATCTTGTCTTCCTAATGTCGAACCATCACTAATGCGTTCCTGGTATTATGTTGTATGTGTATAATATTTTACCTGTACTCAATAGATGCCTTAAACATTTATGCTGTTTGTAATGTCTTTTGAGTGAATAAACTGATTTGATTTGATTTGATTTGATTCCCCATCGCACAATACCTTCTACATCGCAGAGCTTGCTTATTTCGGAAATTCTCACCCTGTTTCGGAGAGTTCTTATTTCTGTGGTTCTTAAGAGAAGTTTTGTACTGAAGCATATGTTATTATGGCAACACTTGTTGTCGTGTTATGTGAGGGCTTTCGTAATTTATATTTTCGTGTTAGAGCGAAACCGCATTGAAGGATACCGAGTTTCGTGAGGGCTACCAATACAATTTTTTTATTTTATTTATATAGTTCATTGAAAACCATATCATGACCGATCTTCGAGGTCAATAATTCGTTGAAATTGGCGCCCGATTTCGTTGGTATAAAAAACGCGGCAAATTCACAATAAATCTTTCGTGATTTGAATATCCTAAACCAGTTAGGCCGGCAATTCATTTTTGGTGTATAATTATTTTTTTTATACGCGTAAAGTGTATTTCCTTAGACAAACCTGCAAACATTTATAATCAATTCGATTGGTTGATTTTTTGTTGTTGTGTTATAGTGTGGTTTCGTTTACCTTTGGAAGCGATGCGTGAAACCGGCAAAATAATGTTGAAATCAAAATTAATGGATTTTTTAAATATAATTGTTTGTACTATAGAACGTCAAACTGCATTGAATTGCAGTGAAAAAGAAGATTCTGTATAATGGATAAAACGGAAAAAATCTAAAAAAAAAAAGTATGCGTTATGTTGTTAATTGAGTGTAAACTCTGAAGAACCGAGGAAAACGTGTCACGACGAAATCAATCATATTCATATTTTTTTAAGTTCTGTGTGTTTTTTGGTTTCATGTCGTTGTTTTATCTTTGTTGCACCGTTTTGTGTCCAATTGAGTCGCCTAAATATTTTTTGTTTGTAATGTCTCATTTGTGTATTTTATATAATAAATAAAAATTCCTATCTCGCTCTCTTGTATTCAAAATATTCTCGTACCCTTTCTAAATCGACATTCGGGGTTTTGCCTACTTATATTATGATATGAAGTTTTACAGCATTGTTCAAGAAACTATAATTCATGGTTCATTATATCTGCCTACCCCTTCGTGGAAACGTATTACAGGGATATAAAAAAATAATTAATGATGATTAGGAATTAATATTTATGTTTTGTCATCTTCCACAGATCTCGGACATAGTCGGGCAGGAGACGAACGTGACGGCCCGCGAGGCGCTGCTCCGCTGGGCCAAGCGCTCCACGGCCAAGTACCCCGGAGTGAGGGTCCACGACTTCACCTCCTCCTGGCGCGACGGGCTCGCCTTCAACGCGCTCATCCACCGCAACAGGCCGGACCTGATCGACTGGCGCAACATCAGGTAAACATAAAACCCGATCCTCCACCATTTCAGAGGCAACAGCTATGACTGCAACACCACATCACACCACACAAAATCTCACACTTTATTTTATCTAGTAGAATTCACGTGACAATGAAAATGACGATAGCCTAGATACCCATCACATGTCGGAAGAATAAATAGCGAAAAAAATTATTACAGTAATTGGATTAAAATAATCTGTTCAAAATCAGTTTATTTTCTCAACATACATTACTAATTAACTAACTAACGATCACGCAGTCTCCCCGAAGGGGAAGGCAGAAAGAATGGACCGCCACACTGTTATGTCTTGACATACATCTCTCGATTCCTCTACATATATACATCGTCTCAATGACGCACGACAATTTCTTAGACTCCTTACGTGACCGACATTTAATATTCGACTGATTTGATCGTGCCAAGTTTTCTCCGGCATTCATCTATTACTAGCTCCGTTCACGTCGTTTCCATATACCTTCTTCACCATTCTGTCTTCACTCATTTTTTTTATGTGTCCAAACCATTTTAACAACCCTTTCATTATTTTGTTCATAACACTTTCATTCGCACCACATTCACTTCTTATACTTGCATTTGTCACTCTATCATAAACAGATTTGGCACACATTCGTCTTAGAGATCTCATTTCTACTGCATTTATTCTACTTTCATCCTTCTTTTGCCAGTTCCATGCTTCACTTCCATACATAAGGGTCGGCACAAGAACACCATTGTGCACTGCCATCTTAGCTTTTTTGGATAGGCTTTTGTTTGCGATGACAACTTTAAGTGCATCATTTATTCTGTTGCCTGCCCCAACCCTTCTTTCAATATCCTTCTCCACCCTCCCATCCTTTGTAAACATACTTCCTAAATAAACAAATTCATCCACTTGTTCCAGATTTTCACCGTTTACACTAATGTTGCAGACTGTCATGCTTCCTTCTTTTTCGAACATGTGTCCAAACCATTTTAACAACCCTTTCATTATTTTGTTCATAACACTTTCATTCGCACCGCTTTCACTTCTTACATTTGCATTTAACACTCTATCATCAAACCAAATCAAATCAAATCAAATCAATTTATTTTCTCAAAATATATTATAAACAACAATTTTAGTTTAAGGCATCTATTGAGAACAGGTAAAACGTAAAAACATATAATACCAGGAACGCATGAGAGATGGTTGGAGATTAGGAATACAAGATATTCTCCAAAGTCAAGAGTATTTATTTGTCTTCTGAACGCACTTTCACGAATATGAAAGACGTCGATCTCCGAAGCGATCATATACAGATTTATCACACATTCGTCTTAGAGATCTTATTTCTACTGCATTTATTCTACTTTCATCCTTCTTTTGCCAGTTCCATGCTTCACTTCCATACATAAGGGTCGGACAGACCGACATTATAAACATTATAAACAACAGACATTATAAACCGTATTAATGCATCTATTGAGTACAGGTAAAATGTAATATACTGGATTATTGGTTATGGAACCTATTCTTTCTAGGATGTCGTAGGGGAGGTTATTACTGATGAATTATGTCATGTAAGTCACTACGCAAAAGTGCATTTTTGAGATAAAATGAATTGAAGTTTTATTTTAATTTATCGAGGTCAGGTGTTGTAAATATTAATAAATAATTAAAAACTGCAGGTCATAATTAATATTTAATTTAATTCACAACATAACGGCATTCACTATCAGCACAAAAACTAGAACTGCCCGTCTACATCAGGAAATACCAGATGGAAACATCAAACATTTAAAATATTTTAATTGACAATTTTCGAAAGTAAGGCGATTAAAAAAAAACCACAAATAATTGTATTCGTGAAGATTATTTTTAAAACATCTGCATATTTTTAGCTGTCAAACGAGGTAGTTAAACTTAACATCGGTTATATGATTACAGATAAATCAAATTAATTATTTAAACTAGAAATAAGTGGAAAATCGACTAATTGCATATCTACAGACAGCTGATCTTGATCTGTAAGATGAATCTAAGAACTGTAAGAAGTACAGCCTGAGATCGAGAAGAGCCGACCCCAACAGTCAATACAGACGATGAGTTGGTATAGCGCCAGGAAGAAGAAGAAGAGACACCCAAATCTCACAGCCTATTTTGGGATAAAATAGTTCGACTCTGTAGAAGACAAAATATGTGGACTAGGGAAGGAAAACACTTGTCTATAGAGCATCCAACTAATAATAGAGATTTTTCAGTTTTGATACTTTGCTCCTCATAAAGAATGAGAAGATTTAGTTCAATTTAAAATTATAGCCTTAAGTGCAGGCAAAATTATGACTTATTAATCATGTCGTTTAGATGAGATTCGCTTGAGAAATATTGCGTGACGAATTAAAAATAATTCAGCCACTCTCAATTTCACGCGATTTTCTAACTAACTAACCATCACGCCGTCTCCGAAGGGATAGGCAGAAAGAATGGACTGCCACACTTTTCTTTCCTGACATATTTCTCTCACTTCCTCTACATTCATACATCGTGTCATGCACGCGCGTCGATTTCTCTGACTCCTCGCGTCGCCTACATTCAATATTTGATTTATTTGATCGTGCCACGTTTTCCTCGGTCTTCCTCTATTTCTAGCTCCATTTACATCTTTAACATATACTTTTTTTTTACCATTCTTTCTTCATTAATTATTTCCATGTGTCCAAACCATCTTAATGATCCTTTCCTTATTTTGTTCATAACACCATCATTCGCACCGCATTTCTACTGCATTTATTCTACTTTCATCCTTCTTTTGCCAGTTCACTGCTTCGCTTCCATACATAAGGATCGGTACAAGAACACCATTGTGCATTTTTTACTTTGTGTAAATACGTATTAAAGCATAACATATTTTAGGATTAATTGTATCTCAATAGAAATATATCCACAGAAGCAAAGATGGCAGTACACAATGGAGTTCTAGTGCCAACCCTCATGTATGGAATTGGAGCTTGGAGCTGGCAAAAGAAGGATGAAAGCAGGATAAACGCCGTAGAAATGAGATCACTAAGAAGAATGTGCGAGAAAACGTTGTATGATAGAATACCGAACGATGAAATAAGAAAGAAATGTAAGGCAGATGACTGCATCATGGATAAAATTAAAAAAGGATCCCTGAGATGGTTCGGACACATGGAACGAATGGATGAGAGTAGAATGGTTAAAAAGTTGTACACAAGCAGCGTGAGTGGGAAAAGAAGCCGAGGACGACCGAGGAAAACATGGCATGACCAAATTAATCAATTACTAAAAGGCGGCCACATTCGAAGTCGGAACAATCGACTTGCGTGCATGGTACGATGTATGGATGTAGAGGAAGCTCGAGAGGTATGCCAGGACAGGCCAGTGTGGCGATCCATCCTCTCTGCCTACCCCTCCGGGGAAATGGCGTGATGGTTAGTTAGTTAGTTAGTTTTGTATCTCAATAGAGACAAAGATGTAAATTGTTTTTTATTTATTTTAAACCTTCGTCTATATTGAGAGACAATTAATCCTTAAAAATGATGAACCCGCAATGGGTAAAATCCAGTATTTGTCTACAAATATTGGTAACATTCTTGAAAAAAGCATAACATGTTTATATTTACAATTTTCTATACAGTTTATCCTTTGCCGCATTAAGGCATCGCGCATATAGCATTTTTTAAGCCAATTCCCACGGAAGTGGTTTTTTGTTTCATTCCTTCTATTGTCGGAACTGAGTCGGTCCATTCCACCAGCATAATCCAATGCCGTTCTTGAATTATTCATTTCGAATTGTGTGCACCGACCATCGCGTGCATACAGTCGGTGTTCATGTATAAAATTACTGTTTCATTTGATCGATTCCGGCCGATCTGATATTCTCATCTCTCCTCTCTCCTCTTGTGCATTCTCGCCGAGAGATATCTTGATCCGGTTAAAATAGCCCGGCTTAAACCATAAAAAAAAATGGTAGCGAAGCATGGAACTGGCAAAAGAAGGATGAAAGTAGAATAAATGCAGTAGAAATGAGATCTCTTAGACGAATGTGTGGATACTCTGTGTATGATAGAGTGTCGAATGAAAATATAAGAAGTGAATGCGGTGCGAATGATGGTGTCATGAACAAAATAATGAAAGGATCATTAAGGTGGTTTGGACATACAGAAAGAATGATAAAAAAATATATGTCAATGATGTAAATGGAACCAGAAATAGAGGAAGACCGAGGAAAACGTGGCACAATCAAATAAATCAAATATTGAATGTCGGCCAAGTGAGGAGTCAGAGAAATCGACCCGCGTGCATGACACGATGTATGAATATTGAGGAAGCGAGAGAAATATGTCAGGAAAGAAAAGTGTGGCAGTCCATTCTTTCTGCCTACCACTTCGGGGAGACGGCGTGATGGTTAGTTACTTAGTTAGGAATAACGATAGCCATTTCAAGTGATTGGGGCACTTGGCCGGTTCGAAGAGATTTATTAAATATATTTAACAATATTGGGGCAAGTTGATGACAGCACTTTTTTAGTAACCATGTCGGGATCGGATCAAGTGAGCACTGCTTCTTGGGCGATCCTAATATTATAACAGATTCTACTGTCAACAATCGTTATTTCCTTACTTAGACATATTTTTATGTTTTCAGTGTGTTTAAATGGATGTTAGTCAACTATTTTCAGTAGTTTTTCGTTTGTTAATGTTTTGTTTTTCTTTCACCAGGGGCCGACACGTACGCGAGAGGCTAGAGACAGCGTTCCACGTGGTAGAGAAGGAGTATGGCGTTACTCGACTTCTCGATGCCGAAGGTAAGCTCATTTCACCCTTTTTATGACCAATCTACTTATTGTATGATTGTTTTCAAAGCAATCTTCCATTTTGCTCTGTATTCTGCAGCCCTCATTAGCTCAACACATGAGACGCAGTTCATGTCCTCGCTTACCTATTTCAGATATTCCTGTCGGGGGAGCCCCCTAATATTTGTCCCCTTAAGTTTTATATCATAGTTAAAAAATAATAAGTTAGGTAATTATATGAATAGTTAAACTGTTATAAATGCTGTCTTTGGTCTGGTAGTATTCACGTGACAATAGAAATGGCGATAGACTAGCTAACTATATCATGTTACGAGAATCAATAGTTAATGCAGTGCGAATTAAAAGTTATGAACAAAATAATGAAAGGTTCATTAAGATGCTTTGGAGACATCGAAATAATGAATAAAGATAGTATATGTTAGCGTCGTGAACGGAACTAGAAATAGAATAAGATAGAGAAAAACGTGGCACGATCAAATTAATCCAATATTAAATATCGGCCACGTGAGGAGTTGGAAAAATCGACGTGCGTGAATGACACAATGTATGAATATTCAAATCAAATCAGTTTATTAACTCAAAAGACAGGTAGAGTTTTCAGAAAAGTCCGGAGACGGCTTGAGTGTGGTTCGGTGATATGGAGTCCCCACGAGGCGAGATACTCGCTCATGTTAGAGAGGGTTCAGAAAAGATATCTGAGATCAAATCAAATCAGTTTATTAACTCAAAAGACATTACAAACAGCAAAATGTTTAAGGCATCTATTGAGTACAATATTATAAAAATACAACAAAGTACCAGGAACGCATTAGAGATGGTTCGACATTAGGAAGACAAGATACTTTCTAAAGTCAAGAGTATTTGTTCCCCTGAACGTACCTTCACTAATATGAAAGACGTCGATCTCCGAGGAGACCGCGTTCAGCAGACTAATTGCTCTTCCCACCGGTGTGACCAGAGGCAGATTGATTCTGGTGGCCGGTAGGTAAAACAATCTGTGCTGTCGGAGAAATCTATCAGGGACAAAAATACCACAATATTGAGGAAACGAGAGAAGTATGTAAGGATAGAACAGTGTGGCGGTACATTCTTTCTGCTTACTCCTTCTGGGAGATGGCGTGTCAGTTAGTTAGTTGTTGGGTTGCCTTACAATAGGATTAGTTAGAAATTAATAATATCTCGCATTATGACTAATTCTTCTTCCTCAATTATCATACAAAAGTGACAATTGAATCGCCTTGATGGTCGCCATTTGCCTTTTTTTCACAAACGACCCGTGTATTTATTTCTATCCGCTGTATTTTTTCGCGTCATTCTTTTGTTTCGCCATGTCAGCGGTGGCATGTAATTGCTGCTTTAAAAATAACTCGAAATGATTTTTTTATTAGGTGCTAAAAAAAGTTCGCGCGTTACGGCGATGCGCAATCTGTACACATTTCAAAATTAGAGTTTTAAAATCCAAAAAGAATTCATGTAGATGTAGCGAAAGTGCGACGTAATTAGTGTATGTGAGAAACATTCATATATGATTTACTATTTACACTTCAATACGCGAATACAGAACACTCTGGTATAAGTGTGGTTGTCGTGGTGATTTATCCCCGATTTTCAATAAAATATTTATTACTTGCCAAATATGTATTTATTTTGTAATAATTTATTACTTTATTCGATTTGTAAATGTATAAGGAAGGTACACCGATAATAATCCCTCTATTTAATATATGTATCTTCTTTTTCTTCTTCTTCTTTCCGGCTGTACATCCCGGTGTGGGACTTGGCCTCCTCCACAACAGTCCACTCGTTCCTCTCCCTGGTCATCTCTCTCTCCATTCTCCAGATCTTATTAATCAGTTTTTTATAGATAGAGATATTAAAATTAGATATTCCATTTTTTTGGCGGATACACTTTGATATTTCAACATTATTAACTGTTTAATTGAAACACTATTGTAATATCATAATTGATTTAATTTTAGTGATATTATCGCGACAGGTGTTAGTTGATTATAATACCCGATGATGCCAACATTGTTTTGCGAAACAGCTTTCGTGACAATTTCACAGAAATTAAATCAATTGTGATATTATAAACATGACATGACCAAATTAATCAAATTTTAAAGGTTGGTCATGTCAGAAGCCGGAAGAACCGACGTGCGTGTATGACTCGCTGAATGAATGTGGAGGAAGCTAGAGAGGTATGTCAGGATAGAGTAGTGTGGCGGTCCATTCTCTCTGCCTACCCCTGCGGGGAAACGGCGTGATGGTTTGTTGTTGTTGTGATATTATAACAGTATTTCAATTAAACAATTAATGATATTTTAATTATTTTAAACAATGTGTACTAGCTACGCTGCACCGTAAGACTAGACTTATGAAACAATTTTCAAGAGATCAATACTCAAAATATTGGAGAGTTTCAGTCTCCTCACAGAACTCGCTTGGGTTCTCTCGATTTGATGCACCCTTCCAAATTGACATTTTGAAAGTTTATTTAATTTGTTTTTAAAGAAATGTCACCATGTCCCCGCACCCTTCCAGGACTAGCAGTGAAGTAATGGTGATTAAAATGCGAGGTTCGCCTTATCGGTTGGATCTGCAAGATGGCGGCAACAAATGCAGGATGCGTCCAATTATTCAAACCATAAGATTGTGCAATTGTGCACCAGATAATGGGATCCCTGGGAATAGTAATTTAACGTTTTTACACCTGTCTGTGCGATGTATAACGTATACTCTTTGAGCTTAAATTGATTTCGAAAGATCAATGATTTTGTCCAAAAAAATCTGATAGTGAATTTTGCAAGTTTTTGCTGAAAATGAATTTTGCAAGATCATTGCTGAAAATTAATTTTGCAAGAAACAATGAATTTTGAACAGCAATAATGCTGAAAATGAAATTTGCAAGATTATTGCTGACGGTTAATTATGCAAGATCGTAGCTGAAAATTAATTTCGCAAGATTATTTATTGCTGATGGTGAATTTTGCAAGATCATAAGCTGAAAATGAATTTTGCAAGATTATTGCTGATGATGAATTTTGCAAGATATCAGCTAAAACGACTTTTGCAAGAATATTGCTGAAAATGAATTTTGCAAGATCATTGCTGAAAACGAATTTTGCAAGATTATTTATTGCTGATGGTGAATTTTGCAAGATCATAGCTGAAAATAAATTTTGGAAGATCATAGCTGAAAATGAATTTTGCAAGATTATTGCTGATGATGAATTTTGCAAGATATCAGCTAAAATGACTTTTGCAAGAATATTGTTGAATATGAATTTTGCAAGATCATTGCTGAAAATGAATTTTGCAAGATTATTTATTGCTGATGGTGAATTTTGCAAGATCACAGCTGAAAATAAATTTTGCAAGATCACAGCTGAAAATGAATTTTGCAAGATTATTGCTGATGGTAAATTTTGCAAGATCACAGCTGAAAATGAATTTTGCAAGATCATTGCTGAAAACGAATTTTGCACGTTTATTGCTGAAAATGAAATTAGTTTGCTGAAAGTGAATTTTGCAAGATTATTGCTGAACGTGAATTTTGCAAGATTATTGCTTAAAATGAATTTTGAAGAATCATTGCTGAAAACGAATATTGCTGTGCTGAAAAGTAATTTTATAATATCAATATTTAATGATTATTATTTAAGATATTGTGATCAGATCACTAGGCGCCATTGCAGGTGCAATAGCGTTGCACGTATGCAACGGACCGTAATCCACGTTGCGTTATTAATATGAGTTGTTTTATACATCGGTGGTCAGAGACAATGGGACAGTCTGTTGCAATTGTCTTCAATACGATGTTCCGAAGTTATTATTAGGAAGTAGAAGGTCTTGCCGCAAACAATTCTTATGAAAAATTCTGCCTAAAAATACCGAATGACAAAATATGTAAGAAATGTAAGGGAAATGATTTCATCCTAAGTAAAATGAAAAAAGGATGGCTTAGATGGTTTGGACACATAGAACAAATGAATGAGAGATGAATGGAATTAAAACATATATATACAAGCAGCTTGAATAGAAAAACAAGCAGAGGATGGCCGAAGAAAACATGGCATGACCAAATTAATCAATAATTAAAAGGCAGCCACACCTGAAGTCGGAAAAATTGACGAGCATGCATGTTATGACAAATGAATGTAGAGGAAACCCGTGATTAATGTCAGGACAAAAAAACTGTGGCTGACGATTCTTTCTGCCTACTTACTTATACATATATATGGCCTACCCATAGAGGGCTCCCTCCGCTTACCCGAAGCTGTTATAGGCGCAGTGGGGCCTTTCGTCAGCTTCACTCGTGCACTCCCTAGGCCCGTCCCCCGTCTATGCGGGACTTACGTTAAAAATTAATAATAATATATGTATATTTGCAACCAAGGAGGACCCAAACCACATTTAAGCTACGCTACTCTCCCTCGATGTCCAGCAATACAACAGCAAAAGAAAATACACAATTGATACATAAATAACATGTGTTAGAGAAAGAATAAAAAAGGAATAATGCACAGCAGGAGGCACAGGAGGGAGGGAGGAGACAAAATGCAGGATGGGGGAAATAAGGAAATTTATTTAATATATGGAATGTGCCTACTTACTTCCTTACTTCCTATGATTCGCCCAACCTAGCCAGATCAGCCAGAAATCTCTGCCTACCCCTTCGGATAAAACAGCAAGATGGTTAGTTAGTTAGTTTCAAATGGCTAAATCACCCTGAAAGATAACACAACATTTGGTAATGCCTCTAGCTTGTATTTACTGTTAAATTTGGCGCTGTCAGAAAAGGGCAGAAAACATTATAAAGCTGTAAGAAATGATATGTATTTGCGACAGTTACCTTAATATTCGGTGGTATTTCCAGATGTGGACACGCACGAGCCGGATGAGAAGTCCCTCATCACGTACATCTCCTCGCTGTACGACGTGTTCCCGGAGCCGCCGGCCATGCACCCGCTGTACGACCTGGAAGCCCAGCAGAGGGCGGGCCAGTACCGCGAGCTGGCCTCAGCGCTGCACCACTGGATCAGGGAGAAGGCGGCGCTCATGCAGGACAGGGCGTTCCCGCCCACGCTCATTGAGATCAGGTGACCAATACGTTTCATATAATTACTTCATCATCATCATCTTATTCCAATTAGATTATATTCTCAAAAGATATTACAAATAAAATTAAGAAGAGAACAGGTAAAATACCAGGAAAGCATAAGAGATGGTTCAATTTTAGAATTAATTGTATCTCAATAGAGCCGAAGATGTAAATTATTTGGAAACAGAATATGGTGGTCGAGGCGTTTACAGGACTTATGACCTCTCATTGGTTGGGTTAAGCGATCGCTTTATGTAATACAACATTCCCCATTCAGCCTGTTTCCGCCTAATTAGGTCACTTGTCACTTTGACACTTTAGCTGAAACTTACATTCGGTCCTGGCACTCGGCTAAGCGGAAGCACGGCTTCCTTATGGTGCAGCACACATACCCCCACGGCACTTTTCCAAAATAATAACACCGATCTCGGATCGAACTATTTAATTCCGCCCAAAGTATTACGACATTCCTACTAAATGTCCACTTCTTCGACGGAACGGAAAACTGACGTGAGGTCGCGGGAGCGTAAGGATGGTCCTTACTGGAGCACTGACAAGTGGTGACTTCTCCATTTAGAGACATGTTCCTTTATACATGGCGTATTTGAACTTGTGGATCTAATTTTAAAAACAAGTTCATTGTGAGCTTCTTCGGCCTCCAAAATTGCCATTTCTGCTTGAAGCTGCGCCTTCCTTTTCGTCAACCTCAGCTGCTCACGGGACTTCCATAACAACGCCTCCATTCTGAGCGTGTTGATACGTCACTCGTCACTGAAGATGCTCTTGACGCACCTTTAGCGCCCTGCTGCTCCATCTTCTTCAGCCAAGTCCAAGATCCGGCTCGAAGGACCAGATGTTTCCGCCTAAATTGGTCACTTGTCACTTTGACCCTTTAGCTGAAACTTACATTCGGTCCTGGCACTCGGCTAAGTGGAAGCAGTCTTATGGAAGTCTCCAGTTGTCAGTGCTAGAGTAAGGACCATCCTTACGCTCCCGCGACCTCACGTCAGTTTTCCGTTCCGTCGAAAAAGTGGACATTTAGTAGGAATGTCGTAATACTTTGGGCGGAATTAAATAGTTCGATCCGAGATCGGTGTTATTATTTTGGAAAAGTGCCGTGGGGGTATGTGTGCTGCACCATAAGGAAGCCGTGCTTCCGCTTAGCCGAGTGCCAGGACCGAATGTAAGTTTCAGCTAAAGGGTCAAAGTGACAAGTGACCAATTTAGGCGGAAACACAGCTCTTCTTACGAACATCATGTCTGACAATTATTTTTTAAAGTTGTATATATGCTACCATGTTGAGAAACATTTAACATATTTTAGGGTTAAATCCAGTATTTTTCTACAAGTATTTGTATACATTCCAAAAATAAAATTTTCAATTTTTCACTTTGGAATTTCATAATGACAATTATTTAATTAATGAAAACACTTTTTAGTCATAAAACATTTAAAAAAAAAAGAAAAAAAGTATTTTAATTTATGACAAATTTATCAAATTTTAATCGTCAGCCATATTAGATGTCAGAAGAATCGATTAAATGAATTATTATTTATATGCATTGTTAAATAATTATTAGATCGCAATTGTTTCTGAAATGATGTGTTAATTTTTTTTTTTCAATACATTAATTAAGTTTGTGTCTGCTTCAGGAAACTGCTGGCCGAATCGCAGAGGTTCCGGAACGACGAAGTCCCACCGAAGCAGAGGGACAAGCAGAAGCTTCAGCTCGTCTACCGGGAACTGGAGGTACCCTCGCCTCACTTCTCTCTATTATTCTGCAAAATATCATAAATTTCTTCTATATTCCCCATCACTTTGTGTTGTGGATTCACATTTGAATAACTTTTGGAAACATTGAATTTTCACAATTTTTTTTTGCAAACACAGTCAAACTTAGATATTACAAGGAAGATCGGACCGACGATTTTTCTCGTTATAAGCATTACTCGTTATATCAGAGAATAGGTACGAGTATATATTTTTAAACTTTCTAACATACCCATCACATGAAGACATGAAGTATATGTTTCCTTGTTACATCCGATATCTTGTTGTTTCCATGATCTTAATAACCGAGTTCGACTGTAATGATTTGTGTTTTTTTTTAATTTAAAATTAATTTATAATATGCATTAAGTTTAATTCCACTTGGTTTTATGGCTTCGACCGGTTTCATCAGCTTGCTGCCTTCTTCTGGGCAGCTTTTTTGAACTTTTGACAAACATGTCCTCACTTTTTAAATTTCAATTTTAACTGACTAACTAACCATCACGCCGTCTCCCCGAAGGGGTAGGCTAAAATAATGGACTGCCACACTTTTCTTTTCTGACATATTTCTCTCGCTTCCTCAACATTCATACGTCGTGTCATGTACATGCGTCGATTTCTCTGACTCCTCACGTGGCCGACATTCAATATTTGATTTATTTGATCGTGCCACGTTTTCCTCGGTCTTCCTCTATTTCTGGTTCCATTTACATCGTTAACATATACTTTTTTACCATTCTTTCTTCATTCATTCTTTCCATATGTCCAAACCATCTTAATGATCCTTTCATTATTTTGTTCATGACACTATCATTCGCACCGCATTCACTTCTTATATTTTCATTCGACACTCTATCATACACAGAGTATCCACACATTCGTCTAAGAGAACTCATTTCTACTGCATTTATTCTACTTTCATCCTTCTTTTGCCAGTTCCATGCTTCGCTTCCATACATTTAACAAGGAGAAAGTTAAAATTTCTACACTGACGGTGAAATTTAAATAATTTTTTGAAAACATTGTATTTCCACAACACTTTTTTGCACATTACACATATATGGTACTATATGTTCCAGGACACAGGCGCCCTCAGTGTAGAAATTTTAACAATGAAGAATTTAAATTGTTTTAAAAAAATTATTCAAATATTACAATTTACCCATGATATCGGCAATTTTCAGAAAATATAACAAAATGTAATTTTTCAGAAATACTTTGAATCCGTGGGCGAATGCGACATCGAACCCGAACTGCGTCCAGAGGTCCTGGAACAGAACTGGAACAGATTGATGCTGGCTCATCAGGAAAGGGAGAGGGACATCCAAGAGGAGATCAGACGCCTGGAGAAGCTCCAGAGGCTTGCCGAGAAAGTGCACAGGTAAAGGCATATAATACACCTTCACTGCAGGGGCATATTTGAGAATATATTTGAATTTTTTTTATATCTCACTTGCTAATGTTCGGCATCCATTACAATGCCTCTTTCGATTATTTTTGTATTTTCTTAAAAATATTATAGATGTACACATACAAAGCAGACACATTAACATATTTGTACTTTTAATATTAATAAAGCCTTTGTGTGTCTTATTTTTGTCTATTTATTTAAATTGATTCATGTACTATCAAAATAAATGAAGTGTTTGTAGTGAAAACATCCCTGGATTTTACAAAAGTCTTTCAACTTTAGGTCTAATTTTCTCAAAATCAGGATCGATGGACTTGATTCATTAATATTCTGAACCACGCATTTACAGAATAAATAATATTAAATAATTTTCAATTTGGAAAGTTGGCACAGGAGTAGGAAAGTCTTAGAATACTTTATCGGCTTCGAAGGGTGTCAGTTGAAATGCCAACAATGCCAACAACAACTTCCTTAACATTCATACATTATCTCAGATTTCTCCGACTCCTCACGTGGCCGATATTTAATGATTACTATTCATTTTACAGGGAGATCAAGCAGACAGACTCCAGCCTGGACGCTCTCGAGAGAAGGATCGAATCCGAATCCCGCAGGCTGGAGCGTGGCGCCCACCCCACGGAAGCTAAAGCGGCAGCCGAACACGTGGAGGCCTCCCTCCGTCAGGCCGATCAGGACATCCAGGAGCTGTTCAGAGACGTCCAGGTGCTCCGAGACGGGAGATACAACCAGGCTCATGAATTACACGCGAGGTTAGTTGGTTTCAACAAGTGACGAACTTAGTGATAGAGTGGCAACAGTTATTACTGCCACATCTAAGGTCCCTTGTTACCCGGCGATGACAATGTGATTATCACACTGTCTTTGGTCTGGTGTAGAATTCATGAGACAATAATGGTGATTAATTAACTACCTATTACATGTCATAAGAATCAATATAATAGATAGAGCTTTTATATTGATTTGTGGTGGTAAGTGCATTGACTGCCACCCCAAAGGTTCCGGGTTCGATTCCTGGCGACGGCAGTGTGATTGTCATTGGTCTGGTGTAGAATTCAGGTGACAATAAAATACCGATAGATTAGCTACCTATCACATGTCATGAGAATCACTATGATAGCTATAATACCCTTTACATCGATTTGGCTCATGCTGTCATGGTGTAAAGAGCGATTCACCAAAATAATAATAATAATGTACAAAGTTATTCAATAATAATGCAAATTCCAAGATTTGACATTTTTCATTAATATTTAATACTTAATATGCTATTTGTTTAATAAATATGCTATTCATTGAGTAAATTATGCTATTAATTTATAAATTATGCTATTTATTAAATACATTTTTTATTAATATTACATGTAAACTGTGACTGATCAATATATTCAATTTACCTCTCCCTCTCTCTTCAGGGTGACGGAGCTGCACCAGCGCTGGCTGTCGGTGCGGTCTTCGTTCCAGACCCGCATCATGCAGCAGCTGAGCGGGCTGAGCCGGCCCGTGCAGCAGACCACGGTGCGGAGGGAGACGCGCACCGTGCTGGAGACCAGGATCGCGGACACCAACCACCACTTCACCCAGCTGATGGAGTGCGCGCAGTGGTGTCGCGACAGACTGGTAAGGAACTTTCTAACCTAACTTATTTGAAAGAAGATTGTCATCTTTAAAGCTTCTTTGTGTTTTAACTAACTAACTAACTAACCATCACGCCGTCTCCCCGAAAGGGTAGGCAGAAAGAATGGACTGTCACACTTTAACTGATGCGGCACTCCATCCTTCTCTTTTCGCCCCGCGGGAGACGCGGTGTGATGGGTTGCGAACCTCATCGCCACCAATAGGCATCTCCCGCGCACACTTCAATCTTCCAACATCCACAAAATAAATCTAAAACAAATATAAAATACAATGATATAAAATGGGGTGCATCTTATGGTCCGATGCGTCTTATTGTCCGCAAAATACTATATATTAAAATAGGTAACTTATCACGCAACATTTATGTGTTTTATCTTGACACAAATCTATCTGACGAAAATCTGATATAAACTATTATCTGATTGCTGGTGTCTGATGCAGCTCTCATGACTAAAAACATTGTCAAAGAGCCCTTGAGGTGAGTTATTCACGAAAAGGGCGTTATACAAATTAGCTTAATTATTATTATTATTATTATAAATCTGTCTTTAAAATCCCAATTAAACAACATGGTCTTCTTCCCCTTCTGTTATCATAACGCTAATTAAGTTTATTAATTTTGTTTTATGCTTTCAGAAACAATTGCAAGAAGCAGACTACGGCACAGACCTGCCTTCGGTTCTCCAAGAGCTGGACAGGCATCAGAGGGAACACAAGATCATCGATCAATTCCATTCCAAGGTATGTTCCACCGATCTAATCTCATTTGAACCGTGGTCATTTGGATTAACCCTCGCGAGAGTATCGAGAAATGCTCACATTGTATTTGCTTAAAGATGACTCATAAATCCTGAAATACCCTCTGTGTAATAAATAGTTCGTCTCGCTTGTAACCTCGTATGAACAATCAACAGAAAAAGAGATAGCGCACATCCAGATGGCACATCTCTTTCTTGCAAAAAATAACTAACTAATCATCTATTCAAATGGGTGCAAATAGAATGGACTGCTCACAGGCGGTTCAGGACGCAGGTGAAGTGTCCCCTTGTCTCAAAGTTGAATCTGGAGTTCCCCAGGGATCTGTGCTGGGACCTCTTCTGTTCATAATGTTTACGAACGATGTGGCCAAAATTATAAAATCCTTCGGCTTGCTATACTGACGACCAGCAAATATACTCTTTCTGTGATCCCACTGATAAAAGCCATATTATACTTCTCTCACATCCTCACCATTTATACATTGTGTCATGCACATAAGATTTCTCAGATTCTTTACGTGGTCGACATTTAATATTTGATTTATTAGATCGTGCCACGTTTTCATCTGCCTTTATCTATATTTATATTGTACTAGATACCAGGATTTGTAATTCATGCTCGCTATCTACAAATAGCACAGCGTCGTCCACACACAACAGAGCTTACTGACACCTTGCACCTGCATCCAACCCTTTCAACACTTGTTCATATATAAATTAAACAACCACGGGGACAGCATGCAACCCTGTTTGACACCTTCATTGATATTAAATAAGGCTGTAAGATCACAAGCTATGTATGGAGAAATCTGATCTCTATGATTTCTTCGTATTGTAAGTTAACGATATATGTCTGAAGGGATCGTCTTTGCCGACAGGTGGAACAGTGCGAACAGGCGCGCTCCAACTTCACTGGCGAGGAGTTGGTGCTCTACAACCAGCACCTCAGTCAGCTGCAGAAGCTGTACGCTGAACTGCTGTCCACCTCCACCAAGAGGTAAGTCCATGAAAAATGATCAGCAATGAAAAATCTTTATTGTGAACAACCATTTTCTCTTTAATTGATTAATTCTTGTTACCTATAACTTATTTTAAAGCTCCATTCACTTTGTTATCCGCACCAATGGTTTGAAAGTATTTTATAACTTGCCGCAAGTCATGAAGGACTCTGAGGGTATGACCACACCGGAGTTCCAGAGTAGGAGTCAAGACACAGGTGGCTTGTGTTCACACACTGTGGCGCGAAGCGTATATTGTGGCCAGTCCTATAGTACGCCATAGGTTGGTTCGCTAGGTGTTCATCTTGACTCCGACTCTGACACTGGTGTGGCCGTACCCTGAAAATGTTCACAAATTCCGCAACCAATGTATAGTGTACGTCTGGTCACATTTTTAAGTTGTTATTTTTGGTTAAATTACTTCTTTGTGTGTTAAGCCTTTTTGATTTTATTATATGTTTTAACTATTATATCGTAAGTATTGTATTAAATGTAATTTTTTTTGTAATTAAATAAATGAAATAAAAAATAAAAACCTTCATTCGAGGTCGCTGTCCATTCGGCCATCTGATAATATAACTTCTAGAAAACTGACGTTTTCATTTGTATAGTGTGTTAATTCATAAAATAATGGGATATTATGAATTTCCAGTCTATCTATAAAAAAATGTATGTTTATAATGTTCTTTATGTTAAATATGTTATATTATATGATAGATCGTCAAATTCTTATATAAGAATTGAGCTCAAATGTTTGTTTTCTAGAAATTTATTATAATTAATGAGAATGATATGTTTTGCATTTCTCTATTTCAATAAGCCAAACATTTGATAATAAGCAAGGCGAAACATGTCATTCTCATAAAAAATAATAATACTTCTATATAACAGTTGTTTCTTAAATGTAAATCTCCATATTAAATAATTAATACAAATGAAAACTTCTGTTTTCCAGTATTTTTATTATATTTTATGTGAATGACATGTTTCACCCGGCTATGACATTATCAAATGTCATTTGATAATGTCTTAAACAGGTGAAACATGTCATTCTCATAAAATATAATAAAACTTTTAGAAAACAGATGTTTTCATTTGTAGTAATTAAAACAGACCTTTTCATTAGTATTAATCATTGAATATGAATCCAAAGAGGCATATAAATAATAATCCTAAGAGACAGAGTCAGAAACGATACGGTGAGTCCAAGAAACATGATAGTGTATACCCTTTTGAAGATATATGACGAGATGATTTAATTTCGTTTCAGATTATCAGATCTGGATGCCCTCCACGACTTCCTGCAGTCGGCCTCCGCGGAGTTGAACTGGCTGAACGAGAAGGAGCAGATCGAGATCACGAGAGACTGGGCCGATCCTCACATCAACCTGACAGCCGTCGAGGAGTACTACGAGGTATGCCACATTCCGCTGTTTCATAGGTCGTTTGTTTCATTTCATCTTGTTGGCTGTTCTGTCTAATACGGTGAAACCTCAGAATTACATTTAAATTGTATCGAAATGCTAATTTAAAATCAGCTTTTTTTATTATTAATTGTTATAAAGACTATTTCGTAAGAGAAGAATAAACATGATATAAATTAGATTTCTTTAAAACATTTTATTATTAAATTCAAATTAAGTTTACTAACCCTTACCACTCCATTATTTTTTGATTTTGTTTGTCAACCAACTCTAATTTAAATAATGTCAAAATATTTTTATTGATAGGTAGTTAAAAAAAATCGTTAAAAAATCATTTGTAATGATTTAATCTTTGAATAAAAAACAATTTACAAAAAAACATTATGGACTACTTATAGTTTTGCATAGTATGGTACTTTTTAAAACAATCTCCAGGGTGGAGACCAGGTTTTCTGGAACAGTTCTCACAAAACCACACTGTTTCCCATCTTTTCCCTGGAATCTTTCTGTTACTGCACACAGTAGTCTTTAGAACCTTTGTCCAGTTTCGCAATGAAGTGGGGCTTGTACTCTAATCGCTCCTCTGCATGACGTATCACGCGAACTTCCCGCCATTTTAGGTTATGTGAATTTACAAGGATTATTTTATGGTTAAATAAAAACGGAAAACCGTCAAAATCTTATTAAAACATGAAATTAAATGTTTTTTTAACGAATAATCACAAGAAAGTCAAGTTTTGCGCGCGTAAATACACCGCGCGCAAGTCTTATCTTGTCGGCCGGAGTTGTAGCGTACATATAGCGATGTCGGCTGGCATTCGACAAAGGAGTGGTAAGGGTTAACCTATAAACTTAATAAACAATATTATGGTTTACGGCATCAATTGAGAACCGGCAAAATATAATATATAATATCAGGAATGCACGAGAGATGGTTCAACTTTAGCAAGACAAGATACTCACTAAAGTCGAGAGTATTTGTCTTCTGAACGAACTTTCACTAATATGTAAATCTTCAAAGAAATCGTGATCAGCAGACTGATTACTCTTCCCGCCGGTGTCACCAGAGGCAGGCTGGATAGGTAAAACAATCTATGCTGCTGCTATCCAACATAAAGACCAACACCCTTCACCACGGCTGAGTTCTCGAAATGTTTTGAATGTGATTGAATAGTTTTGCATTTTACATTTCTTATACATATCGTGTTAATATTTTGAGATTTTGCCGTTTATTATGTGAGTTTGTGAGACTGTATATAATTCTGCTGTTACGTCAAGTTATCTGTTTTTCTTTTCTTTTCCCCAAAAGCATTCATTCGGGAATGGAAACGAGGTTTGTCACCGTTAAAGTTTATTTTTGCTTATTTCAATATTTTTTTCATCGTCATTTAGAAGTGATAATTGTTTAGATGTAGTGATTGCAATTTTAGCCCAAAAATAGAATACCTGTGTTAGTAATATAAAATTAAAAATAGCATTCATAATTATCATTATTCATACTTTTCCGTTCACTACTGGACTTCCGTTCACTCCTCCATCCTGGGCAACACGCATCCATGTCGTACCAGCTGTTTCTTTAATGCCGTCCCTTCATCGAAGTTGAGGACGTCTTGGGTTTCAGGTCACAGTCTTAGAACGCCAGCAAAAGAGGCGTTTTGTCCATCTATCATCAGAGATGCGAGTGACATGGCACTGCTAGTGCCATTTTTAGCACTACCACTCTTCCGATGATGTCTGACACTCCTGTTCTGTCTCCTTATTTCATGTGAAAAGAGAAAGAAGATTTTATACTTTTCTTTATCTTGACATAATCCCAATTGTGTTAAAGAAATGAAGGACCTGTTCTGATAGACTGATGGTTGACTATTTATGAAAAAGCATTTATTTTTTCCCTCTAAATCACTTAATATTGATTTTTTTGTAGATTTGGCATTGAATTCTTATTATTTTGTTTAGTTTAAAAAAACTCACTGCTGAACATGTTCTTCTTCTTCTTTAACAGCCGTTGTCGTCCACTACTGGACATAGGCCTCCCCCATACTTCTCCATGCATGACATGTCATACGGGGGGTGGTTGGCATTACAACGCCACGCTTGCCAGACGGGTTGGCGAGGTGTCCTTCCACGTTAGCCTATGCATCAATATTATCCACCGAGGTTACTCACACTCGATCTCTAACATTTCGCAAAGTCGAGGAGGTGTGGATAGGTACTTGGGATCAGATCAATCCTCCTGCATAGCATGGCCATGCACCGCTCGAAGAGTCAATAGGATCCCCCTGTTAATAAGACAAAAAAAACATCTGAGATCAGTGATATTGAGAAGTCTATTAATAATTTACTGTTCACTGCAGCAACTGATGTCTTCCTTGGAGAAGAGAGAACTTCAGTTCAGCTCGGTGATCGACCGCGGAGAGGCGATGATCGCCCAACAGCATCCGGCCAGCAGAGTCATCGAAACGCATCTGCAGGTTTGTTATACTTATTTATTTTTATTGAAATTCATAAAAAAAAAAAACTGGAGAATGAACGACAACACACGACATGTATTTATTATATTTATATTAGACTAACACAAGATTAAAATCACAACATTTTAGGTGGATATGGCTGAATAAACTTGTATTGATAAAGAATTTCTCAAGAACCCTTGCAGACTTATTGCAAACATTGTAACATAATTTTTTTACGAATTCACGTTCAGTTTATAACGTTCTCCTAATGATAAAGGAATAAAACTTTGGACACATGTCGTGAAAAAGAAACTCAGTTGAAAAACAGTGGAAATCATTTTAGAATTCCACAGTGTTAACGCCTTAAGTTTACTGTTGTTACCAACATTAATGTAGCAGTGGACAGTCATACTAAAGAAATCTTATCGGCTGAAGAATTTTCAATATATTAAATCAATCTGACATTCCTGTATCATTCTGATATTCCTGCATCATTGCTATATTCCTGCAACATTTGACATTCCTGTGTCAATCTGACATTCCTGTACCATTCTGATAATTCTGTATCATTCTGATATTCCTGCATCATTGTGACATTCCTGCATCATTCTGATATTGCTACATCATTGCTATATTCCTGCAACATTTGACATTCCTGTGTCAATCTGATATTCCTGTACCATTCTGATAATTCTGTATCATTCTGATATTCCTGCATCATTGTTACACTTCTGCATCATCTGACATTCCTGCATAATTCTGATTTTCCTGTAGCATTCTGATATGTATTTCTGTATCATTCTGATATTCTTGCATCATTGTTACACTTCTACAACATCTGACATTCACGCATCATTCTGATATTCCTGTATCATTCTGATATTCCTAAATTATTCTGATATTCCTGTATCATTCTAATATTCTAGCATCATTTTGATATTCTTGTATCATTCTGATATACCTGTATCATTCTAATATTCCTCAACACCCAAATTATTTGTAAAACTTTTTAAATATTAATATATCTTTTGTTGCTTTAGGTGATGCAATCACAGTGGGCGTGGGTGCTCCAACTGACGCTGTGCCTCGAGACCCACCTCAAGCACACCACCGAGTACCACACCTTCTTCCAGGAGATCAGGGAGGTTGAGAAGTGGATGTCCAAGTGAGTACATTTTATTTTCGAGCATATATTGGTAGACTAGGGGACAGAACGCTTGCCTCCCGATCTTGGGGACTTGGGTACAGCTGGATACAAGTTATTTCTGCTAAGTTTAGAGAATGCATGATAAACTATAGGATGAAAGTAGAATAAATGATATTTTTTTGATGAATGTGTGGTTAATCTGTATGAGTGAAAAATGCAGATAAAACAAGTGAATGCAGTGCGAATGAAAGCGTAATGAACAAAATAATGAAAGGTTCATAAAATATGATGTGAAATAACATGAAAATAATGTATAAAGAAAGAATGGTTAAGTATCTTAATGATGTGAACGGAGTGGTACTGTATAGTATGGAAGTGAAGCTTAGAGTTGGAAGAAGAAGGATGATAGTAAGATAAATGCCGTAGAAATGTGGTCACTAAAAAGTTTGTGTGGAAAAACAATGTATGATAGAATATCTAATGATGAAGTAAGAAAGGAATGTAATGCAGTTGAATGCGTGATGAATGAAATTTAGAATGGGTCACTAAGATGGTTTGGACATATCAAACGAATGGTTAAAAAGATGTATACACAAGTAGTGTGAATGGAAAAAGAAGTTGAAGAAGGCCAAGGGAGACATTGTGAAAAGTGGCAATGGTCGGGTCATGTGGCGAGACAGAGTGAGGATAGATGGACCCAGAAAATAATAAGGTGGAGACCATGGGAGAATAGGAGAAGCGTCGGCAGGCCACAAAAAAGGTGGGCCGACGACATTGCTGCCGTGTGGGGGGGAAAATGTGTCTGCGACTGGCAGGAGATAGAGACAAGTGGAAGGGAAGGGAAGAGGCCGATGTCCAGCAGTGGACCGATAAAGGCTGACGAAGAAGAAGAAGAATGTAATTGCAAACGATCTGGAATTATATGTCTGTAATGTTTGTAATTTTTATTAAAATAAATGAAATGAAATATTAAATGAATACTTGTTTTTATTTAGGCGCGAAGAGGTCTTAAACACCACATTCTCCCAGTCGGAGTTCACCCTGGACCAGGGCGAGAGTCTGCTGAGGGGGATGCAGGAACTCCGCGAGGAGCTGAACCAGCGAGGAGAGGCCGTGGCTCGTTCCGTTGCGAGAGCTGCAGGAGTCTACCCGATCCGACAGCGCAAGCAGCCGGTCACCAGGCCAGTGAAGGCCGTGGCCGTTTGCGCATTCACCAGCGGAAGTGTATGTTATTTGATCTTATTCTTACTCATATTCCTCATGACTGATCCACCATGGCTCAACACGAGCTCCTGTCTCTGGTCAGTCTCCAGGCTGTAGCTATTGTTAGACCAGTCAACACACTGATTTGATCGAGCGGCTCGGTGGCCATCCTTGTCGGTTTCAAATCAAATCAGTTTTTTATCTCAATAGACATTACAAACAATAAATTGAGAACTAACTAACTAACTAACTAACCATCACCCCGTCTCTCCGAAGGGGCAGATAGATTGAAACTACCATGTGAAGTGTGGTGTTACAGATTAACATATATACAACTTCCAAAAAATTTGTCAGACATGGTGGTCATAAGAAAAGGTGGAATGGGGAATGTTGTATTACATAAAGCGTGCGCTCAACCCAACCAATGACAGGTCATAAGTCCTGTAAACACCTCGATCACCATATTCTGTTTCCAATTTGCATATTCGTCTCTATTGAGATACAATTAATTCTTACATTGGCATACTTAACTCATTTTGAGAATTTGCCCTTGTCTTACCGAAGGTGCGATGTGTGTTTTATATTATTTTCGAACTGATTGTGATTATCAAATGCAGCGTTCATATTTAGATTTTTATATATAAAACATCATTACATCACAAAAACGGCGCTTTAAAAGTTAGCATATTATTATTATTAACCGCCCTACCTTTGGGTTATTTTCCGAGAAACGTGCAAAAAAAAGCAGTTTTTTTTTTAATGATATTTAATTATATATTAATTTTATTTTTTTAACTTACGAAATGTCAAATACTCGGCCGTACACTTCGCCTGCTTCTTGTAAAACTATCATATTTATGAAGACTTGTACTCGAGTGTTGTTGGCACACGCGCGTATCCCTAACAGTTTGTACATTTTAGGTACATTACTTTTTCTCAAGCGCGTACCTGATACGGGTTAGTGTAGAATGGTACAGTCACAGAGAATGTATCACGTACGTTCAAATACTTAAGGTGGTTAAAGTCAGTCACCGCTGGTAAAGAGTTAAACAAGAGATATGACGATTCTATCCATGATTTTAATGTTCCAGCTATCCCTGGAGAAGAACAGTTCGTGCACCGTCGTGGACGTGTCCGGGAGAACGAGATGGCGCGTCCGCGGGGGCGCCGGTGAGGCTCAGGTGCCGTCAGCAGCCCTCGCCCTACCACCACCTTGCCAGGAGGCTCTCGAAGCCGCCCAAGCACTGCAGGAGCGCTATGACAGGGTATAGATCAAAATTTATACTTATCTTTGCGGATAATTGGATTACACTTGGATTTCTCACTGACTGTTGGGTTTTACTTTTAGCTCCTTGCTCTGTGGCAGAGGAAGCAACTCCGTATGCGTCAGAACATGATTTTCGCAACCATCAAAGTCGTCAAGGGATGGGATCTAGCTCAGGTAAGAATACACCATTCCAGTTTCATTTTTTCATATGAAATTTCCACATATCTTCACTGGATGAAGTTGGGCCCATTAGAAATATCCATATGTTTTCACTGGATGCGGGGCCATCAAAAATTTCCGTATATCTTCTCATCACAGGATGTGTATCGTCCCACGATACTAATAATTTTAATATTCCAGTTCCTGGCGATGGGTGCGGAGCAACGCGGTGCCATCAGGCGCGCGCTTAACGAAGACGCCGACAAGCTGCTGAGAGAAGGAGACCCCGGGGATCCGCAGCTCAGGAGGCTGAAGAGAGAGATGGACGATGTTAACAGGCTGTTTGACGACTTCGAGAGAAGAGCCCGGGCGGAGGGTATGTCATCCTATATCTATATTTTAATATCTTAATCAGAATATTTTTTCGGTTAGTTCAGGTAAGGTTATTACTTACTTCCTATGGCCATATAACTCTTGAAGAGTTATAACCTACTTGATGGTTTTCTTCAAGTTTCTTGATCCTGCGCCTTTTGCTCCTAGCAGCATATTTCTCCCAACCTAGTCAGATCCCGGAAAATAAGTGAGGTGCAGAATAGAGATTGCGAAGGTCGCATTCAATAATGTGAGACCATTCTTCTGCAATGACAACATCAACTTCAAATTGAGACAGAGGATGATGTAGTGCATTATAAAAGGGAAGATCGAGGGTAGGCGCGGTGTGGGAAGACCCAAGATGTCCTGGCTAGAGAATATCAAGGAATGGACCGGAGTTCAGGAGGTGATAGCCGACATCGGGGGAACCTGACATGGCACTCGAAGAAGAAGAAGTCAGATACGCCAGAACATTATCCATTAGGCACTGTCTAGGCCTTCCTAGAGGTCTTGACACGTACAGGGTCTTGATTGCTCTGGTCTCTCTGGCTAGGCATGTGTGCCCAATCCATGCTAGGCGACCGGCTCTCATGGTTCTTGTTATAAGTGTTCTTCTTCTTCCTTCTTCTTCCTCAGCCTATCTTAGCCTCAGCCTAGTTCTTCTTCTTCCTTCTTCTTCCTCAGCCTTCTCGTACACTTCTGGACAAAGACCTCCTCCATTCGCTTCCATGTCACTCTGTCCTGTACGACAGAGTGATGGAGTACGAAGTCGTGGGAGACCGAGGAAAACTTGGCACGACCAAATTTATCAAATTTTATAGGTCGGCCATGTTAGAAGTCAGAAAAATCGACGTGTGTGTATGACTCGTTTGTTGTTGTTAGTTGTTTTTTTTAATTTTTATTATTCAACAGGTCGTTTGACTCCAATTACTATATATAATTTGTTTTTAGCTATTATAAATTGATTCTCATGACAATGAAATGAGCTATGTGAAAGAGCCGAAAGGGTTGGATGCAGGTGCCAAAACGTGCGGAGTGTCAGTAAGCTGTTTCTTGTATGCGGATGACGCTGTCCTACTTGCAGACAACGAGCATGAACTACAAGTCCTGGTGAATAGTATGTATGATGTATGCATGCGAAATGATCTGATGATGAATGTTAATAAGTCCAAGGTAATGATTTTTGAAAAAGAAGAAATCATAACAGTCTGCAACATTAGCATGAATGGTGAAAATTTGGAGCAAGTAGATGAGTTTGTGTATTTGGGTAGTACATTTACAAAAGATGGAGAGGGACATTGAAAGAAGGGTTGGGGCAGGCAACAAAGTGAAACCAAAAAAGCTAAAATGGCAGTGCACAATGGTGTTTTTGTACCGATCCTCATGTATGGAAGCGAAGCATGGAACTGGCAAAAGAAGGATGAAAGTAGAATAATGAACGAATGTGTGGATACCCTGTGTATGCTAGAGTGTAGAATGAAAATATAAGAAGTGAATGCGGTGCGAATGATGGTGTTATGAACAAAATATTGAAAGGATCATTATGATGGTTTGGACACATGGAAAGAATGAATGAAGAAAGAATAGTAAAAAAATTATATGTTAACGATGTAAATTGAACTAGAAATAGAGGAAGACCGAGAAAAACGTGGCACGATCAAATAAATCAAATATTGAATGTCGGCCAGGTGAGGAATCAGAGAAATCGATGCCCGTGCATGATACGATGTATGAATGTTAAGGAAGCGAGATAAATATGTCAGAAAAGAAAAGTGTGGCAGTTCATTCTTCCTGCTGATGGTTAGTTAGTTAGTTTTTCTAATGACATGTGATACCAACGACAGTGTAACAATCACACTGCCATCGCCGGGAATCGAACCCAGGACCTTGGGTATGGTAGTCAAAGCCTTTTCACACTTAGAATGGAGCAAGTGGTCGCAAACTTTTAGTAATGGATATTCAGCAAGTGAAAAAGAAGAAGAAGAAGAATTGTAGTGATATTCCCACAACCCAGTTGTGTGCGTCCTCGGGGCAATTATCCAATCTATTGATTACACTTATTAATTGGTACAGTTGTCTTTCAATACTCCTATATACTCGTACCATATAAGTGATGTACACACATACGTGTTGTGGACGACAGTTCACTTTTCTTGGTGGAAACAATATCATATTTTAAACTGTTAAATTAAATAAATTTGTTTTATGTATCACAATTTCTGAGGTATCTCTACATGAGGGAGTATGGTAATTATCCGTGGCTCTATCGCACGGCATTTCTTTTGGGAATGCTCGGAATCAATTCTCTACAGCTTCCAATTGATGGACATCTAATAACCCATTTTTTTTAGATTAATTAGGGGATACTTAAAAAAATCATGACAGTCTGCAACACTAGCGTGAATGGTGAAAATTTGGAGCAAGTAGTTGAGTTCGTGTATTTAGGTAGTATATTTACAAGAGATATTGAAAGAAGGGATATTGAGTGGAGAGGGATATGGAAAGAAGGGTTGGGGCAGGCAACGAAGTGAATGGTGCACTTAAAGTTGTCATCGCAAACAAAAACCTACCCAAAAAAGCTAGAATGGCAGCGCACAATGGTGTTCTTCTACCGACCCTTAAGTATGGAAGCGAAGCATGGAACTGGCAAAAGAAGGATGAAAGTAGAATAAATGCAGTAGAAATGAGATCTCTTGGACGAATGTGTGATATTCTGTGTATGATAGAGTGTCAAATGAAAATATAAGAAGTGAATGCGGTGCGAACGATGGTGTTATGAACAAAATAATGAAAGGATCATTAAGATGGCTTGGACATATGGAAAGAGAGAATGAAGAAATATTGGTTAAAAAAATTATATGTTTACGATGTAAATGGAACCAGAAATAGAGGAAGATCAAATATTGAATGTCGGCCACGCGAGGAGTCAGAGAAATCGACGCGTGTGCATGACACGATGTATGAATGTTGAGGAAGCGAGACAAATGTCAGGAAAGAAAAGTGTGGCAGTGCATTATTTCTGCCTACCCCTTAGGAGAGACGGCGTGATGGTTAGTTAGTAAGTTAGTTCTTAAGGACATTTTGCATGAGTTCTGTTCGATCTGTATCCATGTGTGATCCAATTTGACTGTGTATGGTATGATAGAGTGTCAAATGAAAATATAAGAAGTGAATGCGGTGCGAATGATGGTGTTATGAACGAAATAATGAAAGGATCATTAAGATGGTTTGGACACATGGAAAGAATGAATGAAGAAAGAATGGTAAAAAATTATTAAAATATATGTTAACGATGTAAATGGAACCAGAAATAGAGAAAGACCGAAGAAAACGTGGCACGATCAAATAAATCAAATATTGAATGTCGGCCATGTGTGGAGTCAGAGAAATCGACGCGCGTGCATGACACGATGTATGAATGTTGAGGAAGCGAGAGAAATATGTCAGGAAAGAAAAGTGTGACAGTCCATTCTTTCTGCCTACCCATTCGGGGAGACGGCGTGATAGTTGGTTAGTTAGTTAGTTAGTTCATCCTTCTATTGCCAGTTCAGTGCTTCTCTTCCATACATATTATTATTATTATTTTGTTGAATCGCTCTTTACATCATGACAGCATGAGCCAAATCGATGTAAAGGGTATTATAGCTATCATTGTGATTCTTGTGACATGTGATAGGTAGCTAATCTATCGCCATTTTATTGTCGCGTGAATTCTACACCAGACCAAAGACAGTGTGACAAACACACTGCCCTCGCCGGGAATCGAACCCGGAACCTTCGGGGTGGCAGTCAATGCACTTACCACTTGGCCACGAAGGTCGACTTGACTTATTTATGAAAATATATGTTACATATATATTTTCATAAATAAGTCAATTGAGACGAGCAAAGATCTCCAAAACAAGTCGGTAGTTCCTTATCGCCTACTAGGCACAATGACGATGGTTGATGTCCAGCTAATTCGCGGTATAATTTTTCTCAATAAAAACGCCGTAACTGTATTATTTCTGTCACCCACATTACCCGAACGGCACACAAACCCACTGACCAATCTATCCGATGTCGCAATCACTGTTGATCGTAACACATGCGGATAGAATGGGCGAAACGAGATCCATTACGTCTGTGGCCTCCTGGCACAAAAAATATAATAAACAAAATAATAACAATTTTATAATATTTAAAAAAGTGGATCTTTACTGAAGAAGGACTCTTTGTCCGAAACATGTCTATATAATTTTATTTTTTTAATATAAGTGTTGTATAATATAGAATCGGTTATTCAAGAAACGTAACAAGTCAGACTTTTTCATATATAATGAAAATATTTTTTTTGTTATTAAGAATTTTTTTGTTGTTTATTTTTAGTGTAAAATCTACTTTTTAATTTTCGTCTTCGACCGGTTTCGGCAGCTCGCTGCCATCTTCTGGGAAGATTCGCAGAAGATGGCAGCGAGCTGCCGAAACCGGTCGAAGACGAAAATTAATAAGTAGATTTTACACTAAAAATAAACATAGAAAAATTCTTAATAATTTTTTTTTTTTCATTATTTACAATGAACTTCTACCAAGAAATTTCAATCAACAACATCAATAATTTTTCATATATTATATGTCAATTTCGATGGATTACTTTTCAGTAGGTCAAAACCAATGTTTTTGTTAAGAATGATAACAAGTCCGACCATTCTAACACAGAGAAATAAGACAGCGTTTATTTCAGTTTAGCTATGAAAGGGAACAAGTCAATGACATGTTCCCTTTCTTAACTTATCCTACAACAATTATATATGATTATGATAATGAAAGATTGTTGTTTAACATGACCTACACATTCTGAGACTGTTAAGTTAGATCGTTTGGTGTTTTCATCTAAAATGTCGGGATCTGAATGACGGGCTCTGTAAAAAATCTACTGAAAGTACTATTTTTCTATGGTAATTTGCGAAATAATTTACAAATCTCATAAAAAGTTTACGGTTTGCGCGGTTAAAAGTCTGGACTTATTAAATTTCAAGAACTGGTGGCCAAATTCTACAAACGAAATGCCATCTCAGTGAAAACCAAATCCCCTCAAGTTCCATATGCCAACAAGCAACATTTTTGGTTTCTAACTGCCTAGAGTTTGAGTACTCTTCAAATCTGAAAGGATGTGTGGTAGCACGCCCATTCATCCAATCATTAACTCACCATACATTTGATTTGAGAAGAATCTTGGACAAACACCAGTTTTTCCAGAGGAGAAAGCGTACACTAGTCCAATACCAAAAAAACATTAAGAAAATTGGAGATTTACGATTCACTCTCCAATACATTCCAGATATACGTAATATTTTTTTAAATATTGTTGAAAACTGACCAAATACTGATAACAAAAATGAAAATGATGATTAATAAAGCGTTTTACAAAGTTTCATTCAGTTTTTCTTTACATTTTAATGGTTGGTCAGGAAAGGGAACAAGTCAACTGTTTTGAAATTTAAATAAAATAATAACTGAATAATGGCAAAAAAACTTGCATTGGATGTATTATGCCAAAAAACAATTTTACCAAAAATAAAAATAAAGATTTTTGTGCAATTTCATTAATTAAATAGTTTTTTGTGTCTCCTGAAAAATTAGGTCCGCTTGACTTGTTCCCCTTCTTAAATAACCGATTCATATACAAAGTGTATAAAAAATAAAACTACAATAGAAATAAACCATCGTAACAACACAAAGTATGGCGTATATAGAAGAAAAATAATAACAAACTAAACAACAAGAACAACCATCACGCTGTTTCTCCGTAGGGGTAGGCAGAGAGAATGGACTGCCACACTACTCTATCCGGACACACTTCTCTGGCTTCCTCCACATTCATTTAGCGATTCATACATGCACGTCAATTCTTCCGACCTCTAACGTGGCCGATCTTTAAAATCTGATTAATTTGGTCGTGCCAAGTTTTCCTCGGTCTCCCACGACTCGGTACTCCATATCATCCGTGCATTTCATGTGTCCAAACCAACGCAGTGATACTTTTATAATTTTGTTCATAATACTCTCTTCCGATCTACATTTCTTCCTTAGACAGATGTTGGTGAGGGTAGGATAGAGGTGTTGACAAAAATCAAATTCTATTCGTTTCAAGATGCCACAGTGATTGGTGCTCTAATGTGACAGATACGATTATTCAAAGTGGCGAAGGCCAATTGAGCGATGACATAACCGCCTAAATCCGTACTTACAAATGTTATTCGCCACAAAGGGCGTATCAATTGTTACTCGCTTGTGGTGGGATAGTTTTAACAGCGGTAGCGGGCAGGACATTTCTGTTTTACTTCTTCTATATACGCCTTACTTATGTTGTTATGATGGTTTATTTATATTTTTCTTTTTTATACACTTTGTATTATATATACAACAAGAAATTCTTCAACAATAAATTTGTAACTACTATTTATATAAGTAATTATATGAATTAAATCAAGTAAAACCATTAAACATTCGCGTTTATTATTATAATAATTAGAATGGAGTTATACAAAACAAAAACCTTAACCATTAATATGTACAATACTTTATTAAAAAAATAAAAATATATAGACATGTTTCGGACAAACAGTCCTTCTTCAGTAAAGATACATATTTATAAAAATATTATAAAATTATTGTTGTTTACATGATCTGACAGATGTTATAAAGATTAATTTTGGAACGTTTATGCTTTTGTTATAACAAATATTATGATTCAATTTGAAATATAAAGTAATAATTTAAAGTTCTTTTACCCCTCCGGTGGAGACGGCGTGGGCGTGGTGGTTAGTTAGTTAGTTATAATAGATAGCTAAACGGAAGTGTCGCAGAAGAAAGTGAATGGAGCTTTAAAAACCGTTACCGGACACAAGAATTTATCTATGGAAGCAAAAATGGACGTTCACAGTGGAATTCTAATTCCAACCCTTATGTATGAAAGCGAAACATAGAACTGGCAGAAGAAGGATGAGAGCAATATAAATGCGGAAGACATGAAATCCCTTAGATGTAGGTATGTGTAAAACACTGGAATTTTATATTTCATTTCATTTATTTATTTTAAACATATCTTAAGCATTACAGAATTTTTTTTCCAATACACTAAAGATACAAGTTAGAGATACACAATAATAAGTAATACATAATAGATTAATAAAAAGAGCGAGAAACATAAGATGCATGACAAATTAATAAAATAAATATACCATACAATTATAATAAAGATAGTACTTCCCTCAGATGAGCCAAACTGTCACAAAATATTTCAAACTCCGAGGTGATACGATTAAGCAAAAAGATATTGCTCTACCTACCGGCATAACCATTGGCAGGTTGGTTCTGCATCGTGGGAGATAAAACAATCTATGGCCCCTTTGTCGAAGATAATTATCAGGGTCGAACAGACCTACATCACTCAGGATTTCTGAGTTGTGTATACAACCGCCTATCAGTGGAAAGAAATGGACACCCAAGTGAATGTCTCGTCTCCTCTCGAGTGACTGGTAGCCTAGCATCCCTAGCAAGAAATCAGTTGGAAGGAGCCACGGGTAATATCCATACTCCCTAAGATAGAGGTATCGCAGACATTTTTTCTGCACCCTCTCCACCATCAGGGAATATCGAACCTCATGCGGCGCCCAGATAATGGAACTAAATTCCAACCGACTTCTCACCAGAGAGTATTACAGCAGCTTCAGCACCTGAATATTACAAAAGATCTTGGCGTTTCTAATGAAAAAACCAAGCATTTTGAGGGAGCTATTACATAGTGAAGTTATGTGAACAACATTCCTAGATCTATGGACGTCGACGCTCTTTCGAGCTGGGCTTCATCCATTAGATATCTGTTACAAAAACACTGTTTTGTGTAGAAGAAAAAAAGCGGTGTTTTGTTTTAAAAAAGTAAAAAAAAACAGTAATTTTCAGTAATTACATATAAAGCTAAAATGAAATTTTACGTAATTTTTGCACGAGTTTTGTTCGATCTGTATCCATGTGTGACTGTATCCAATTTGACTGTAAATCGAGGGTCGCGGGTTCGCGTTTCTTAGCGGAGAAGTGTTGTTGTTTTTTTTTTGTAGTAAATAAATAATTTTAAATTGCCCGATCACGTGCTCGCTCCAGTATGCGAGTCTCCATCTAATAAAGTGGCAAGGAACGCCCACTGGAATTATCCTGTCCTCTGATGCTATCACATCTCCAGCGAATCTGTGGACAGTTCCGTATGTCACTCGAACAGAACTAATTGTCTTGCTCTCAAATCGACGTGAAACAAGCAAGAATTCGCAACGCGTAAAATATCATTCGAAATTTGAAAAAAAAAAAAAAAAATCGCGCATGTGTAGTGAAAATATTAAATTCGATATTAGAATTATTTTACTGAAGTTCATTTTAAAAAATAATCAAATAAGACGATTTGTTTTAAACTATTTTCACTTTCGTCTTTATTTCGACAACGACCGGTTTCGCCAGGCTCGCTGGCATCGACAGACCTGTGCACCGGTGGACAGCACCAGTCTGTCGATGCCAGCGAGCCTGGCAAAACCAGTCGCCGCTATCGAAATAAAGATACAAACAGTTAAATAAACATCGTTTTATTTAATCAATATTAAATTCGAGTCTGTGAATTTTTAAACAAAATTTAACGAACTAACCATTATAGAAAAATTGGACCGCCACACTGTTCTTTCATGATATACTTCTCTCGATTCCTCAACATTCATAAATCGCGTCATGCGTGCACGTCGATTTCTCCGACTCCTCACATGACTGAAATTCAATATTTGAATTATTTGATATATCACGTTTTTCTCTGTCTTCCTCTATTTCTTATTTCATTTACATCGTTGACATATACTTTCTTCATTCATTCTTTCATTAATGTGTCCAAACCATCTTAATGACCATTTCACTATTTTGTTCATAACACATTCACTTCTTATACATATATAGTATGCACATTACATTATACCATATACAGATTTACCATTCATTCGTCTAAGAGATCTCTTTTTAACTGCATTTATCCTTCTTTTGCCAGTTCCATGCTTCACTTCCATACACAGTGGTCGACACAAGAACACCATTAACATTGCCATTTTAACTTTTTTTAAACTTTTAATGAATTTTTATAATTTTAAATTAATTTAAGACGTTAACACCATGAAATTTCATAATGACGAATGTTTTTATGAATTAAAATACTGTTTTTTCCACTTTATTATGTCGTTCTCAATCAGTTTATATCATTCTCATGATGATGAAGGTGTAAAGCCTTCGAAACGTGTCGAGAAAAATAAATTCTAAAGAAAAGAAGTAGCTAGTCTATGTTTTATTATCGCCAGAATTCTAAGACTGTGATTTTTTCACGCTGTCATCACTGCGAATCGAATCTGCGACCTTCGGTGTGGCAGTCATAGTTTTTGCCTCTCTGTCACGAAAGTCATGTGCATAACATAACATACATAGTGAATGGATGGCGGTAGTGTAGATTGAACTAAAAAATGTGAAGTGCTGCGCAGCATTCTAGCATATATACATCTTTCAAAAATTTGGCAGACTTGGTGGTCGTAAGAAGTGCGGAATGGGGAATGTTATTGAACATAAAGCGATCGCTTAACCCAACCAATGACATGTCATAAGTCCTGTAAGCGCCTCGACCACCATATTCTGTTACCAGAAAACAATTTACATCTTCGTCTCTATTGAGATACAATTAATCCTTATAAAAATAATTAATCCGCAATGGGTAAAATCCAGCATTTGTCTACAAGTATTTGTATACATTCAAAATGATATACATAGCGAAGGTACGTTCAGGGGACAAATACTCCTGACTTTAGAAAGTATATTGTCTTCCTAATGTCGAACCATCTCTAATGCGTTCCTGGTATTCTGTTGTATTTTTATAATATTTTACCTGTACTCAGTAGATGCCTTAAACATTTTGCTGTTTGTAATGTCTTTTGAGTTAATTAACTGATTTGATTTGATTTGAATACTTTTATACGAAATTATAAAATCGTTTTATGTGTCGTAGGTCAAACTGAGATAATAATTTTATTATGTGAATGTTTTAATATCAAAGAATACATATGTAAACAGCTAAGAACAACACTGATGTGAACAAGTAATCTATAGAGACAAAATGCTCTTATGCAGATATTAAAAAATATATTGAAACATGACAACAATGGTGTTTTTGTACCGACCCTCAGTGTGGAAGTCAAGAAAAATGGAGATGACAAAATAACGATGAAAATAGAATAAATACTCTGGAAATAAGATCTCTTAGACGAATGTGTATGAAATCTATATATTTTCTTTAGATTAACTTATGGCGTTAACACTGTGGATTTCTATATACATGAATTTTTTATGAATTAAAACACTGTTTTTCCACTTTAAGTTTTTTTTTCGACATGTTTCGAAAGCTTTACACCTTCATCATCGGTAGAACGAGCAAAATAAATGGCACTCTCAAAATCATCAAATATAAATATGTCCACTGAGGCAAATTTGGCAGTACATAATGGAGTTATTGTGCCAACTCTTTTGTATGGAAGTGGAGCTTGGAGCTGGCAAAAAAGAATGAAAGTAAGATTAAGGCCGTAGAAATGAGATCACTAAAAAAACGAAATATGATAGAACACCGAACGACGAAAAAAGAAAGAAATGTAGGGCAGGTGATGCATCATAAATAAAATTAATTAAAAATTCCTGAGATGGTTTGGACATATGGAACGAATGGACGGGAAAATGATGGTTAAAATGTTGTATACAAACAGTGTGAGTGGAAATAAAAGCCGTGAACGACCAAAGAAAGCATGGCATGGCTAAACTATTCAAATACTAAAAGGCGGTCACATTCGAAGTCGGAAATATAGACGAGCGTGCAAGTATAAATGTAGCTATAGAGGTATGTCAGGACAGAGCAATTTGGAGGTCAATTCTCTCTGCCTACGCCTCTAGCGAAACGGCGTGATGTTTAGTTAGTTATATAATTAGACTTTAAAAATCAATACACGTATTTATTATTATTTAAAAAATTTGATAGTATTAACCTGATACACCCTATTTCGCTTTTATATTTAGTTGAAAACATCTGTATATGCTGATTTCTGGTTAGAGCTATTTTTAAAATGGAGTTTTTGATTATTTTTGTTGTCTATGAAGTCTACAAAGTGTCTATGAGCCTAAATTGTGTGTAAAAAATTGTTTATGAAAAATGAAAAAAATTAAAAAAGTGTTTTTCTCTACGCAAACTACAAGTAACAGCAATGGTAATATACATTTATTAATTAAAGATAACATACGGCGATATCAATAACATGCATTCTTCTTCTTCTTCTTCTTCCTAGCTTTCCCTCCACTGCTGGATGTAGGCCTCTTCCATCTGTCTCCATTTTTCTCTGTTCTGTGCCGCCTCAACACATTTTTTCCCGGCGACCACAACAATAACGTCGGCCCATCTCTTCTGTGGTCGACCGACACCCCTTTTGTTATCCCATGGCCTCCACTTTAAGACTTTGGGAGTCCATCTTGAACTTGGCTGTCTGGCTACGTGTCCTGCCCATTGCCACTTCAATTTTGCGATCCGATCCATGATATTGGCGACTTTTGTTCGGCGTCTGATTTCTGTATTTGTAATTCTATCACTCAGACTTATGCCCAACATTTGCCGCTCCTTGGATCGTTGCGCGCATTTCAATTTGTGGATAGTATTTATGGTCAGGGACATTGTTTCCAAACCATATGTTTAACCATATAACATGCATTATAAAAAAATAATTTAAGGCCAATTACATGCTAACAGAAATATAAATTAATATAATACTGAACAAACGACAGTATGAAACGATATTGAAGTTTAACTGAGATAAATTGGGTTAAACAAAATATTTTAGAGTTAAAAATAATAACAATAGTGGAAATAAAAAAAATATATTAAAATGCATTGTAACATTATGGTTTAATTTACGCCGAAAGGTTGCTCCGATCATTTTTCTGAAATTTCGCTTATTCGTCGCCTGAGAGTAAGAAGGTTCCAACTGTCAAAAGTAAAAAGTTGAGAAAAATGAAGTCAAAGTTTTGTTGGTTTCGGGTGTGTATCTTGGAATAAAAGGGTTCCATCTGAAGCAGATGAAACTCTTTTACCGAGAAGCGTGTAAATTTTCTGGCGACAGTTGGAATAATAGAGTTCTATGTGTAAATGAATCCTTCTTCAGTGAATCGTGTGATTTGAATGATCAGATGGAACTTGATTCTTTTCGTAACATCAAAATGACGATACTATTACATGTATTTTTTAATTGTACGTATAGATAAGGTTAGTAAGAACCCTTTTCACGAAAAAAAGCCAAATGTGAAATTTTGTTAGTTGGAACCCTCTTACTCTCATGTGATGTATTGTAGCTGTCGCAAATCCGATACATTGCCGCGCTCTGAGCGTAGTTAGTGCGATAAACAGGAAGGTATAATGTATATTTTCTTCTTCTTGTTCCCCACCTATCGGAGGTCGTATCATTTTCTTGCTAGGGAAACTAGGCTACTAGTCACGGGAGAAGACGAGACATTCATTCACTTATTTCCACTGATAGGCGGTTGTATACACAACTCAGAAATCTTGAATTATGTAGGCCTGTTCGTCCCTGATAATTATCTTCTACAAATGAACCACATAATGTTCTATCTCCCACGTTGCAGAACAAACATGCCAATGGTTATGTCGGTAGGCAGAGCAATATCTTCGCTAAACCGTTTCACCTCGGTAATCAACGTATTTTGTGATAGTGTAATTGGTCTGAGGGAGGCGCTGTTTTACACTGTTACTAACTCAAAACAGATAAAAGATTTGATTTGTTAATATTTTAAAAGTTGGTATTTTTTTTTTAATACTAATATCAAGGATTTACATCAATGATATTAGAATTTATTTTACAATATTCAATCTGAGCAGAAAATAGCTCATTATTATGAAGAAGGAATCTGGTCGTGTCCAGGCTTGAACCCATGTCCCCTGGATCAGGAGCCAAGCGTTCTATCCCCTAGACCTACACCCGATTTGGATGCTCATCATTACTCTGATGGTTATTCGTGATAATAATGTTGTATCTTTGCCCTCAGAGGAGTCCAAGAACGCCGCCCGTATCTTCAGCGAGCAGTCAGCCAGGGCGGGAGGACGGCTGGACGTGCTGGAGCGCGCCCTGCACGAGCGCGTGGCCGCCCCCGTGCCGCGCGACCTCGGCTCCCTCGAGCGCCTCGTGCTCGACCACAAGGACTGGGAGAGAGACGCGCGCGACCTCGCGCCCGAGATCGACGACATGCAGGAGACCTTCAGGGGTGAGACAATTTCCATCATTACTAACTCTGCGGACATTTTTACAAAAATCATCCCTTCTCCGTCGATCGTCGTTCGGAACGCACTTGAGCTCCCCTGCGATCTTCGCGTCCTTTTGGCTTGTACATGGACATGATAAGGTTTGCTGACGATATTGCTACGGTTGCTGAAAGTGAAGAAGAACTGCAAGAGGCCTTAACAACTTTGCAAAGCATTCTTCAAAATAACTACAACATGAAGGTAAATAAAGACAAAACAAAGCTGCTGACTGTAGGCCGAACGCAACATCAGATGAGAGTAGTGATGTCAGGAGTCCCACTAAAGAACACCAAGGAGTTTGTCCACCTCGGGAGCAAAATAACATGGGACGGTCGGTCTAAGAGCGAGGTCGACAGCCGTATACATCAGGCTAGGCTTGCATTTAATAAAAGGTCGAAAATAATAAAATCAAATAATATAGACTTAAAACTGAGAATACTCCTCATCAAGACCTATGTATGGAGTATCTTGATGTACGGCTGCGAGACACGATGCCTATCCGAAAGAGATAAACGGAGACTAGAGGCTTTTGAGATGTGGTCCTATAGAAGACTATTAGGAATTTCCTGGAGAGACCACATCACGAATGAGGAGGTTTTTCAAAGAATCGAAGGAGGAAGGCACCTGCTCAGGACCTTGTCCGAAAGGCGTGCAAGATGGATCGGCCATGTAATACGTCAAGAAGGTCTCTTGCGTGCCATAATGGAGGGTATGACCGAGGGGACAAACTCTAGGGGACGCCCGCCCCGAGAGTATCTGGAGGACCTGTTGGTGGACGTGCGCTGCTCATCATATGCAGATTTCAAAAGAGCCGCACATGACAGGGAAGAATGGAAGAGAATAATAGAAGAAATTGCTGCAAACTAATCCCAGGATTGAAACTTTCTAACTATCACATATCCCCACGGTTCTTAATTCAATTGCGGCAATCTATCATCTCTTGAAGACAAATACTTAACGGTTGTTTGGTTATCATTTTCTGAAAAAATATTGTTATTTTCAGGTATAGCCCTCAAGACACCGGCGATGAAGAAGGTCTTGGACAAGGTGATGGGAAAATGGGAGAGCATGTGGTCCACTTCCAAATTATATGTCGATAGGTGAGTGAATATTTATATTTTTCAATTACACAATACACTAGACCAGGAACTCTAAAGATATGACCCGAAATTTGCTTTACCAGCAACACTTTTTGCTTTCTTCTGCATTCAAAGATATTATTTGTTTTGCTGCATATACTCATCCATAATCCAGCATGGACCGTGGACCTCAAAAGCTCTGCTAGCAATTCATTTAAATAGTGAGGAGTATTTTGATGTTCGGTTGACACGGTGCATAGGCTTCCTTCGAGATGTGGACCTATCCAAAGATCGACAAATCAAAACAATTTTCTGGGGAGGTCACATCACAATTGATTAGGTTCTCTCAGCAGGATCGAAGAAACCAGGCACCATATTGGAGAGGCATATAGAATACGAATATACTGTTCGCATTGATTGAGGGATCGATTGGCAGAGGGCGTCATTGCTGAGTGTTTTTAAAGCAAATATGCCACGATATCTATGTGTATCTCGGTCATAAAATCAGACTCGGAAAAGAGAATTAAACTGCAGAGCTACCTCGAAGAGTTGGACTGGGTTGAGCCGCCTTTGGTAAACTGAGACATGCCTTTGAAAATGATGAAATACCGGTTTGTCTCAAAAGGAAGGTCTACGACGTGTGTATACTGCCCATGATGACATACGGACTAGAGACGACAACTCTTACAGCAAAAAGTGTCCACAGGCTGAAGTGTACACAGAGGTCCATGGAAAGACAGATACTTGGTGTGAGCTTGCGTAACCGCATAAGGAATGAAGAAATTAGACGCCGCACCAGGGTTGCTGAAGTCATGGACCGAGTGGTAAAATTGAAATGGCAATGGGCTGGACACTTGGCTAGACAGGGTGGCAACAGATGGGCACCCAGGATACTCAGTTGGAGACCATGGGCAAATAGGCGAAGTGTCGGAAGGCCACCGATGAGATGGACCGATGATATTGTCAAAAGGGTTGGAAAATCTTGGATACGAAGGGGGCAGGATAGAGACGAGTGGAGGAAATTGGAAGAGGTCTACATCCAGCAGTGGAGGGAAGAAGGCTAGTAAAGAAAAAGATGCCACGATATGGACTATACCTCCTCCATGGAGATGCAGAGCTTTGCTGCCAACCAATCTCCGACTGAAGAATTCAACATTGTATCGTCGAGTTCTTGGATCGACCCATGGGTCTTGCTCTTTGCTTGATTATTGTATAACTTTGATGGATATGTTTTGCAAATGTTTGACTATTGATATTACTAACCACATCGATCTTTGATATAGTCCAGGAATATTGCGGTTTCTTATCAGATATTTTTTTACTTCACTCGTTCAGTTTTGTATTTAGTTTGAACCTTATCATCGGTTGTACCGAAACTACGAATCGTGTATATAAAATACGTGAATTCATTATATTTTAATATGTTGTCTAGTGTATTTTTTGTTTTTTTGTTATTGTTTGTTCGATTCTGCGTCGAAGCCAAAATCGTATGTTATCTGGAGACGAAACAAATAGGAACAATGGAGTGTTCGCCTCTTGGAGTACAGTTTAACAATTTGTGGGAACCTTTAGAAGAAATGGATGAAAATGGAAGAAAAAATGTGAATTCGCTAAGTCTTCACGACGCCAATATAGTGACGCTTTCCGGTTTCGCATTTACCGACGCGGAGACCATCCGTGAACTGGACCTCTCCAAGAATTTGCTGTGGGACTTGACCGACTCCCCGTTCTCGCTTCTCTCGAATCTTCGGAACCTCAATCTGTCTGGGAACTCAATGTCCTCAATCGGCCCCGACGTCTTCCAGGGCCTCGTGGAATTAAGAGAACTAGATCTCTCACACAACAGTCTGCAGATCAATAAAGAAGTGCAGCAGCTCTTAAACCTGCCGAAGCTTCGCATCTTGGACGTGACCAACAACATACTTGTGGATATAACCGATTTGAAACTGCCGCCCACACTGAAATCTCTGATAGCTTCCGATACGATCGTGTTGCTGAACCGAGACAGCTTCTCAGAAGTCAATCAATTGACCAATCTGGACTTGTCCATCGCCAATTTGAATTCCGTACCTTCAAAAATGCTTGACAAATGTCCATATCTCGTCTCTCTGGACTTGTCGTCCAACAGCATTGGCACGCCTGGACTTCCTCATGATTTGTTTACACGTCTCACAAGTTTGAAAACGATTAACCTCTCGAGGAATATTCTGATGTCTTTGAACAACCCTGTGATATTTTCAAAAAACAAGGAACTTGTATATCTCGATTTGTCTCATAACATGGTGTCCTCGGTGACGCCTAGACTGCTTGCAAACAATGTGAATCTAGTCGTTTTAATATTGTCCAACAATCGACTGAAAAAACTCCATCCAGAGGTGTTGGGCGGTCTCAAAAGCCTGGAATATCTGGACTTGTCCAACAATGTAATTGAGTCATTAGATAATGAGTTTTATGGACTAGTGAGTTTAGACTGGTTATCGTTATCGGGCAACGCGTTGAAATCCCTACGAGTTAACGCATTCAGTTACACTAAGCTCAGGATATTGGACTTATCAAGAAATCTGCTTGCCAGATTCGATTCCCAAATAATTTTGAATCTAAATAGTTTGCTGACTTTGAATTTGCATCGGAACCATTTGACTTCCGTTGATACGTATCTTTTACGCGATTCTTCTCTGAATCAGCTGTCTTTATCATGCAATAATCTGACAGTACTTCCGTCGTCATTCTTCGATCGTCTTGAGGTACATAAAACGGTCTTCCTCGCCGGGAACCCTTGGATATGTGGCTGCTTGAATCGCGATCTTGACGATCTGGCATTCGTGACGCCTGATGGACGTGTCCCATTCGATCCTGACTCCTTCGTCGATGGAAGGGCCCCGACCTGTCTAGTAGGATCCAGCCGTTCATGCACCGGAAGCCAGCTCTCCAGGAAAGATGCGGAAGTGTGGGAAAGGGCGCTTAAGAAATATCCTCATATCTGCGGAGAGTCAATCTAATTGTGGAATAACTTGAAATAAGTCCAGTTTTGATGTCATCTGCATATTCATCTTAGTGTATCGGTATTTTGTTGCTATTTATTTAAGAATGTAGACCTATGTGGTATGTTCTCCAGAGAGTTGCTCCTCCTGTGAGGTAGATTCCCAGCTGTCCTTCGATCTTTTAAGAGGTCTTCCACGAGGACGAGTCCCATGAGGTTTATTATGCAATGCAATATAGGGGAGTCTGGTGGAGTCCATTCTTTGAACATGACCGTACCAGTCCCTTTTTCGCTGTCTGCTCCATCTTATAATATCCTCAACCTCACATATCTCTCTTATTCTGGTGTTCCTCACGCGATCCCTCAGTGTCTTGCCTGCTATCGTCCTCAGTGTCTTGTTTGGTCCTTACTGTGTCTGCCCTTGCTTCGACGCCATATGTTATTATTGGTCTTACGCATGCTTTATAGATTCTCATCTTACTCTTAATGGCCATGTCTTTGTTTTTCCATGTGAATCAATAACTTAAAGATAAGTTTTATACGGTACATGGATTTAAATAACCTGCTGTAGACAAACGTGGAAAGCTACGGGAAACCACCACATTAAAGGCCCAAGTGGCATCCCAAGAACCAGAAAAGATTGAAACTACCGAAGAAGAAGAAATTATCGGGTGCTGGTCTAGGGAACAGAAAGCTTGGCTCGGGATCAGGAGACTTTTGGGTTTAATAATGATCTATTTTCTTCTCAAATTGGAAATAATGGAATCACGACTGTGGATAGTTCCTTTGCACCCACTGGATGTATTTTTAGTCAGCATTTGACATTATTTGGTTGATATTGAGTTGTCCTTATCGTATCACGGGTCAGAGGACCGCTTAAGAGTGGAGACTGCATTAATTTATTCCGTACAGAAAATTATTCGCGATCCCTCATGATAATGTGATATAATACTCCCGGGTTTAATTCTTCTTCTTCGTCTTCCCTTTTGGTAGACTCTTGAGTCTGTTATTTCAGGCGGGTCCTCTTGAGACGCTGAACTCCAGCTTTCTCTCCACCGTTTCGGGGCTCTTTCTGGTCGGCGTTGTCCGTTTGGCGTTCCATGGAGAGCTATGTAGGTATTCTATTTGAGCTCATTCTTTCTACACGTTGATCCCATCTGACGACATCTTCGACCTCGCAGGGTTTAATTAAGTTTTTTTAATTGATTATTTTTATTGGTCAAAGTTAGAAAAATGTTACGAACAAAATAATGAAAGGTTATTAGGTTTGGACACATGGAAAGAATGAATGAAGAAAGAATGGTAAAGAATGTATGTGTTAAGGATGTATACGGAACAAAAATTAGAGGTAGACCGAGGAAAACGTGTCACGATCAAATGAATCAAATATTAAATGTCGGCCACATAAGAAGTTGGAGAAATCGACTACAATATATCAGTTAGTTAGTTAGTTAAAATTCCAATCAGGACCAAGGGCAGAGTCTACAAGACTGCAGTGAGGCCCGCCATGCTATATGGAGCAGATAATAATAATAATAATTAGGCTAATTTGTATAGCGCCGTTTTCGTGAATAGCTCACCTCAAGTGCTGGACCAACAAAAAAAGTCCACGAAAGTCGAGTCCACGCTGCCGAGATGAAAATGTTGAGATGGATTGGAGGCGTCACAAGGCTGGACCACGTAAGGAACGAATACGTGAGGGGTAGCTTTAAGGTTGCCCTAATAACGGAAAAATTAAGAGAATCTCGACTCCGGTGGTACGGTCATGTGATGCGAAGATACAGCGAGCACATTGTCCAAAAAGCCCTCAGCATTCCCACAGAACCAAGAAGAAGAGGTCGCCCAATGTCAACATGGTGGGCCAACATGGAAAAGAAGCACCAACGCGAGAACCTGACAGTGTTTAGGAACATAGGAAAGTTTGGCGTTTTCGTACGAGGAGGGCCGACCCCAGATGATGGGAAATAGCAAAGGGAAAGAAGAAGAGTTAGTTAGTTAATTTAAAATATATACTCGGCGATATTTATTACATGATTTCTTTTGTCGATAAGGTGCCCGACTCCAACCGAAGGGTTGCCAAAGAAAACATGACATGACTAAACGAATCGATTGCTGAGAGGTGCTCATGTATGATGTCGGAATAATAAATAAAGTAGGTAGCTAGTTGAGTGAAGACGAGCCTCTTATGGAATCGAGTATTGCGACTGTCCGGCAGTCGGATATCTGCGACGTCCGATATCTACCGCCAGTATGGGCAGGCCCGCGGGCCCGAAATGGACTTCTGACCGGAAGATTCTCTCGCCGTCGTTCACCTCCCTCTTTCCCCGCCCAAGATGTACTGGACGCTCTCCCTCGCGGTCCTGCTGCAGGCTGCTGCGGGCAGCGCCCACCTGCATTGCCAGGCGGAGCTCTGGCGCCCCGGCACCCTGGACTGCAGGGACATGGGAGTCAGGTTCAACTCCCTGCTTGACGCCGGCTCCCTCGGGGAAGTACCCAACGCGAACGAGATCTCGTCCATTAAGCTCAGCGACGCGAACATCATCACGTTCAATCCGGTGGTCTTCAACAGATTCAGGCTTGCTGAGCACCTGGACATGTCCAGGAACAATCTCATGGATCTCAAAGAATCGTCGTTCCAGCCTCTCGGGAAACTGATAAGCCTCAATCTCTCCTCCAACATCGTCTCCTCGCTGGATTTGATCACTTTCAAAGGGCTACTAGAGTTGCGCGCTTTGGATATATCACGCAATCAATTGTTTTTGCAGACGCCGGTCTTCTCCGAGTTGAAGAAACTGCGTATCCTCGATGTTTCGTATAATCTGGAAGTGAATGTGACGTCGTTGAAGTTGTCCCCCACCCTCAGGTCCTTCATCGCTTCTCGTACGCTCACGCATTTGGACCAACAAAGTTTCGCCAGGAACAATCAGCTCACTAACTTGGTGCTCTCCTACGCCAAATTGAGCTCTATACCTCCCAAATTGCTAGACAATTGTGCTACGCTCGTCTCGCTTGACCTTTCCTCCAACTCCCTCGAAACTACCACGTTTCCACCCGACCTTTTGTCCCGATTGGTGAACTTGTTGGACATCAACTTGTCCAGGAACAAGTTTGACGCGTTCAACAACGCGTTGACCTTTTCGAGCAACAAAAAATTGAAGAGAATCGACCTGTCGGAAAACACCATGACCTCACTAAACATGCAACTGTTTGCCTCCAATCCGAACTTGATTGTCTTGAAATTGGGGAAGAATCGGCTGCAGAGGTTACCCGCCAAGCTGCTCATCAACCTCGTGAATCTGGAATATCTGGATCTCTCCAACAACCTCCTGGGCAGTTTGCCAATAGGGGTGTTCTCCAAAGTCGTCAAATTAGACACCTTAATTTTGTCCGGCAACTCTTTGAAAAGTCTGCGCGACGACTCGTTCCTCGGGAGCAACAATTTGAGAATCCTGGATCTGTCGAAGAACCTGCTGGAGTTATTCCAAGCCGCCATAATAGCCAATCTCAATTCTTTACTTTCCTTGAACCTGCACCGCAACCAGCTGAGCCGGGTGGACTTCTCCCTGCAGGACTCGTATTCGCTCTCGGAGCTCTCGCTCTCCTGCAACAACCTGACTCTCTTGCCGGAGACCTTTTTCCACGACCAGCAGAACATCATCACCTTGTATCTGAACGGCAACCCCTGGAAGTGTGCGTGTTTGAACGAGATGCTCGGATTTAATGCGGGTCTGGGTGACGACTACTCGTCGGTCACGTTCGAGGCCCGGTCTTTTATCGATGGAGAGAGTCCGTCCTGCCTGGTCACGGGCGAGCAGAGCTGCAACCCCGAACCTCTCACGCCCCGGCAGCTCGAGGAATGGGAGAAAGTCTACCGTCTCCATCCTGGCTTCTGTCAATATTAGATGGATCCTACGATGCTTTACTGACAACGAAACATAGTTCAATCATCAGTTTACGAAGGACAACACTGTTGGCTCCTAATCAGAAGGTGATATCGTTTAATTCACATCTTAGTTAGACGCGCAAGAAAAATGTATTACTTTTGCTTATTATGTTTAATGTTTTCTGATATCAATAGATTTAAATAAATATTTTTTAAATCATTCAATTGTTTTTAATGCAAATATAATAACAGAATGCAGTGCGAATGAAAGTATTATTATCAAAATAATGAAAGGGTCATCAAGATGGTTTGGACACATGGAAAGAACGATAAAGAAAGTATACGTAAACGACGCAAACGGAACGAAAAATAGATGAAGACCTAGAGGTAAACATGGCACAATTTAAATCAATCAAATATTAAACGTCGCCACCTGAGGAGTAAGAGAAATCGATGCGTGTTCACGAAACGATGTATGAATGTTGAGGAATCTAGAGAAATGTGTCAGGAAATAACGTTGTAGCGGTCCATTCTTTCAGTATACCCCTTCGGAAAGATAGCGTGATAATTAGTTAGTTTTGTTTTTAACTTTTTATTCTGGGGTACCTCAAGGATATCGATCAGTACTCATTTTTTTTAAATAGCCTTTTTGATATATTTCAATAGTTTATTAATCTGATTGAAGTGTGTAATGTTTATAATTCTTTTCAATCAATGTAAAGACTATAGCTTTCACATTGATGCTCATGATATATGATGGGTAGCTAATCTATCGCCATTTTACTGTCTCGTGAATTCTACACCAGACCAAAAACAGGGTGACAATACAGTGCTATAGCCGGGAATCGAACCAGGGACCTTCATAGTACTTGCCTCTCGGCCACGAAGGTCGTCCTGATAATCCTGCGATAACTCTCGCTCTAGTGGTTGGAGAATGTCTTTAATAAAAATATCATTCAGGATTATTTGAACAGCATATTGTCTTACTTAAAAAAAAATAGGACTAAGCTGGGCAGCTTTGGAAACATGAGTTACATCCTTAAAAACCGGAAAATACCGATCAACCTGAAACAAAAAGCTATCATACACAGATTTACACACATTCGTTTTAAAGATCTCATTTCTACAGCATTTATTCTACTTTCATCCTTCTATTGCCAGTTCCATGGTTTACTTCCATATGTAAGGGTCGGTAAAAGAACACCATATATAGGCATATATTGAAAATACCACATATTTGTCAGTGTGACATTGTTTTTTATTTATTTCAGATTGAAATGCGTGGAAATCATCTTGAACGGGCTGGAGGAGAATGGGCAGGTCATTTCAGAGTTTGAACTCAAACTGGCTCAGTACAGCGACCTACCCAATGATGTGGACCTGCTTAAAGACGTAAGTTCTTAATTTTTTACATCTAACAATTTGGTAATGTGATAATAGACGAACGAAGATAGACGAACACTAAACGATATGATGCTACTCCACAAAATCATACATTTTAGAATTGATAACTCCGAACTTCTTAGTAAATTGACCATTAATACCCCTATGTCTCGTACAAGACACACCGCGAGCCAAGTATTCCACCTTCCTGCTTATCGCACCAATTACGCTCAGAGCTCGGCAATGTACCGGATCTGCGACACTTATAACAAATCTTTTAATGCAATCGATGTTTTTCACCTAAACGCTTATGATTTTTAAAAAATAGTTGCAGCAACTTTTCGGTGTGTATAGTGCTATAATTGATCGAGCGTTTGCGGTAGCCGGTCTATCAGCTTGGAACAATCTTCATTCACACTTCAGATGCATAAATTATCCGACAGACTTCAGATCTAAACTGAAAAACCGTAAAACTAATCGATTGCGAATATCAATCAGATGCAGTGTTCACATTTAGATTTAAAACACGTCTTAATGCGCCCTTGAGGTGATTACATCACAAAAACGGCGCTTTAAAAGTTAGCATATTATTATTATTATTATTGACATGACACCATGTGTGAATATGGAGAAGACTACAGAAATATATCTGGATAGAAGAGTGTGGCCATCCACCTTTTCCCTTAACTAAAACAGTGCTTAAGTTCGTTACATTAATATAATACATTTATACTATAAAAGCATGGTCAGTATACACATGTCGTAGACCTTTCTTTTGAGACAAACCGGTATTTCATAATGACATGTGTATACTTCCCATGGTGACATACGGACTAGAGACAACAACTCTTAAAGCAAAAAGTGTCCACAGGCTCAAGTGTACACAGAGGTCCATGGAAAGACAGATACTAGGTGTGAGCTTGCGTGACCGCATAAGGAATGAAGAAATCAGACGCCGCACCAGGGTTGCTGTTGTCATGGACCGAGTGGCAAAATTGAAATGGCAATGGGCTAGACACTTGGCTAGACAGGGTGGCAACAGATGGGCACCTGGGATACTCAGTTGGAGACCATGGGCAAATAGGTGAAGTGTCGGAAGGCCACCGATGAGACGGACCGATGATATTGTCAAAAGGGTTAGATATCTTGGATGCAAAGGGGGCAGGATAGAGACGAGTGGAGGAAATTGGAAGAGGCCTATATCCAGCAGTGGAGGGAAGGCTAGCAAAGAAGAAGAAGAATACTTATTCGCTGTTTGTTATGAATTATAGAGCGCCATTTTTAAAAAATCAATCGTCTCAAGGGCACGCCCCTGTACAGTGGAACCTTTCATTACGAGATTCATTAATTTATTCCAGAACCTTACTCGTTTTGTGAAATACTTGTTAACGGTAACAATTTTTCCCATATAAATTAATGTTAATTACCATTATGCATTCCATGCTGAAAAAAGTTATCTATTTCTTATTTTTAACGTTTATTCTTATAAATTGTTAAGGAGCATAACATACAATTTGCCAAAAACAATAAAAAAATCGAAATAACTAGTTTATTATTAATCAATTTATGACAAGTTAAGAGTATTTGTCTTCTGAACGTACTTTCACTAATATGAAAGACGTTGATATCCATGGAGACTGCGTTCAGCAGACTAATTGCTTTTTGATGGTTGAGGTTTTTGTTTTGTAAAACTTCATTATAATTATTGTTATTAATTCACATAATTACTTATATAAATAGTAGTTCCCTCGCAAGGCGAAACAAATTTGTAACTACTGTTTATATAAGTAATCATATGAATAAAATCAAATAAAACCATTAAACATTCGCGTTTATTATTATATACAATAAGACTAATTACTCTTCCCAACGGTGTCACCAGATGCAGGTTGGTTCTGGCGGCTGGTAGGTAAAACAATTTATGCTGTCGCTATCGGAGATATCTATCAGGGACTAATAGACCAACATCCTCCAGCACGGCCGAGTTCTTGAAATATCTGTGATCTCCGTGATAGTAGTAACCGAATTCGACTGTATATTTTATAGTTTGATTTGCTTCATTTTTAATTATTCTATTCAAATTGTTTCCTATCCAGATCCACGAAGACCTGGTTCACCTCCAGACTGCGGTAGGCCAGCAGCAGATACAGGTTGACCAGATGAACGACGACTGGGACAACTGCCGACGGGTCACCGACAAGTCCCGCTCCGCCCTACCGCACACCTCCTCGCTGCCGCGCAGCGCCAAGCATCCGGACTTGGAGCGGGTGGACAGAGACGTCGACAAGCTCAACACCAGGTGGAACAACGTCTGCGCTCAGCTGGTCGACAGGTAATGAATTATCCCCGCCCGCCTGCCTTCTCGTCTTCTTTGCAGTTTCAATCTTAGATTCATCTAGCAAAGTCTTGCACCTCATTCTGCTCTGTACTTGGTCTTCTGTAGCTGTCTTCAGATCAACATATGAGACGCAGCTTATGTCATTAAGAACCTGAAAATAGACATCACAAATATAAATACATTTAGGTCGCCGATATGGAAGAATGCATCGACATATGTAATGAACAAGTACAAAGCTAATTAGGCTGAATAAGTATCATAGTGCTTCGGCCAAAACAATGGACTATTTGAACATTTTCCAATGCTTGGAGTATTTTCCTTTCGAACATTGATACATATTGGGAGATAAAATAGTCTTTGCTGATGCTGTTGATGATAACCTCATCAGTTTCTCCCCTTAAAAGATACTAGGTTTATTTTATTAAAAAGCGAGCAGCAGTAGCGTTAAAGCGTACTGCTGTACGGATGTGAGACTTGGAAATCTACCGCGGACGTTATTGGAAAATAATTAATACGAATAAAAAAACTTATGATTTTCTAGAAGATTTATTATATTTTTTGGGGGATGACATGTTTCGCCCTTCTAAGGCATTATCAAATGACTTCTAAGACATTTGATAATGCCTTAGAAGGGCGGAACATGTCATCCCCCAAAAAATATAATAAAACTTCTAGAAAAACATAAGTTTTTTCATTCGTATTAATTATTTAATATGGAGTTTTAAAGTTGAACTCTGAAGAGGTAGGCAGAAAGAATGGACTACCACACATTTCTTTCCTGACATATTTCTCTCGCTTCCTCAACATTCATACATCGTGTGATGCACACGCGTCGATTTCTCTGACTCCTCACATGGCAGACATTCAATATTTGATTTATTTGATCGTGCCACGTTTTCCTCGGTCTTCCTCTATTTCTGGTTACATTTACATCGTTAACATATAATTTTTTACTATTCTTTTTTCATTCATTCTTTCCATAATATTCCATTCTTTACATATTATGTCCAAACCATCTTAATCATCCTTTCATTATTTTGTTCATAACACCATCATTCGCACTGCATTCACTTCTTATATTTTCATTTGACATTCTATCATACACAGAGTATCCACACATTCATCTAAGAGATCTCATTTCTACTGCATTTATTCTACTTTCATCCTTCTTTTGCCAGTTCCATGCTTCGCTTCCATACATAAGGGTCGGTAGAATAACACCATTGTGCACTGCCATTCTAGCTTTTTTGGATAGGTTTTTTTTGTTTGCGATGACAACTTTAAGTGCACCATTCGCTTTGTTGCCTGCCCCAACCTTTCTTTCAATATCCCACTCCACTCGCCCATCTCTTGTAAACATACTACCTAAATACACAAACTCATCTACTTGCTCCAAATTTTCACCATTCACGCTAATGTTGCAGACTGTCATGGTTTCTTCCTTTTCAAAAATCATTACCTTGGACTTATTAACATTCATCATCAGATCATTTCGCATGCATACCTCATACATACAATTCACCAGTACTTGTAGTTCATGCTCGCTGTCTGCAAGAAGGACAGCGTCATCCCCATACAAGAGACAGCTTACTGACACTCCGCTCATTTTGGCACCTACATCCAATCCTTTCAGCTCTTTCATACATTTGTCCATATACAGATTAAATAACCACTGTTTGACACCTTTATTGATATCAAACCAGGCTGTAAGATCTCCATTTACTCTGACACTAGCAGTGCTTTCCGTGTATAGCGACTTAATTGCTGTGATCAGTTTTGTACTTATTCCATATTCAGACAATATTTTCCACAACTTTATATTATATAGATAACTTTATATTAGATATTATACGTTCTTATTTCCGCTTTCAGACTGCGCAGCTGCGAGGCCGCCTACAACCTCATGAAGAACTACCAAGCCGGTCTGCAGAAGGAGGCCGAGTGGATAGATGACGCCTATTCCAAGCTGCAGACGCAGCCGCCTCCCGAGGTCAAGCCGAAAGAGAACCTTGACCAGACAAGGGTTAGTCTGACCGGGCCGAAAGCCTCGGACAACCGTTTTAACGGATGATTAATGCCACACACATTTTTTTACAGATTTTTCCCGCTGCATTATCCGGTTTTATTAATTATACTTTTTTTTTAGACTGGAGATTGTTTCGTCAGTTGAATTCTCGTTGTACATACGATAATATTTGTTTTATTGCAGATTTTTTTTACTATTATGTTGGCTAGCTTTGGATGCGGTGGATTTCTTGCTGGGAGACGCTGTTTTGCTTCGGATTAAGTGTGGATATGAAATTTTTTCATTAAATATCCCGGTTTTGTCCCAATGTCGTTTTTCAGCATTTTTCGAGGTTTTTACGTTGTGTTTTTTTTTAATTTTTCGGTGGAATCACGTAATAATGGTTTGATGTAATTTATTTTAACAATTTGTTAACTCTTACAAGATTAATTATATGTAGAATTATTAATTTCACTAGTTCAACTAAGTTTTTAGTCTAAAAAAATATATTTTATTTCTTAAATATTACCAATTACGGTGTTCGAAGAAATTAACTATAAAATTTCACACTCACATCTTACAATGACTCAACATTCATTTGCTATTACCTCTTGAAGACAAGACGCATACATGGGTACACAAAAATTGTTTTTAATTTTTTTCGTAATTAAGTTTAAACCTTTTTATATACACGATAACGTACATTCAAATGTTTCTCTAGTCAAAATAGCTGTAGACATTTTGAATGGTGATCAAAAAAGCTAGAATGGCAGTGCACAATGGTGTTTTTGTACCGATTTATGTATGGAAGCGAAGCATGGAACTGGCAAAAGAAGGATGTTGAAAGTAGAATAAATGCAGTAGAAATTAGATCTCTTAGACGAATGTATCGATACTCTGTGTATGATAGAATGTCGAATGAAAATATAAGAAGTGAATGCGGTGCGAATGATGGTGTTATGAACAAAATAATGAAAGGATCATTAAGGTGGTTTGAACACATGGAAAGAAAGAATGGTAAAAAAAAGGATATGTTAATGATGTAAATAAAACTAGAATTGGAGGAAGACCGAGGAAAACGTGGCACGATTATATAAATCAAATATTGAATGTCACGGTGTATGAATGTTGAGGAAGCGAAAGAATATGTCAGGAAAAAAAAGTGTGGCAATCTATTCTTTCTGCCCACCCCTTCGGGGAGACGGCGTGATGGTTATTTAGTTAGTTAGTTTTAAAAAATAAAAATATTTGAATATTTTGCAAACGTGGTTTTTCAATATTAGTCATCATATAAATTGGTTTAAATTTTATCAAAATTAAAAATATGTTTTTATTGCTATCGTCAGTTGTACATCAGGTTTCAAAAGGTTTTTATTATTATTTATTTTTAAATTTAAATAAATGTAATTTATCCGTTGTGGATTTCCATCGATCACTGAAATTCGTATGGACGTTAACATTTGGACATATCTCATTTAAAATGCTCACAACCGCATGTCCACCAGTAGAATGATGTGGTTAACCGTAGTCAGTACAGTAATACATTAATAATTAATAAAGAACTGCGGAGAGGTCGGCAGATAACCTCACACACCGTGTAGACATCTACACCGGACTAATACGATACCGTCAAATACTTACGCAGTTATCACACGTTTTGTAATATAATTATTCGTTACGTTACATACAGAGTGTTCCGACTTTAACAGCGTTTCTTAACCTGTACGGTAGTTTTTTTAACCCGACATAAATGAATTCATTACCAAATCATTGAATATGAAATTAAAATACATGTTTTCTTAGGAACTTCTACATAAAATCAATATGAAGTGATTTAAAATTCGTCGGTCTATTCTTCTTCTTCTTCTTCGTCAGTCTTTATCGGTCCACTGCTGGATATAGGCCTCTTCCCTTCCTTTTCACTCGTCTCCATCTCCTGCCAGCCGCAGCCACATTTCCCCCCCACCGTAGCAATGTCGTTGACCGACGCTTCTCCTATTCTCCCATGGTCTCCACCTTATTATTTTCTGGATCCATCTATCCTCACTCTGTCTCGTAACATGATGCCGGTCTACAAGAACAGATAATTTTGTAAATTAAAAAATAAGTTTGCCCTTTTTTTTAAATTGAAAAAATGGCAAATTTGCTATTAAAGTTTCACGTCATTCGTCGATAATTTTTTTTTTTGTATGAACGTAACGAATATGGAAGACATCATATAGAATGAGTAATCTGTTTTTTTTTTTACTAAGATTAGAACTCTTTGAAAGACGCTTCTAATCGGAAATGTATCTGAAAAATATTTATTTTTGATGTTTAAACTCACGATCATATGAGGTCTTTCGTTCCAAGTAAACACTGCAAAATCTACAATTAATTTTAGTATATCTATGCATGTTTTACTCATCAGAAATGAAAATAAACGACCGCCTCTTTTATCCATGAACATAATTTATAGTAATAAGAATGTATTTGTTTCGCACCGTGCAAACTTCATTTGCAGCTCATATTTGATCATATCTTATTAACTTTTATACAACATTTTGAATGTATACAAATACTTGTGGACGAATAATGGATTTTACCCATTGCGGGTTATCAATTCAAGGATTAATTTTATCTCAATAGAGACGAAGATGCAAATTGGAAACAGAATATGGTGATCGAGGTGTTTACAGGACTTATGACCTGTCATTGGTTGGGTTAAGCGCACGCTTTATGTAATACAACAATCCTCATTCCACCTTTCTTACGACCATCATGTCTGACAAATTTTTGGAAGTTGTATATATGTTAATATGTAACACCAAACTTCACATGTTAGTTTCAATCTACGCAGTAGCGCCAACTATGAAGATTAGATTTAAGCATTAAGCAGAAGATCTTTTTATTAACGCAATGTGAAAGGCTACCGCCATTAACGTATTGCTAGATAATGCTTGGAGATGTCACTCCAATTTATATGCTATTTTTACTTTTGTTCCTTTCTTCTAAATACTAAGACGAACTGGGACTTTTTGTTAACATCTTCGACTGACATTTCGGCGATTGTTACATTCTTCATTTTTATAGTAGTTATGACGTGCGTCCACATGAACAGCACATGGGATTGGTATGTCAAGATAAATGAGAAGTACAAAATCTTCTTTTTCTTTTCACATAAAATTATCGAACTTTATTATTATATTTAAGGATTAATTGTACCTCAATAGAGACGAAGATGTAAATTGTTTTTTGGAAACGGAATATGGTAGTCGAGGCGTTTACAGGACTTATGACCTGTCATTAGTTGCGTTAAGCGCACGCTTTATGTAATACAACATTCCCCCTTCTTACGACCACCACGTCTGACAAATTTTTGGAAGATGTATATATGCTACAATGTTGGGAAACACTTCACTTTATTAGTTTAATCTACACTAGCGCCATCTAAAAATGATTAACCCACAATGGGTAAAATCCAGTATTTGTCTACAAGTATTTGTATACATTCAAAAACAAATTCATTATTATTATTAAATTACACATAAATCACAACCATTAAAAGGTTGACAAGCAATAGGAGAGTGATGACGTCACGGAATATTTAAAATGTGAATATCTTCATCGGTATTATAGTTGCATTGCTAAAAACTTTGTTGTAAAAAATGGTTCACATATGCCAGTATCGTTCGGTATTGGTGTACTGGTACTTTTATACCATCGGACAGCTTAATAAAGCTTGTCATTTTTAAAATTATTTTTATGGATGAAAGGCGAGCCGTCGCAGAAAATACTCTTAACAAAAATTCACATGTACTGTTTGTCAATAATCTTATCTCTATTATATTGTAAATATTGTATAACCTAACATAATGTATGCCAACCGCCGGTTTTTGCAGAATCTACTGACAAGCGTAGTAGACAGAACTCCTAAGATCGAGAAGGTTAACCTGGACGGAGGCAGGTTCATTAGGGAATCAAAGGTAATTATTATTAAATGTGAGGATGTCCTCTTTACGGGCGTCCGCAGAAGTGACCGCGTTCTATCCGATTAGAAGGAACTACGGAATGAATTTAAATTTGGTTTGTAACCTAAGTTACAAAGATCTAGGACACTTGTTCAAAGATTCGTCTGCTATAAATTCAATTTGTTTCATTATTAAAATATCCTAAATGAAATCGTATTACATATCAAATGATTACTCCAACTTACTGTTAAAATATAAAATGCTGTTTTTGGTATCACAATTTTTTTTTTGCTACTGTTTCGTCAACCTATGTTGACATCATCAGGTGTCATCACCAAAATTAATGAAAAATTCTGTTACCATAAAGAGCGTTTTATAATTTACCAGTTAAATATCAATCAATTTAAAACAATTTTTTTTTTCAATATTGTTGAGTACAAAAAGTAAAAAATGAGATAAAAACAGTGTTTTAATTAATTATAATTCTAAATTATGGAATTTTACAGGGTTGATACACTGTGGAATTCCATAATTTTTTATTGTAATTAGTTAAAACACAGTTTTTACACTCTTGTCTACTTATATTTAATAGTGAAAAAAAGCATTTTTATTTATTTAATAAAAATGGTAATATGTTTTGTGTGATTTTGGGTAACACTGTGTGATTTCTCCTTCTCCCCCGACGTTTCGGAGATCGTTGCAGTCTCCATCTTCAGGGTAATGTGGTGGTGGTAATGGTTTACCACCACCACATTACCCTGATGATGGAGACTGCAACGATCTCCGAAACGTTGGACGAGAAGGAGAAATCACACCGTGTTACCCAAAATCACACAAAACATATTTTTGCCAACCGTGAAAATCTACGCAATTAAAAATGGTAATGTCTGTTTTCTATAAGTTTTATTATATTTTTATGGGAGTCACATGTCTAACAAGCTGAAACATGTTGTTTCACATAAAATGTAAAAAAACTTCAAGAAAATATGTTTTAATTCGTATTAAATATTTAATATGGAGTTTTATGTCATAGTTTCAGAAACAATATCTATTTTAATTAAAAAATTAAACTTTTCTATTTGCTCATTCCGTATTTCTTTTCGTTGTGATTTCCTTCGAACGCGGTCACTTTGAGGTCGCCAGGTTCTTCCACAATTTCCCCCACTTCTTTCGCCGGAAGCCAAACGAGTGTGTACGTGTTCTGATTGTTGTAGCCACGGTCATGTCGTGAAATGTGTCGTGACTTTACAGGTCTTGTTTTGTTGTAAGCCGAGTCTTGGACTGGTACGTTCAGCGGGCTTTATGCCATTCATCGGATCATTCATCGAAACATCTCTGTAAATAGTTTATTCTCTGCATTCATCATCGGTTGAGGAATTAATTTCTTATAAAATTTTCGCTTAAAAAAACAACTTTTTTTCAAAACTAATACACCGCTGTGTTTTATTTCATATTTTATTTCGCTATATTAATCTCAAATAACTGTAATTTTTCCTATTTTATTTTCTAATTGTTTACTATTATTGGCGATGAGGTTCGCAACCCATCACACCGCGTCTCCCGCGAGGCGAAAAGAGAAGGATGGAGTGGCGCATTGGTTAAAGTGTGACAGTCCTTCTTTCTGCCTACCCTTTCGGGGAGACGGCGTGATGGTTAGTTAGTTAGTTAGTTATATTCAAATAGTTTTTCTTTTTTTTTCTATATAAACAAATCAGATATTAACAGATATTCGTATTTTGCAGCGTGAAATTGCAAGTATAATCTTTAGTTACAATCTTAGGGATTGGTTTGCAGCTAAGGGTAACATTGTTGCTGATTCTTGGGATGCCAATTGGGCCTCTTATGTAGTAGTTTCCCTTTGCTTTCCATATTTGTTGCAAGGATCTAAATCACTTTTTTTTTTTTTAATATTTCCTTATTGACCGCTAAGGCATTAACACTGTGGAATTCCATAGTAATATAGGAAATTAAAAATAACTTTGTTTAATCCACTAATTATTAAAAAAACACGACATGTTTCAGAGAATACCTCCATCTTCAGGTGTAAAAATATAATAAAAACTAAACAAAGAAAGACTAATATAAAAACGCATTTAAAATTCAATACAATAATTCAAATTTAAGAATGGAGCGCATGGGTGAAGAAAGAATGGTTAAAAAAGTATACGTTAATGATGTGAATGGAGTACGGAGTTGAGGTAGACCTAGGAAAACATGGCATGACCAAATTAATCAAATTTTAAAGGTTGGTCATGTCAGAAGCCGGAAGAATCGACGTGCGTGTATGAATCGATGTATGAATGTGGAGGAAGCTAGAGAGGTATGTCAGGATAGAGTGGCGGTCTATTCTCTCTGCCTACCCCTGCGGAGAAACGGCGCGATGGTTTGTTGTTGTTGTTGTTGTTCATTGTTTAGTTTTTATTATATTTTTACACCTGAAGATGGAGGTATGCTTCGAAACATGTCGTGTTTTTTTAATAATTATTGGATTAAACAAAGTTATTTTCAATTTCCTAAATATTTTCTGATGTTCGGATTAAAAGTCACGATTTTAATAAATATTGTATAATCACATTTAAAAATTTCAGAATAGCTTCAAAATGGAGTTCTAGTTCCAATCCTTATCTATGAAAGCAAAGTATGGAACTGGATGAAGGATGAGAATAGAATAAATGAGATACCTTAGACGTATGTGCGATAAAACGATGTGTGACAGAATTAAAAAATCTGAGATCAGGAAAGAATGTAGGGCGAAAGAAAGTATTATGAAATTATCAGTGCCTTAGTTTGGACATATGGAACATATAGGTGAAGAAATAATGGTTAAGAATGCATACTTTAGCGATGTGAATGAATTACAGGGTCGAGGAAGGAAGAATTATTCAAATTTTATAGATCGGATGTTAGATGTCGGAAGGAACGAAGTGCGTGTATGACTTGCTGCATGAATGTGGATGAACTAAATAGGTGTGTCTATGTCTACCCTTCTGGTGAAACGGCAGGATAGTTTGTTTGTCAGGTTTCACCTTGCTAGGTCATTATCAAATGAGCTGGGCATGTCGCTAGTTAACTAATCATTTCTTGCATTCTCACGTTGCGTTACGATGCCACAACGATTGTTTGATCGTCAACAATCGACGTAAAGACGAAAACAATGACGGTTACACGATAATGATGATAATTGTTTTATAGTTCCATAAAGTTTCTCGAGACACGCCAGCCGTGACTATTTTAGAAATTCATTTATTGTATATTACTTTTTTTCTCTTTTCTTTTCTTTTAACGTGGAAAGTTTTGTGTGTTCTATATTTGATTACGTGGCAGAATTCTTTTAGCTACTTTTTCTCTGATCTGTAGATCCGTGACACCAAAAATTATGTCTCTAAGATGATGAGGTCCAACTGTCCCTTCATCCTATATGTGGTCTTCCAGGTGGATAGTGTCCAGAGGGGATTTCGTTAACGCGTCTGTATATGCGAGTCTGTCACTATCCATTCTGGCTACATGGTCCATCCAATATCTTCTTCTGGATCTACCCCACCCAACAATGTCTTTGATTTCGCAAGCTTTTCTTATTCTGCATCACTGAAATGATCTCGGATATAAAACATTTGTTTTAACTTTATTACATTTTATTATAATATTAATCCAACGAATATGGATTAGTTTCTCGACATAATCTGAAAAATCGTTTTCAGGTAAGAGTCTGAATTTCATCTATTATGTATCTTCTTCTTCTTAAAGTGCCCTGTCAGGTCCCCCCGACGTTGGCGATCACTCTGGTAAACTCTTCCTTATCCTGCGCTGTCCGGAATAGCTCCTCCGCAGTTCCGATTTTCGTCCATTCCCTCACACTGCGCAGCCAAGAGATCTGCCTTCTCCCTGCCCCCCTGCGGCCCTCTATTTTTCCCTTCAAAATTAGATGCAGCAGGCGATATTTTTCTCCTCGTAGAACGTGACCCAGATATGAAACCTTGCGGACTTTGATCAATGTCAGCAGCTCTCTATTTACTCCTGCACAATTCAGGACTTCTGTGTTCGTCACTCTGTCTGTCCATGGGATCCTGAACATTCTTCGGTGAAGCCACATTTCAAATGCCTCTAACCGGTTCATTGTATTTACTTTTAATGTCACCTTAAAATCTATTATGTATAAACCTTCATAAATATTTTTTTGGCCAAACAAAATATTCGATTCCTAAAAATTTACAATTGTATGTACATCGTTCACCATATCTTCACCATCTTATGGTCTTTGATAAAAGTTTTTCTTACTCCGCATAATATATGCTATACTCTTCTATGATATTTTACCAAACCACAAAACTTTCCACAAAAACATTATTTATTTTTATTTTTTGAAAACGAGCATGGCTTAAAAATCATACCTGTACATAATATACGTTCACTTTTAGTATCATTACGATTGGTGACTTTGAATGAATCGGTTTATTTTAAATTTCAAATTATTCTATCCGTAGTTTTACGAATTTGGAACGAATCTTTGTTTTTTTATTTAAACTTCGAACCTGCGTTACTTAAATAATCGAGTCAACAATAACTCCCTCGCAATATTACTGTTTATATCTAATTGCTGTTAATAGCCCGGTATCTTGTATATCTCGTTAATACGCATAATATTTTTTAACACCCCCACACAGATAATGCTGTATTCTTAAAAGCATATTAGCTGATGCACTCTCAATGGTATCACGAAATCCAGAGGCAAGGATTGTTTCTCCTTTTTAATTACATGAATTATGGATCACACACTTATGTTCTGAACTGCGTTTAAATCAAAATCTGATATTGTTGTTGCAAGATTTAAATAATTCATTTATAACATGTATAAAAAAGGAAAATAGTGCTTATTTCTGGATTGAGTTGGCCGCTAAAAATATATGGCAACACCCGAATTAAAAAATGAGACTTAACCCATTCATCGCCACATGTTTGTAGAAACAGCTCGCCGGTACGCCACGTATTTTCTCCCAAACTATCGAAAAATATCGATCCTTTTTGGTTTGTTAATATTTTCAAATATTCATAGATGTCGTTGTGAGAAAATCGGAATTAATTTTGAAATACATCTTTCGAATATTGCGAAGCGCGCACAGCTGCGCTTATAGCGATCGTCTACGTAGAGCGCACATGTGTGCTTACGGCGATCGTCGAGTTAAAATATAGATTTTATAGGTTAGTTTTACCTGTAAAAAGAGTTTGATTTGTCTCCAAATTGAGTTCACGTTTCTTAGATCAATGGCTAAAAGTTTTATACTATATTCCACCATCTTAAAAAGCCTTTATTTAATGGATTGATTGTATCTCAATAGAGACGAAGATGCAAATTGGAAATAGAACATGGTGTTCGAGGTGTTTACAGGACTTATGACCTGTCATTGGTTGGGTTAAGCGCACGCTTTATGTAATACAACATTCTCAATTTCACCATTCTTACGACCACCATGTCTGACAAATTTTTGGAAGTTGTGTGTATAATATGTTAATCTGTAATGCCAAACTTCACATGTTAGTTTCAATCTACACACTAGCGCCATCTATGTAGATTGGATTTTAAGCATTCAGCAGAAGATCTTTTTATTAGCCTTTATTTCTTCTTCTTCTTTCCGTGTCTTGTCAGGTCTCCCCAACGTTGACTCTCACCCTTGAGTAGGCCTCCCTGTCCTGGGTAGCTCGGAACAGCTCCCCACGGTCCTCAGCCCCGTCCACTCTCGGATGTTCCTCAGCCAGGAAACCCGCCTTCTCCCAACACCTCGTCGACCCTCAATCTTACCCTCCAAGATCAGATGTAACAGTGCGTACTTTTCGCCTCTCAGAACATGGCCCAAGTAGGACACCTCACGGACTTTGATGTTGCTCAGCAACTTTCTGTCAACTCTGGCTCTATGGAGAACGTTTGTGTGGCTGACCATGTTAGTCCAGGAGATGCGTAACATCCTTCGGTGTATCCACATCTCAAAGGCCTCTAATCGTTTCATAACATTGACTTTAAGGGTCCATGACTCCACCCCGTATAACAGCACTGACCAAACATAGCATCTGACCATTCTTTGTCGTAATTTTAAATTAATATTATCATCGCAGAAAATATTTCTCATCTTATTAAAGCCTTTATTTAATTCTTTTTATTTTTAAATTTGGAATACATTTTATTTTATTAAAATGAATGTCGTCAATTTTTTACTTGCGGTGTTGCCATCTAGTCTCTCCGATTAAACCATTAAAAAGTTAACACTAACACCCGATTAACACGCAAGATCTACACGTCGCGCTGCCAGCGCTACCACGAGTGGCTGCTGGAGGAGGTGCACCCGTCTATGGCGGAGCGGGGGGCCCCGGCAGAGGCTGGGGCGGAGCGCGTGGCACGCGAGCTGGACCGGCTCAACACGGCGCACCAGCGCTTGCTGGACATGCTGTACGAGAGACTGAGGAGCATTGCGGTCTCCAATCCAGGGGATATTGTCACACTGGTGAGTTATTAAATTTTTTTATTACTTATATTTTTTATGTATCAAGATTCAAATATAGTTTTTATCAAAAATGTTACGAAATTTTATCACCAATATATTGATTATTTAATAAACAATCTATGGGACTAAGTGTAGACCCTTGCGGTACACCTTTGCACTATGGGATCATGTTTTGACCCTTGAAATACACCTTTTGATCTATGGGACCAAGTTTTGATTCTCGAGATACATCTTTGCATTACGATATCAAGTTTTGACCCTTGAAATATACCTTTTGATCTATTGAACCAAGTTTTGATCCTTGAGGTACACCTTTTCACTATGGGACCAAGTGTTGACTTTTGAAATACACCTTTTGATCTACCATATGGACCCAAGTTTCGACCCTTGAAGTAAACCTTTAATAATAATAATAATATGCTAACTTTTAAAGCGCCGTTTTTGTGATGTAATCACCTCAAGGGCGCACTTTGGGATCAAGTTTTAACCCTTTAAATGCACCTTTAAATCTATGGGACTAAGTTTTGATCCTTGAGATACATTTTTGCACTATGATATCAAGGTTTGACCCTTGAAATATACCTTTTGATCTATGGGACCAAGTTTTGACCCTTGAAATATATCTTTTGATCTATGGTACCAAGTTTTAATCCTTGAGGTACACCTTTTGTGTACCTCACCTTTTGATTCTATAACCCCATACTATAAATTATTAGAAGAAAGAAAATAAAGCGTAGTAGTATTCTCGTGATATTCTAGAAAATTTCAATGATTTAATTTTTTATTATTAATGGTAGTTTCGTATTTTGATTATTCTTCTCATGACGCCGTCTCTGGACGAAGATTGGCGAACCATTTGATTGCATCATCAATATATACTTACTTACTTCCTATGGTCATACAACTCTTGAAGAGTTTTAGCCTCCTTGATGATTTTTCGCCAAGCTCGTCGATCCTGCGCCTTTTGCTCCCAGCAGTCCGATTCGCCCAACCTAACCAGATCAGCCAGAATATTATCCATTAGGCGCTGTCTAGGCCCCACAAGAGGTCTTACTCCAGTCGGTCTAGACGTGTACAGGGTCTTGATTGCTCTGGTCTCTTCGGATCGGCATACGTGCCTAATCCATGCTAGGCGACCAGCTCTCACGGTGGTTATAAGGGGCTGCTGGGTCATCGTACGGATCTCTTGGTTGGTCCTATGCCTCCAATTTCCCGCTGCAACACCGGGTCTGGGTCCCAGGATCATTCTAAGTATTCTTCATCATCAATATATAATCCGGGGAAAAACATTATTAAAATGGATCCTTTAACCAGTAGTTCAGATTGATACTTTTCAATGCATGATTATGTAAAAATGAATAGGGCCAAGATTTTGACCTTGTGGTATACCTGATAATGTTTAAAAATGACAAAAACTATGTTAATATATCCGAGATACTAGTGTAATGTGTTTTGTATTATGAATGTGTCCAAAATACATTTTTTTTATAAGTTTGACTATTGTATTCAATGCCTTCTTGTGAACACTATCGTGCTAATGTTAAAAATAGTGTCAAGGCCAGTTGTGATGCTATCGTTTATAATACAATCCTGCAATGTGATTTAGTTGTTTCTCAGAATATTGAATAATAACAAAAGGCGTGTCTTTGCCGCCAGCAATATATCAACAATAATAAAACGCCATTTTATTATATCTAGTCCTGTCTGTGCCCAGACTATAAAGGCCACCAGTTATTAAAATCTTGGTTATGCCAGTTTCGACACCCGATCAAGGATTTCAACAAAACTAATAATCAAGCCGTTTCCACGGAAGTGTGGGTAGATAAAATGCATCGCCACATTACTCTTACGTTACCTAATAATTAAATAAAACGATGTTTTTTTTAACTACTTCCACCTTTGTCTTTATTTAGACAGCGAGCCTGGCGAAACCGGTCGCAGTCTAAATAAAGACAAAAGTGGAAGAACATCGTTTTACTTAATTATTATTTAAAATGAACTTCCATCAAGAGATTTCAGTAAAATCATTTGATTATCTTACCTTACCTTCCTCCACATTCATACAGCGAGTCAAACACACACACGTCGATTCTTCCGGATTTAAATTCTGTAGATTTTTACATTTTTATTAATTTGGTCATTTCACGTTTCAAAATAGACGAAATCGGCTAGGGGTCTACGGGACAAAAAGTTTAAGAACCTCTGGTCTAAATAGTATACTATATACTGTGTACTATATATACTATTCCATATACTAGATACTGTGTCGATACATAGCTCTTTCGTACAAAATTCACTTAAGACATTATGGCTCTCAAGCTGATATTTATTTAGATTTGAGAACGCATTACCAAATCGATACATGTAGAGAAAACTGAAATCAAAAGTGGAAAAACAGTGTTTTTATTAAAAAAAAATATATGTATATTTTAGAACACCCTGTTTTTTTTTGGATAATTTGTGAATAGGCGCCAATTAAGCGTTTTGATTGGTTCTTATTTCGAATGAAAACGTCTTTGGAACGCTTTTTACTTATTTCAAATTTAAAAATAGAATAGAACAACGTTCGAAACGGCCAATAGGCATGTTTACGTTCAATTATTTGCACCTCGTCATGAGGTCATCTCGTATTATTCGTATGACCTTAGAAATGATCGTTTTCTATTCAAACGCATGGGTGTAGAAACATCTAGATATTCTTTTAACTTCCTCGTCTACAGACTATTCCTAAAGTAAGTATCACTTTCAGAATAGATAGAAATTTCGTTAAGATGAAAAGAAAAATTTGGATAATTAAAAATTTCTTTATAGTATAAAACCATAACGCCGTCTCTCCGAAGGGGTAGGCAGAAAGAATGGACCGCCACATAATTCTCTCGATACCTCAACATTTCATTATCGTGTCATGTACGCACGTCGATTTCTCCGATGTCTCACGAGGCCGACATTCAATATTAGATTTATTTGGTCGTGCCACGTTTTCCTCAGTCTTCCTCTATTTCTAGTTCCATTTACATCGTTAACATATTTTTTTTTTCACCATTTTTTCTTCATTCATTCTCTCCATGTGTCCAAACCATCTTAATATTCCCATGAACATTAGTATATATTATATTTAGTTAAATTCCACTTATCTTTAATAAGAAAGGGCCACTAAGATGGATTGGACATATGGAAAGAATGGATGAGAGAAGAATGGTTAAAAATAATACAAGTAGTGTGAATGGAAAAAGAAGTCGAGGAAGGCCAAGGAAGACATGGCATGACCAAATTAATCAATTACTGAAAGACGGCCATGTTCGAAGTAGGAACAATCGACGAGCGTGCATGTCACGATGTGTGAATGTAGAAGAGTCAGGAGAGTTATGTCAGGATAGAACAATGTGGCGATTCATCCTACCATTCCGGGGAAACGCCGTGATGGTTAGTTAGTTAGTTAGTTTTATGGCTTCAACGGTTTCGGCAGCGCACTGCCATCATCTTTGGTCATGACAGCGAGCTGCCGAAACCGGTCGAAGCAATAAGTCTAAGTTGAATTCAACTAAATTTACAATTGAATATTATACATTTTTATTTTTTTCATTTTCATTATTTAAAATGAATTTCTAACATGAAATTTCAAATAACAACATTAAATATTTGTCATTAAGATGGTTTGGACGCATTTGATTAAGAAAGTATGTATTAACGATTTAAACGAAACAAGAAATAGATGAAGACCGAGGAAAACATGGCATGACCAAATTAATCAAATTTTAAAGGTTGGTCATGCTAGAAGTCGGAAGAATCAACGTGCGTGTATGACTCGCTGTATGAATGTGTAAGAAGCTAGAGAAGTGTGTCGCGATAGAGTTTTCTGGCCGTTTCTCAGCTTACCCTTACGGGGAAACGGTACGACAGTTTTTTTGTTAATGTAAAATAATATTGTCATATAGTTTTCACATATTATATATGTTAGATAGATGCATTTAAAAAAAATGTGTTTACTTTCAAATTTAATAAATATTCTGTTCTGCATTCTATTTTCAAATTTGAAATGAACAAAAATGACGCACTCCACTTGTCCTGGGTGCAAATATACGTACAAGCACGGTCGTGAAATTCGGAATATTTATTAGCTAGGAAAAAAAACCTTGGTATTTCGCGCGGGAAAGGTTTAAATTTCGAACGAACGTTCCATTCATAAATCAAACACACACACATATATATTTACACTTGTGTGCATCGAATAGGCATACTATCTATATATCTTTGAAATTCTTTAAGCAGAGTTCTTATGGTATTTTATGCAAGTAAAATATTATTTGGACGTGCACAATAGCGTTTTCGTTACGACCCTTATGTGTGAAAATCAAGTATTGTAATGGGTGTCTCCCTACCTCGGCTAGCGCAGAGAGCGGGCCCTTAGATCTCCGGTTTTCTCGTGAGATACTTTCCGGCTGTTTGTCATTCGAATAGGGAAAGGTGTAAATAAATACATATGACGGAATACATGAGGGTTTATTATAACACAAAAAATAGTTACAATTATTATCTAGGGGCTAGAGATGTCGTACGTATACAAAAAAAGAGGCACATGGTGAAATAATGAAGAGGCTGTTTGAGGCGATTCCTCGACGGCGTGCTCGTCAGGACATCGACCGGCGACGTCGTCCGTAGACGTTATCAGCGACGCTGACCAGAAGATGGTGGGTCAGCAAATCAATATGTAGAGCGTCACCTGGCAGACACGAGGTTCCCTAACCTGTTGGTGCTGTCTGAAGCGGCGTGAAGTGGTCCTCGCAGTTCCGCATGGTGGTGAGGTCAACCACGTTGTCGGGGCATGATGTGCGACAACACGTGGGCGGCAATTTCGGGAGCAGAGGATGGCTCGGACCGTGGCGGAGGGAATCAACCGCAGCAAGGTCGGGCTTGACAAACGGCCAGGGAGCGGATATGCACTTTTGGCATCGCCATAGTGCAGGACAAGTTGGCGGAAGACCTGAAATAATGCCACAGATTTTATGGGCACGATGGCAAGTACCGCAAATACCTTGCTCGAAGTTATTCCATGGCGGATGAGGCTAGATGAAAACGGATTATCCCATCGGGAAAATCGCGGGTCGAAACGGCGATCCTCCAATCGATGCCGCGAAGTTGACAGCTCAAAGCGAAGTGAAGTCGGGCCGAATGGGCTGCGCAGAATCGGTTGCGCAGAAGGGGCTGAGAGTCAACTGCAGAGGGCGCACACATCGGGGTGAATTTAGCGCCAAATCGCGAAGCGCGCGGGAACAAGAGTTTAAAGTAGGACTCTGGTGGTAAAAACGGGAACTAGGGGTTTGAATGGGGTCTAGAGCTAAACACTGAATATTAAGATAACCGAAAATAAATAAGAAATAGTAACTTACGTTACAGTATAGAACGCGATAAAAGAAGAAAAAGACGTGTATTGTTTCATGAACAATGATGTATAACTGCACATTATGTGATTGATACAAATGAAACCTTCTATATTCTATAGGTGTTTTTTTTAGAGGTTTGGTTTTTAAACTGGCAACATTGTTTCTACAGACTATCAATTTGACAGTTGACAGTTGATTTATAGTCAGTACGTTTTGCCATTTCAACCAGGTGCTCATAAAGGTGTCGAAAATTGGATTTCACGATTTCATTTGAGCTAGCCGTGGCGCTCATATGCCCGAAATCGTATTTAAACAATAATGACATAAAATTATCTATTAAATGAAGCCAATATCATAGACATTAACATTATTTTAATGTACATCATTTTGAATGTATACAAATTCTTGTAGACAAATACTGGATTTCACCCATTGCGGATAAATTATTTTAATTTTATAAGGATTAATTGTATCTCAATAGAGACGAAGATGTAAATTGTTTTCTGGGAACGGAATGTTAATGTGTTTTTTTTTTAATTTTGATTTTTGTTTACCTCTAAAAAAAACACCCTTATACACATTGTTACATAAAGGGTGTTTTTTTTAGATGTATACAAATTCAAAATGAAAAAAAAAAAAAAACATTAAACTAATGTTAATGTCTATGATATTGGCTTTATTGAATAGATAATTTTATGTCATTATTGTTTAAATATGATTTCGGGCATATGAGTGCCACGGCTAGCTCGAATGAAGCGCAATCGTGAAGCCTAATTTTCGACACCTTTATTGAGCAACTGGGTGAAATGGCAAAACGTACTGACTACAAATCAACTGTCAACTGTCAAATTGACAGTCTGTAGAAACAATGTTGCCAGTTTAAAAATCAAACCTCTAAAAAAAACACCCTATAGAAGTTCTGTTAATTTTTTTGCGAAAATCAAACGCGTAGATGTTAAACTAACTAAATAAATAGGATATAGGCCAGAAAGAAAAAGAGGAAATGTTTTTTTACATCGTGAAGCTTATTTTTCGGCCAAAGTGCCGCTAATATATATACAATAGTTGCAAATAGCGCATTTTATTATCGTGGACGAACGTGACGCGAAATGCAAACCGGCCGGACATTTCTGTCGGTGACATCACGCTTGCTAGTTCCTCGCTGAGGACATCACCACGTCATATGGCACATGACGGTTTCATTTAAAAAAAAATCAAAAATATTTACGATACATTTATAAAGATGACAACACCATATTCCAAAGAAGAGATGAGCGAATATTGGACATCTAGTTGCTCACGGAATTAAACCAAAGTCTACGTTAAGTTTCATGGTTTGCTTACCCAATGTTAGCTAGAAATAGTAAACTAAGCACCGACAATAAACTCCTGATATACAAAACGGTCATAAGGCCGATCTTCACTTACGCAGCCCCAATCTGGGGCTATGCAGCTTCGAGTCACAAATGAAAACTCCAAATCCTGCAAAATAAGGCTATCCGTTTATCGCTTGGTGCGCCTTTATGGACCAGGATCACACAACTGCACCTAGAATCGGGAATCCCGATGATAGATGAATTCAATCTGAAACTTGCCGAACGTTTTTACAAAGGACTCCCTTCACATCCTAACCCCACAATAAAAGACCTCTCAAATTACGACCCAAACACCTCCAGCCGCCACAAGCGCCCAAAATCGATCCTCCTTCAGAGGAACACTCCGGGCCACACAAATCATGCCCCCGCATAAACTAACAACCCACCAAATCACCTTCCAACAATGTTCCCATCAGACGTACGAATGAAGAAAGAATGGTAAAAAAATATATATGTTAACGATGTAAATGGAACTAGAAATAGAATCGGAAGACCGAGGAAAACGTGGCACGATCAATTAAATCAAATATTGAATGTCGGCCATGTGAGGAGTTAGAGAAATCTACGCGCGTGCATGACACGATGTATGAATGTTGAGGAAGCTAGAGAAATATGTCAGGAAAGAAAAGTGTGGCAGTCCATTATTTCTGCCTACCCCTTCGGGGAGACGGCATGATTGTTAATTAGTTAGTTAGATAACTATATTAGATATTTTGATATTTTAGAATCGCCGCTGTTTCTGTGAACTATTTTGCATACGCAACTGGTCTGTGTGTCTGTTCGGCGGTACGCCTTGTGGAAACACTGCCTCGGAGAAACCGGTCAAGGTCGCTTGGAAGGTCATGGGTCACATGTATTATGGCGGATAGTGTACTCTATATAAATATATATGACGTCGCGTGTAGATGTGTGTGCCTCTTTTAACGTATTTCTAACACGCACACAATCAAACGCTTTCGTTTAACTTTCAGATTAAATGCTAACTTAATACGATTATTTATAGTTTATTTTTCTCTACTCTTGTTTCGAACGTTATTCACTTTCATTTTCAATTATTCCATTCAAATCAAATCAGTTTATTTTCTCAAGAGATATTACAAACAACAAAATATAGGCATCTATTAAGAACAGGTAAAATATAATATCAGGAACGCATTAAAGTCAAGAGTATTTTGTCTTCTGAACGTACTTTCACGAATACGAAAGACGTCGATCTCCGAAACGATCTCGTTCAGCAGTTTGAATGTTCTCCCCACCGGCATCACCAGATCAATATACTTCATACATAGGTCTTGATGAGGAGTATTCTCAGTTTTAGGCCTATATTATTCGATTCTATTATTTTCGACCTTTTATTAAATGGCTAATGTATAAGGCTGTCGACCTCGCTCTTAGACCGACCGTCCCATGTTATTTTGCTCCCGATGTAGACAAACTCCTTGGTGTTCTTTAGTGGAACTCCTGACATCACTACTCTCATCTGATGTTGCGTTCGGCCTACAGTCAGCAGCTTTGTTTTGTCTTTATTTATCTTCATGTTGTGGTTATTTTGAAGAATTCTTTGCATAGTTGTTAAGGCCTCTTGCAGTTCTTCACTTTCAGCAACCATAGCAATATCGTCAGCAAACCTTATCATGTCCACCTTTTGCCCGTGATCTAACATATATATATATAATGAGTATATATAGGTATGAGTTTCTTCGATTATGTAAATTGACTTCTCCCCCTGCCTCCATCCTCTACCCCGCCACTCGTCCCCGGATTCGACCGTTAATGATGTAACTTAAAGTGTTATGTTCCTAGGCTAAGCGTATATAAATTCGCAAATCTGTAATTTATACAGATTTCAAAGTAAACTTTTTATATTAAATAATTATAATAAAAATTTACGCGTTATGAACTATTAAAACCAATGGATCTCTAAGTTGGTTTGGACGCGTGAAAGGAACAAATGATGAAAACATTATTATTAAATGTTTAAATTTGAAAAACTACCAATGTAAAATAACTAACCATCACGCCGTCTCACTGAAGGAGTAGGTAGAAATAATGGATCGCCACACTGTTCTTTTCTCGAATCCTTAACATTCATACATCGCAATCAAATGATTTTACTGAAATCTCTTGATGGAGGTTTCATTTGAATAATAATTAAATAAAACGATGTTTTTTAACTACTTCCACTTTTGTCTTTATTTAGACAGCGAACGGTTTCGCCAGGCTCGCTGGCATCGACAGACTGTTGACACTATTGTAAACTTATTCCTTTATATACATACAGATCAGGGGTGGTAAACATGATTCTATACAAAAATAATCTTCAAATATTTATGTAAATTTTTCTGAATTTAAATACTGGTATTACGGGTATTCTTGGAGGTTCGTATTTAATACAATGGATTTTAAATTTTTAATCCATTGTATTAAATACGAACCCCCAAGAATACCTGTAATACCAATATTTAAATTCAGAAAACTTTACATAAATATTTGAAGATTATTTTTGTATAGAATCATGTTTACCACCACTGATCTATATGTATATAAAGGACTAAGTTCACAATAGTGTCACCAGGCGGGGTTTTTTTTGCTTGAAATTTTTCCCCATTTGAAATCAAATAATGTAATAGATTATAAGTAACGTAAAACAAAACTTTCATTTTCGAAAAGGCAATATAGAATTTTTTAGTCTCTGAAATGCCTAACCTTTGCAAAGATAAGCGGAAACGCCAATAATAGACCAAAGTAACGTAGACTCTATAAAAACAAAAACAAAAAAATATTGTCACCAGTCTGTCGATGCCAGCGAGCCTGGCGAAACCGTTCGCTGTCTAAATAAAGACAAAAGTGGAAGTAGTTAAAAAACATCGTTTTATTTAATTATTATTCATACATCGTGTCATGCACGCACGTTGATTTCTTTTTTTAATTTTTTTTTAAAGATTTCATTTAATTAAACTTCTATCCGGAGGTACTTATAAACCAGGAATACTGAGAGAACTAAATCTACACGTTCCCCATAATTACAACAGAGCAAGGGGGCATATATTATTTTATGCCCCAAATTGCCGCACAGAGGCTCTTCGAAGTTCTCCTGTATTGAAAGCTATTTGTCTTTTAAATGAGGTTGTAAAAGAGATAGATCTCTTTAAATGCAATTATGGCGAATTCGTGAATACCCTTACTATAAGTAGAGCAAGGATAACTGGCATATTCCTATTCATAAGGTTCTATGTGTGTTTCCTTTGATATTCTTTTTTTTCACCCTTTACATCGATTTGGCTCGCGCTGTAAAGATGTTAGGAGTTTTTAACTAACTAACTAACTAACCATCACGCCGTCTCCCCGAAGGGGTAGGCAGAAAGAATGGACTGCCACACCTTTCTTATCTGACATATTTCTCTCGCTTCCTCAACATTCATACATCGTGTCATGCACGCGCGTCGATTTCTCTGACTCCTCACCTGGCCGACTTTCAATATTTGATTTATTTGATCGTGCCACGTTTTCCTTGGTCTTCCTCTATTTCTGGTACCATTTACATCATTAACATATAATTTTTTTACCATTCTTTCTTCATTCATTCTTTCCATATGTCCAAAACCATCTTAATGATCCTTTCATTATTTTGTTCATGACACCATCATTCGCACCGCATTCACTTCTTATATTTTCATTCGACACTCTATCATACACAGAATATCCACACATTCGTCTAAGAGATCTCATTTCTACTGCATTTATTCTACTTTCATCCTTCCTTTGCCAGTTCCATGCTTCGCTTCCATACATAAGGGTCGGTAGAAGAACACCATTGTGCACTGCCATTCTAGGAGTTTTTTCAACAAAATAATAATAATAATAATTTCTGCGACTCCTCACGTGTCCTCACATTTGATTGATTTAAACGTGCCACGTTTTCCTCGGTCTTCGTCTATTTCTAGTTTCGTTTACGTCGTTTACATATACTTTCTTCATCATTCTGTCTTCATTCATTCTTTCCATCTTCAGCCTTTAGTCGTCCAATGCTGAACCCCTACGGGAAGACGGCGTGATGGTTAGTTTGTTTAGTTAGTTAGTTATGTAAATATTAATTCACGACTAACCCTCGAAATACACTTATCTGATTCATAACATATTAATTTAATACATTTATATATTGTGATATCATTGTATATATTTCATGTAAAAACCCACTACCAAGATGTTACTAGGTAAATAATAAATATACCACACAAGTACAAGGTTATATGAAATTATAAGTACCTACTCGTACAATCATAAGTACTAGTATATGGTAAATAGGCATGAACCTGGATGTCGTCAAGAAAGAGTTGGAGAATATTATCAATACAAGAGAGTGAGAGAGGAAGGAGAGGAGAAAGTTCCAGTAATAGTTCCATTAAAATGCTTGGATTTGTTTTAAGGAATGCCAAGATATTTTCGAACACACAGGCACTTCGGGTGTTGTATAATTCCCTGGTAAGAAGTCGGCTGGAATATAGTTCCGTTATTTGGTCACCGCTTGGGATCCGATATTCTCTGATGGTGGAGCGAGTGCAGAAAAAATTTCTGCACTTTCTTTACCTCAGGGAGCGCGGTTATTACCCGTGGCTCTTTCCGACTGAATTCTTGCTAGGTATGCTAAGCTACCAATCATTGGAGAGAAGGAGAAATATTCACTTGGGAGTTCACTTCTTTCAGCTGATTGGCGGCCGTATACAGAACTCGGATGTCCTGAGTGATGTAGGTCTATTTGTCCCTGATAATTACCTTCGTCAAAGACAGCACATATTGTTTTATTTGCCACGCTGCAGAACCAACCTGCCAATGGTTATGCCTGTGGGTAGGGCAATCTTATTGCTTAATCGGGTCGCCTCGGTGGTCGACATATTTCGTGATAGTGTGAGTTGCCTCAGGAATGCATTATCAATGTTATGATTTTTTCATATTCTTAAGCTTAATTTTTTTTAATGCTTCTCTTTTTATAATGTAATTGCAAACGATTTGGAATTGTATGTCTGTAATGTTTGTGATTTTTATGAAAATAAATGAAAATGAAATGTTTTGATTCACCCTCATTCGATTTTTGAATGGTGTTTTGTGTCTTCTTCTTCTTCTTTTTGTCCTGTCACACCTCCGTGGTGCATAGGGCCTCAAGGAATCTTCTCCACCCGACTCTATCGCATGCCTGATGCTTAACATCGTCCCAAGTGAGACCTGCTGCCTTAACCTCGCCCTGCAGGGTTCTTCTCCAGGTGGCTCTAGGTCTGCCTCGCTTTCTCTTTCCCCCCATAGGGGACCAGTCTAGTGCGCCCTGAGCGATGCAGGCTGGGTTCCGTCTCAGAGTGTGACCGATCCACTGCCACTTGCGCCTAGCGACTTGTTCTCTAATTGGCTTTTCGCCTGCCATGGTCCAGAGAACGGCATTTGACACTGTTTGGGGCCAATAGATTTTGAATATTGAGCGAAGGCACCTATTTATAAACACCTGGAGTTTACCAATAACGTCTGCGGTAGACTTCCAAGTCTCACATCCGTACAGCAGTACGCTTTTAACGTTACTGCTGAATACTTGGAGCTTGAGCTTTCTCGAAATGATACCGGAGCGCCATACAGGGCGAAGCATAGCGAAAGCTCCCCTTGCCTTGTCAAGTCTGCTGGCTACATCCTCCTCCGTACCTCCTGAGCCTGCTATCATACTACCGAGGTAGCAGAAGCTGGTCGTGGTCACAAGGGGGACACCGTGGAGCAAGATTGGGGTGGAGTCATTTGTGGACACTCGTAGGTCTACTGTCTTGGACATGTTAATCTTGAGACCTACTTTTGCCGCTTCCTCGTGAAGTCTACAAAGTTTCCGCTCCGCATCCACCCGGTTTACCGAAAGCAAACAGAGGTCATCAGCATAATCCAGATCCTCCAACTGGGTATCACGCATCCATGGAATGCCACGAGGACCGTCGAAAGAACGGCGCAACACATCCTCCAGAACCACTATGAAGAGCAGGGGTGATAGTAGATGGTGTTTTGTGTAACCCTGTATAAATGTGTAATATGGTTAAGTGTTGCGTGTTATGTAAACAGTGACATCATAGACAATTTTAAACGTGATAATTCATTCTGTCTAGTTATGTCAATATTATTGGCCATTGATCGATAATCAATTACATTTTTTTTATTTAAAAAACCGTCGACGATGACGTCACATAATCTTATCGTCAATTCCTCGCGATTTTCGAATGTAGAGCATACACCCTCTTACAGCAGGAAGGTTGCAAGCATATGATTATTTACAATATCAAGATAGGAAAAAAACAAGCTTTGAAAATATATACATATCGAACAAGGCAAAATATGACGTCATCAGTGGGACGGCGTTCTTTCCCTTCTTCTCTGGTTTCAATCCTGGGATTGGTTTGCAGCAATTTCCTCTGTTCTTCTCTTCCATTCTTCCCTGTCTTGTGCGGCTCTTTTGAAATCTGCATATGATGAGCAGCGCACGTCCACCAACATGTCCTCCAGGTACCCTCGGCGTGGGCGTCCCCTAGAGTTTGTCCCCTCGGTGCAAGAGGCCTTCTCGTCGTATAACATGGCCGATCCATCTTGCACGCCTTTCGGACTAATTCCTGAGCAGGTGCCTTCCTCCTTCGATTCTTTGGAGAACCTCCGTGATGGTAAGTTAGTTTTGAGTTTAGGCATTATCAACATTTGATAATAAATCATAAATAAACTTCTTGAAATTCATTCATTTTTAAGAAAATTATTTCCCATGGACAATCGTATTTTTTTTTGGCAGTAATATAATATATGATTTGGCCGTTTACTGCAGTATAAATTGAATTCAATTAAATGTATTTTTCCATATAAGAAGCGTGTGGCCATTGTCCACTTTAGATACTATTTTTAGCGTCTTTCAATTCGCCATTTTGATTCGCTCGTGACGTCACCGCTTTGGAGACACGAACAGACATCTCTGGAACCCGGTAATACCATAATGTGAACCCACGCGGTCCCGTCAGGCCACTATTTGGAGTGGGTAAACTTTTTTATTACGTATAATTCCACAAGCAAGGTTATGTACAACTCACTCTGTGTAAAAGATTCGGAAATCGAAACTAGACATGTTTTACCATTTTTCACTCTGTTTCTTCCTCAGCCTATTCCCGTCCACTCCTGGACAAAGGCCTTCTCCATTTGCTCCCATGTCATTCTGTCCTGTGCAGACTTCATCCAGGTTATTCCGATGTGTCTGTTTAGATCATCCTTCCACCGTAGTTGCGGTCGCCCTGCACTTCTCTTCGCCATCCACGGTCTCCAAATCAGCAGTCTTCTTGTCCATTTTTCATCTGGGCTTCTGGCTACGTGACCCGCCCATTGCCATTTTGTGTGGAAAAATCTGTGTATGATTGAGTGTCGAATGAAAATATAAGAAGTGAATGCGGTGCGAATGATGGTGTTATGAACAAAATAATGAAAGCATCATTAAGTTAGTTTTCACGCTTGGAAAGAATGAATGAAGAAAGAATGGTAAAAAAAAAAAGTTAACGATGTGAATTAAAGGCCGTGCCACACTGTTTGAAACAAGCTCTCCACAAGGGTGACCTTGGTGGAATGTGGAGCCCCACATGTGGAATGCGTGTTTACAACGGTTTACAACACGCATACTATGCGCGTCCGTCCACAAAGGTCAAACGAATTTTGGTTTCAAACAAGTGTCTACATAGTTTTAAACCGCCGGTGGAGACCGATGTGGAGAGCTTGTTTAAAAAAGTGTGGCACGGCTTTTAACTAGAAATAGAATAGAGGAAGACCGAGGAAAACATGGCACCATCAAATAAATCAAATATTGAATGTCGGCCACGTGAGGAGTCAGAGATATCGACGCGCGTGCATGACACGATGTACGAGTGGTGTCATGCCCGCGGGAGTCGATATACACCACTTTATGAATCACTGGTCTATTTCTCCATACCATATACCATATAGATGTACCCTATACAGTTATCTAATCATGTTTATGATGGCAGCTCCATCAAAACTAGCTTACTGAAATGTTTATGGACCACATCTGAATTTTCGGTGAACTAATGAGGCAGAAACACGCGATTGCAATGTTACTACGAAACATTAAAAAGTTACATTTTATTGTATTACGTATAATATCCCGCACGCGAAATTTGCTATCTAAATTTTGCAAAGTAGCTATCTAAATTTTGCACGCCTATCAAAGCTATCTAAATTTTGCACGCCATTTCTCCGGAGGGGTAGGCAGAGAGGATGGATCGCTACAATGCTCTGTCCTGGCATACCTCTCGGGCTTCCTCTACATTTTTTTTAAATGTAGGTGTGTATATAACAGTTGAACCCAATTACAGTATACGATTTGTTTTTAAGCTGATATATTGATTCTCGTAACATGTGACAGGTAGCCAATCTATCGCCATTTTATTGTCACGAGAATTCTACGCCAGACCAAAGACAGTGTGACAATCACACTGCCATCGCCGGGAATCGAACCCAGAACCATCGGAATGGGAATCAGAGCTCTTACCACTCTGCCGCGAAGGTCGTCATACATCGTACCATGCACGCACGTCGATTATTCCGACTTCGAATGTGGCCGCCTGTCAGTAATTGATTAATTTGGTCATGCCACGTTTTTCTCGGACGTCCGCGGCTTCTTTTTCGACTCACGCTACTTGTGTACAACTTTTTAACCATTCTACTCTCATCCATTCGTTCCATATGTCCAAACCATCTCAGGGATCCTTTTTTTAATTATATCCATGATGCAGTCATCTGCCTTACATTTCTTTCTTATTTCATCGTTCGGTATTCTATCATACAACGTTTTCCCGCACATTCTTCTTAGTGATCTCATTTCTACGGCGTTTATCCTGCTTTCATCCTTCTTTTGCTCCAAGCTCCAAGCTTCACTTCCATACACGAGGGAATTGAGTTTAATTAAAAACGTTAAAAAAAGTATGCGGTGTGTAAACTAACCAACCATCACGCCGTCTCCCCGAAGGAGTAGACAGAAAGACTGCCACGCTTTTCTTTCCTGACATATTTCTCTCGCTTCCTCAACATTCATACATCGTGTCATGCACGCGCGTCGAATTCTCTGACTCCTCACATGGCCGACATTCAATATTTGATTTATTTGATCGTGCCACGTTTTCCTCGGTCTTCCTCTGTTTCTGGTTCCATTTACATCATTAACATTTAATTTTTTTACCATTCTTTCTTCATTCATTTTTTCCATATGTCCAAACCATCTTAATGATCCTTTCATTATTTTGTTCATGACAACATCATTCGCACCGCATTCACTTCTTATATTTTCATTCGACACTCCGCAGAGTATTCACACATTCGTCTTAGAGATCTCATTTCTACTGCATTTATTCTACTTTCATCCTGTTTAAGTTTTTTTTATTACTGCGGTGTGTAACGTTCTAAAAATGTTGAAATTAATTTAAACGTTTAAAAAAAGAATGCGTGTGTATGTGTAAATTTTTAAAACTAAATAATGTTCCGAGGCAAACTTCATAGCGTAAAAAATGACCTTGATATAAAAAAAACTACAATAATAAAGAGGAATCGTTTCGCCTCCCACCGTATGTGCCGGTGTACGTAACGTGTAGTAACGTGACGTAGAATTTTTAGTTAGGCGGTATTTTCACGTTTGACCTTGGATATGTCGGCTTAGAGCCGGCAGCGATAACGCCTCCGAAGCGTAATCTTAATAGCACTTGAGAAATTAAAAAAATATATCGTTAAAATATTACATTTATATTAACCACCATTAGGACAAAAAGTCTCATGAGAACCATAGGAATGAGGACTCTCCGATGCGTTGCGGGAACGACACTTCGAGACAGATTAAGAAATTTTGAAATAAGAAAGATGCTTGCGGCAATTTACGCTTCGATCAGCAAACTCCTCGGCAACAGGCAGATTAGTTGAGCCAAGGCGCAACGCCTCAGATGCATTGACAATCCGACAGATTTTAAATCTCACCTTAAAACCCACCTTTTCAAAATATCGCATAAAATGTAAACAACGGTTGTCTGATTGCTGTTGTCACATGCACCTTTCATGACTAAAAACATTGTCAATGGGCCCTTGAGGTGAGCTATTCACGAAAACGGCGCTATACAAATTAGCCTAATTTTTATTATTATTATTATTATCATCTGTAATGTGGAAGATGTCGTGCGATGGGGAAGACTGAGAAGACGCTACTGGAGAGATCGTGTGGTGAGAGCATGTTCTGAAAGAGTGAAAAATAAAGCGGCAAATGAAGTCCCATCAGAAAATCGACTTCCAAGAAGACCACCCAAAAGATGGCGAGACAGTTGGACATCTACATCCCAGGAATAGGCTCCGAGAAATAACAAGACACAGTCCTAAATAAAGCAGAAGAAGACTTTCTAACTAACTAACTATTACGCCGTTTCCACGAAGGGGTAGGCAGAGAGAATGGAACGCCATACTGGTTTGTCCAGATATACCTCTCTAGTTCCTATACACTCATACATCAGCGTTACATTTCTTCCTTATTTCGTCGTTCGGTATTCTATCATATATCGTTTTCCTGCACACCATTGATCTAATTTCTACGTCATTTATCCTACTTTTATCCAGTGAAGCATGAAACTGCCAAAAGTAGGATGAAAATATAATAAATGCAGTTGAAATGAGATCTCTTAGACGAATGTGTGTTAAATCTGTATATGGAAGAGTGTCAAATGCAAATATAATAAGTGAATGCAGTGAGACTTAAGTGTTATGAACCAAATAATGAAAGGGTTAATAAGATGGTTTGTGGAAAGAATAAATGAAGAAAGAGTGGTAAAGAAAGTATAAGTAGACCAAGGAAAACGTAGCGCGATCAAATCACTCAAATATTTAATCTCGGTCACGTGAGGAGTCGAAGAAATCGACGTGCATGCATGACACGATGTATTAATGTTGTGGAAATGAGAGAAGTAGAGAACTGTGTCGCGGTTCATTTTGTCTGTCTACCCCTTCGGAGAGACGGCATGATGGTTAGTTTTTTTTATAATTTTTATAAAATTGTCGCGACAGCTGTTTCACTCTGTCAAGGCATCATTCATTCGATGCCTAATTTGACATAATCTCCGTAAGATGAATCTTTCAACGCTCGACCATTATAGATTGTTAATGGCGTGAGAGCGCATGCGCCGCTGATGTGCGAGACACGTTTTTCTCGATATTTTTATGATGTATTAATATAATAACAGACAAAAAATATGTATGTAACATTTGCTTCTCATTTTTACCCTAATTATTATGTCACATAATGGAGTTAGATCATGAATCGCCAAACTACAACCCGCGAAACAATATTTATTTTTAAAGACAAACTTCAAAAAAATTCGTCACGAAATGTGTAACCCCTTTAAACATTATTGTGTCAGATAAATAGTTATCTTATGGTGAGAGCGTTACAGCCTATATTGGCTTGCATTGATTTCGTCGGAAACTTCAATGCACCGTAAAGCGCAAAACTTATCGACTTTTTAGAGCTTTGCCTCTGCTCGCCAATTTGTCAGTACGCATTTAGGATTCAAAGCGGATGCACATAAGTCTGTGCTCTGAACTACAATATCACCAGTAGACGCTTTACTATTTTATTATTTATCACTCTTAATATAATTTTAGAAAATATAATTTAATTGCTTATATAAATATATTTTATGCGCGGTATGCCTTACTATTTAATATAGAGTTTTAGATCATTTTCAAGAAAACATATGGTTAATATGTGTTCTATTTTTTTCATTAATTTTTACCACATGAAGAAACCATCTTAATGGATGATTTTGTTAGTTTGTTCGTAACGCTTTTATTCACAAGTTTTCCTTTTTAGGGCGTCAATAAAATGTTTGATAATACCTCTAGCAAGGTAACACTTGTCAATGTTATAAAATACATAGAAAACAGATCATTAAGATGGTTTGGACGCATGGAAAGAATGAATGAAGAAAGATTGGTAAAAAAAATATGTATTAACGATGTAAATGGAATTAGAAATAGAGGAAGACCGAGGAAAACGTGGCACGATCAAATAAATCAAATATTGAATGTCGGCCACGTGAGGAGTAAGTGAAATCGACGTGCGCGCATGACACGATATATGACTGTTGATGAAGCGAGAAAATTATGTCAGGAAAGAAAAGTGTGGCAGTCCATTGTTTCTGCCTATCCCTTCGGGGATACGGCGTGATAATTAGCTAGTTTTTTTTTAGAAATTTTTATACATATTTGAACTATTCGCTTTTTGACCATTTTTGTCCCTTTGTTTTTCACATTTAAAAAATTGTCGACCCCTGATATTGTTCATTAATATATTGTTAGCAGATGTTTCTATACAGTCAGACACATAAATATAGTAGTTATTATAATGTAGTTTTTTTATGTAGACAGTAGGTATATATTTTTATATATGTATGATTATTTAAACGGCAAAAGCTATGGAATCTAGCGGTCGAATCGAACATTAACTATTCTGTAACACAAATCATCACGCCGTTTCTCCGGAGGGGTATGCAGAGAGGATAAACCGCCACACAGCTCTGCCTGCACATTAACTCTTGAGTTTTTACTACATTCATACATTGTAAGACGCACGCTCATTAGCTACCAATCACATATCACGAGAATCAATATAATAGCTAAAATAAATTGTATACACTTCTTCTTCTTTCTGTGTCTTGCCAGGTCTCCCTAACGTTGACTATCACCCTTGAGTAGGACTCATGGTGATGACCTGGGGGAAAATATCCAGAGTGGTATCCCCTTGCCTTCTCTGGAGGATTTTCTGTCGGGGTTAGCTTCCCTTAGCTGGGTGTATCCAGTTTTATGGGGCTGGAAGCTCGCCATTCGTCCTCTCTCTATCTGCTATGGCACTAAGTAATATGTGCCACATTGCCCGGGGTTCGCGGGGTCTTTAAAAAGACCTCTCGTGGACGCTAGAGAGTTGGACTTGATAGTAGTGTTGCTGTTGTAAATGCAACATGGCGCCTTACCACATTTTGTATAGGCATATTTTACAGCAAAACATACCCCATCGTAGCCCTACTACCCTTTATGTACACTAATTAAGTTAAAAAAAACTTGTTTTATAAAAAAAAACTTAGCGTAATTTGCACAATTTTTTCGACTTCAAATGTAGCCTACTTTTTGTAATTAATTTCGTCATGCCTTATTTTCCTGGGTCATCCTCACTTTCTATTTGCATTTACACTGCTTGACTGCATGTAAACCATTCTTTTCTTAACCATTCGTTCCATATGTTCAAACCATCTTCTTCTTACCTAGCTTCATTCCTAGGGATTCGTTTGCAGCAAAGTGTAACATTTTCGCTGGTTCTTGTGATTTGACTTTTGCCTTTAATATAGTAGTTTCCCGTTGCTTTCCACATTTGTATACAGCAGGTTATTTGAACCCAATTACTTTATACAACTTTTTAGCTATTGATTCTCGTGACATGTGATAGGTAGTTAGTCTATCGCCTTCGGTGTAGTAGTCGTAGCTCTTGCCACTCTGCGACGAAAATCGCCATAAATAATAATAGCCGAGTAAAAATAATGGTTTAAAACAACTGTTTTTATCTAAGTAACCATTTTTCAATTTTACTTATTATTTATTCCTTATCGTTTGATATTCTATCATACATCGTTATCTAGCACATTCTTCTTAGTGATCTCATTTTAACGTTTCATTGCAATAGTTAATATTTACTTTTTTTAGCACCTTGTTTCTTCACTTCACCTGCCCTTTATGAAAATGACGTAATATTGTTCCCCTTTTTAATTACTACCAAACTTTTGAACAACTTTCTTCATATAGGTATCTGGCTCTTATTTTCTATCCCATATCTCTGCACTCTTCTAATTTTGGCACGATTCCCTCCCGTCTAGCCGGCTACTGAAGTGATCAATGTTAACTTTTATACTATTTTTAAATATGGACATCTCGTTAACCTTTTGCCTGACGCCAGCTTCAACGAAACTCTCCCATTATCGTATATTTTTTGTTATACAGTCTGACACGTGGAATCAAACCTTAACTATGCCGGCACTTCTTACTTACTTCCTAGAGCCATACAACTCTTGAAGAGTTTTAGCCTCCTTGATAATTTTCCGCCAAGCTTCTCGATCCTGCGTCTTTTGCTTCCAGCAGTCCGATTTGCCCAACCTAGCCAGATCAGCCAGAACATTGTCCATTAGGCGCTGTCTAGGCCTTCTTTCAGTTGATCTAGACGCGTACCGGGTCTTGATTGAGGCAGACCGAAGAAAACATGGCATGACCAAATTAATCAAATTTTAAAGGTTGGTCATGTTAGATGTCGGAAGAATCGACGTGCGCGTATTACTCGCTGTATGAATGTGGAAGATTCTAGAGAGGTGTGCCAGGATGGAGTTATTATTATTATTTTGTTGAAAAAACTCCTTACATCATTACAGCACGAGCCAAATCGATGTAAAGGATGAAGAAAAAGAATATCAAAGGAAATATACGTAGAACCTTATGAATAGGAAAAGCCAGTTATTTGCTTGCTGCCTTTATCGTAAGGGTATTTACGAATTCGCCATAATTGCATCCAAAGAGGTCTATCCTAAGAGTTGTGTAGCGGTCCATTCTCTCTGCCTACTCCTGCGGGGAAACGGCGTGATGGCTTGTTTATTTATTTTGTTAGCACTGTGCAATTCCATTATGACTTTTTCATGATTTAAAACAGTTTTTTTTTTCAGCTTTTGAGTTTATTTTTCTCAACTAGTTTCGAAGGCTTTACACCTTCATCATCGGAAAAACGATCGAAAGTTTTATATTGTTCTCCCGATGATAAATGAAGACTACAGTGGAAAAACAAGGAATGTCAGTAGAAGGTTAATTTGAATAAATTGAGAATAAAGCTAATCAAAGTCTATGTATTTCTTAGCAATTAGCAATCGATTATCTGGCCATAGACGATGACACACATGATTTTTTAATATGAAAATTTTACTGTGGATAGTTACGTACAAATGCCGCTAGATGGCATTATTACATTTATTTTGAATTTTAACTGACATTCCTTGTTTTTCCCCTGTAGTCTTCAAATGTCTACAGCTATCGAAACGTGTCGAGGAAAATAAACTCATAAATGGAAAAAACAGCGTTTAATTCATAAAAAAATAATCTTTTATGTTTTATTACTGTTTGTGTTTTGTTCGTTGATTGTGTATATTGGATAATACGGCTTAAATACTCAATAAATGAAAAACACCGGTGCGATGTCATAACGTAATAATTCTCCCCTCTCTCTGTCCACACGGCAGACGTTGGTTCGTTCGCCTATCGTCATCACAAGACGGCGGGACATCGCGTCGCGCGGGTCTCCTCTCTGTCGAAATCCGCCCCAATCGTTACGTGTCTTATTATTTATAGCCGCGAATAAAATCGATGCGGAAAACGAACGAACCCACGTGAAAAACGTTCGATCGAAACATTGCCCTGGCAACACTCGCGCACTTGCAATTTTTCAAAATTCGAAACCATTTGCGAGTTTTGGAATATTGAAGATTCGTCGCGTTTTGGAATCGAATCGATTTTCGCCGCGAACGCGATAAAATCAAAAGTGTTAATTTTTTTTTTGGTGTTGTTTTGTTTATACGAATTGTTTTGTGATTAATGTGAGAGTTTTTTTGTGTTTCTGTTTTAAGTGATATTTTTTAATGGATCGATATTATTTGAACAAGATTAGATTTATTATCTTTTCGTTTATGATTCGTAAATTTAAAATAATCGAATGATTTATTACGATGCCGTCAAAGGTTGTCTGTTGATAAACAAATTCGATTCGGTATTCGATTTTTAAACGGTTTTTGTAATACATTTTATAAACATATTTTTTTAACCATTCTTTATCATCTATTCGTTCCATATGTCTAAACTAACTTAGTGGCATTTTCCCCGTAAAGGTAGGCAGAGAGAATGGACCGCCACACTACTCTATCCTGGCACACCTCTCTAACTTCCTCCACATTCATACAGCGAGTCAAACACGCACGTTGATTCTTCCGACTTCTAACGTGGCCAACCTTTAAAATTTGATTAATTTGGTCATGCCATGTTTTCCTCGGTCTGCCTCGACTCCGTACTCCATTTACACCATTAACGTATACTTTCTTAACCATTCTTTCTCCATCCATGCGCTCCATATGTCCAAACAAACGCAGCGATCCTTTCATAATTAAGGCGTTAACACTGTGGAATTCCATAATGACGATTTTTTATGAATTAAAACACTGTTTTTCCACTTATGAATTTATTTTTCTCGACGTGTTTCGAAGGCTTACACCTTCATCATCGGGAAAACGATATGCACTATGAAGGTGTGTAAGCCTTCGGAACATGTCGAGAAAAATAAATTCATAAGTGGAAAAAACAGTATGTTTTATTATTATATTTCCTTGTATCGTAGATCTTACGATTTGTTTTTACTAGATATCAAATTTCTTCTTGAGATTAAGACGATCAGCTTTTTATTCATCTCTTTGGTCGTCGTCCTGATAGTCGACGGCCCTCTGGAGTCTCGTGCATCACGATCTAAGGAATCCTCGCTGCGCTGGATCCATCCTCTCATTGTGATCCCTCCAGAATCGTCTTCTCTGCCTACTCCATTTCACTCTCCCTCTCTGGTTTCAATCCTGGGATTGGTTTGCAGCAATTTCCTCTATTCTTCTCTTCCATTCTCCCCTGTCTTGTGCGGCTCTTTTGAAATCTGCATATGATGAGCAGCGCACGTCCACCAACAGGTCCTCCAGGTACTCTCGGCGTGGGCGTCCCTAGAGTTTATCCCCTCGGTCATAACCTCCATTATGGCATGCAAGAGACCTTATTGTCGTATTACATGGCCGATCCATCTTGCACGCCTTTCGGTCAAGGTCCTGAGCAGGTGCCTTCCTCCTTCGATTCTATGGAGAACCTCCTCATTTGTGATGTGGTCTCTCCAGGAAATTCCTAATTGTCTTCTATAGGACCACATCTCAAAAGCCCATTTTACTATTTTATCAATTTTGCAGAATCTGCGAATCTCTTCATTTGGTTCTGACATATGTTTTGATTCGTATTAATTATATTATATGGAATGTTACATCGTTTAAAACAATTCAATGTAAAAGTTTCTATTTGAAATAAACTATAAGAATTATTCAATATTATTTAGTGTGTTAGAAATAATTTAGGACAAGTGCTGTCTGCATAACACCAAATTACTTTATACACACGAACTGATATCCGCTTCGTAAATTTGCCGTATTTGAATTGCAAATGTGAATAATTATATGTTTGCAAGAATACTTCTGAAATATTGTGTTATATAAAATACGTTCAATTCAAAAACAAAATTTATTATATTCCTTGCAAAGTATTTATTACATAACCAGGTTCTAACACGTGTTATGAATTAACTAATTAAACTTTCAAAATATTTCAACTGAAGCAAAGATGACAGTACGTAATGGAGTTCTAGTGCCAACTAATACAGCTTAACACTTCGGTTAAATTGACAATGTTAATAATCATATGAGTGCATATTGTTGGATATGTTTGATCGTTCTAAGCGGTGTTTATCGCTTATTGATAAGAAATTCGTTATTCACACTTAAAATCCAAATGTTTCCGGCTATATTAAATAAATATTATATATTTTGTACAAAACAAAAATAACGCATTTTTGATGCAATACAAAACATGTTTTTAACAAAATTTGCATCTTAGATAAAATTAAGTGCCCTAGCAAAGCGGGGCTAGGCTTGCATTTAATGAAAGGTCGAAAATAATAGAATCGAATAATATAGACCTAAAACTGAAAATACTACTCCTCATCAAGACCTATGTATGGAGTATCTTGATGTACGGCTGCGAGACATGGTGCCTATCCGAAAGAGATAAACGGAGACTAGAGGCTTTTGAGATGTGGTCCTATAGAAGACTATTAGGAATTTCCTGGAGAGACCGCATTACAAATGAGAAGATTCTCCAAAGAATCGAAGAAGGAAGACACCTGTTCAGGACCTTGTCCGAAAGGCATGCAAGATGGATCGGCCATGTAATGCGACAAGACGGCCTCTTGCATGCCATAATGGAGGGTATGACCGAGGGGACAAACTCTAGGGGACGCCCACGCCGAGAGTACCTGGAGGACCTGTTGGTGGACGTGCGCTGCTTATCATATGCAGATTTCAAAAGAGCCGCACAAGACAGGGAAGAATGGAAAAGAAGAATATAGGAAATTGCTGCAAACCAATCCCAGGATTGAAACCAGAGAGAGAGACCTCCACCACCTAACGACATCTTCGACCTCTCATATTTCCCTGATCTTTGAGTTAAAAACGCACCTTTGTTAATATTGATCGACTGTGTCAGGCGCAACCCTTACACTTAATGTGTTTAGTTTATAACCGAATTATATAAAATATTAAATATATGAATTTTGTACAGCGCCCTTTAGATGTTATTTTCATAAAACCATACTTTATAAATCATCTAATTTATTATTATTAATACCGATCATACGTATCACTTTTTATGTTATTCCAAATCTCTAGAGATCCCAGCGAAAGAAGTTGACCATAATCTTTTCGGCCTTACTACGCGTATGTTCGCTTTTATCGGAAAAAACAACGTTAATACTCTTATAGAGATTAGCTGCTTTTATAACACGGAGATTATAACTCCATGTTGAAAATGTAGGTTAAATGATCGACGTGGCAGTAGAGGATAAACCTCCAAACGTTATTTCTAATAAATTACGTTGGAAAATATTATTGCGAATGGGGGCTTGGAAGACTAAAAGTTGAAAGGGTATTCAAGGATAAAGGAGTAAAAGGAATCTGATTATTAATAATGTTTTCTCCCAATTTCACCGACTTGAGGATTTCCAAAGATTCTAGTTTGTCTAATTTACTGCTGTTGTTAATATGTGTAGAAATATTGTGATATTAAATATTTAAGTGGAAATAAATAACGTACGATGAAAGTATAATAAATGCAGTAGAAATGAGATCTCTTAGACGAATGTGTGGATATAGAGTGTGAAATGAAAATATAAGAAGTGAATGCGGTGCGAATGGTGGTGTTATGAACAAAATAATGAAAGGATCTTTAAGATGGTTTGGAGACATGGAAAGAATGAATGAAGAAAGTATGATAAAAAAAATATATGTTAACGATATAAATGGAACTAGAAATAGAGGAAGACCGAGGAAAACGTGACACGATCAAATAAATCAAATATTGAATGTCGGCCGCGTGACGAGTCAGAGAAATCGGCGCGCGTGCATGACACGATGTATGAATGTTGAGGAAGCGATAGAAATATGTCAGGAAAGAAAAGCGTGGCAGTCCATTCTTTCTGCCTACCCCTTCGGAGAGAGGGCCTGATGGTTAGTTAGTTATTTTATTTTTTTATACATCGTTTGACATTATGATGGTATTACGATTTGTACACACATTCGTCTGAGAGATTATATTTCTGAATGAATGTCATTATCCCTTTTGTATACGTCACGTATCCCGTCCGACAGCCGTGAGAACAGCTGATCCAAACGGCAGCGCCACTCCCCCCCGAGCGGAATTTTCACAAACTAAACAACTTAACCTCAATTGTGACATGTCGTCCGGTATTTAAATCATTTTCGTGTCTTTTTTAACGTGTATTTACACCAATTACGCGAGTGAAGATTGTCAGTTGCTTGGCAATCATAAACTAGTTTTTTTTCCTGTCGCAAAGGATGAATTCAGCCTCTTATATCTCGCGGTATTGATTTTTGCATCGTAATCCAACGAGCGAGTTATGTTTTTTTTTTCAAATATTAAGTGTTCTGTTTCTAGTGAAAATATCTCTATACAAAAGTTTCGACATTGAGTTTACAAGGACAAACAAATGAAATGAAATTTTTTAGTTAAAAAATTAATCAAAAACCATTTTTTTAAATGAATATAAAATAAAAACAGGTGTAAAATGAGATCTCTTAGACGAATGTGTATAAAAAAATATACGTAAGATAAATATTATATGTGAATACATTGTAAAAGATGTATGGAGCGCGTACGAAAGCATTTTGAATAATATAATGAAATTTAGGATTTGGTGACATGAAAAAAATATTGTGATAAAAGTGTGCGTTAACGATGCGAATGGAGCACAAAATCGTGGTAGATCTAGGAAAACGCGGTATAATCAAATCTATCGAATTGTTTTATCTCAGTCACGTGGGAAATTGAGGAAATCGAAGTGCGTGCATGTTACGATGTGTGAATGAATACAAGATAAATATGTCATAATTGAAAAGTGCGGTGGTCCACTTGTATGCTAACCCCTTACGATAAATGGCGTGATGATAATTTTGTTAGGACTTAAATATTTTTGTGTAAAAATAAACAATTTATTTTTTAAAACTAACTAACTAACCATCACGCCGTCTCCCCGAAGGGGTAGGCAGAACGAATAGACTGCCACACTTTTCTTTCCTGACATATTTCTCTCGCTTCTACAACAATCATTTACGTGTCATGCACGCGCGTCGATTTCTCTGACTCCTCACGTGGCCGACGTTCAATATTTGATTTATTTGATCGTGCCACGTTTTCCTAGATTTTCCTCTATTTTTAGTTTCATTTACAACGTCAACATATACTTTTTTTACCATTCATTCTTTCCATGTGTCCAAACCATATTAATGATCCTTTCATTATTTTGTTCATAACACCATCATTCGCACCGCACTCACTTCTTGTATTTTCATTCGACACTCTATCATACACAGAGTATCCCCACATTCGTCTAAGAGATCTAATTTCTACTGCATTTATTTTACTTTCATCCTTATTTTGCCAGTTACATGCTTCGCTTCGCTTCCATACATATATTTTTTAAAAGTATTATTATATTCGTTTGTGAGTGCGACTTTGTTGATTAAATTGTGTTATTGCGATGGTTTGGTCACGTATGGCTTCCATATAAGGGTAATATTACATTAAACATCACCTCACGTATCTTCCTCTGTGCCCAAATACATATTGTTGCAAGACGTAATATGAATTTTTAAAACTATACCTTTTCTTCTTCTTCTTCCTTGTTGTAGACCTTTGTGGTCAGTTCTCCAGAGGATTGCTCATCCTGTGAGGTAGATTCCCAGCTGTCCTTCCATCTTTTAGAACGTCTTGCACGAGGGATGACTCCCATGAGGCTGATTATGTAGTGCAATATAGGGGAGTCTAGTAGTGTCCATTCCTTGGACATGACCGTACCAGTCCTTCCTTCGCTGTCTACTCCATCTTATAAAATATCCTCAACCTCACATATCTCTCTTATTCTGGTGTTCCTCGTGCGATTTCTCAGTGTCTTGTCTGCTATCGTTCTCAGTGTCTTCATCTCGGAATTCCTCAAAACTATACAATAAAAAGTATGTTTAAGGAATGAAGCCATCGTGGTAATTCTCCTAATCAATAGGCAGTGAAACAGGTTTGCTCCACTCTTCTATCCTGGCATAACGTCTTCAGTATTATTCATACATTCTACTTGTAACTTTCTAGACTTATAAAATTTAATTGGTTCCTCGGTATTCTTTGATTTCTTGTTCCATTTACATCAATAACGTATTTTTATTATTATTTCGATCTCGTTTCTAAGTAACTACTAACCATTACTTAAGCGGGGTTTTTTGCTTGAAAATTTTCCCCATTTGAAATCAAATAATGTAATAACTCTTAAGTAACGTAATATAAAACAATCATTTTTCTCAGAGGCAAAATACAATCACTGATTTCTGAAATGCCTAAATTTGCAAACATATAAGCGGAAACGTCAATAATAATTAAAAGTAACGTAGACTCTATAAAAACAAAACAAAAACTAATCAGTAAGCCGTCCCCCCGAAGGGGAAGACAACAATTAATTATAACGCTACGCTGTTCTTTTCTGACATACTTCTCTCGATTCCTCAACATTCATACATCGTGTCATGCACGCACGTCCATTTCTACGACTCCTTGCGTGGCCGACATTAAATAATTGATTTATTTGATCGTGCCACTTCATGTCGTTTCTATTCATGTTATTGCATCTTCTTCTTTCGGTGCCGTGTCAGGTCCCCCCAACGTTGGCGATCACTGCAGCAAAGGTATCTCTATCATACGCCACTTGGAACAGGTTCTAAACTCTTGTTATTCCTGTCCACTCTTTGATGTTCCGCAGTCAGGACAGCTGCCTTCTACCAACTCTCCGTCGACTTCCCTCCACTTTACCCATTAATATCAGTCGAAGGAGGTGGTATTTTTCTCCCCTTAGCACATGACCCAAATATGAGACCTTTCTAATTTTCATATGTTGCATAATAACATATTATATATCGCGAAACCGGTCAATGATATCTGCCCAGTACTTCGGAGATACGGCGCGACGGTTAGTTTGTTTTCTATAATTACGAAACAAAACAAAATACAGATAATACAAAATTGAAGATTTGACAATGGCGTCATCATTGGAGATTCATTAAATAAATAAATTAAGATTTTTGATTCAGTTGTTAAGAAACTATGAAATGTTCAAATATTTGTTTGAAAAAAAAGTGTCAGTTTGTTATTTGAATTTAGAATTGAAATTATTCTAATTTCAAATTTTCTATAAACGCACATTTGTCCTTTTGACCCGCGTGCCTGTGTGACATATATATTTAAAATTGTGTTCTTTTCACTCACTAACGGCTTATAAATCCGGCCGACCTGTTCGGAATAGCAATAATACGAGCCGCGCTTGCGCAATGCCGCTCTAACCGTTTGGGAAAGGAGCGCCCCAGTTTGAAAATAGAACGCCGTAAATGTCAATTTGAAAAAAAAATACAAAAAATTTCCCGCCAAAAAAAGGATGAAATAAGGAAAAATACGTTCAAGTGAGATCAATGCGAGTAATGTGAGGAAAGACGATGTATGACAGATATTTAATTTAGATGAATGAGTTTAATATCCACAATAGCAACTATCGCGTCGTTTCCCCAGAAGGATAGGCAGAATGTATGGACCGCCATACTTATGTATCCTGACGCACCTCTCTAGATTCCTCCACATTCAAACATCGAGTCATAGCACGTAGATTCTTCCGATTTCTAATATATCCGACCTTTCAAAATTTTATTCATTTGGTCATGCCATGTTTTCCTCGAATGTCCTCGACTCCGTACTCCATTCATATCGTTAACGTATACTTTCTTAATTAATGCGTTCCATATGTCCAATCCAACACAGTGATCATTTCATAATTTTGTTCATAATACTTTATTCAGCTGATATCAGCATTTGAAATTATGTCGTAGATCATTTTATCACCCATTCTTCTAAGGGATCGCATATCTTCCGCATTTATTCTGCTCTCAGTTCTTCTGCCAGTTTCATGCTTCGCTTCCATACATAACGGTTGGAACCAAAACTTCATTGTGAATGCGAGTTTAATAAAATATACAGATAAAACAGTTAGATGGTTTGGACACATGGAAGAAATAGATGATAAAATTATTAAAATGTTTTATAGTATGAATGAAAAAAATGAATAGTGGAAAACATGGCATAACCAAATAAGTAAAATATTTATTGTTGAGCTTGTGTGTCACGATGTATGAATGCAGAAGAATGTACGTGTTTGACATATATTTTCACCTACCCACTAGGATTTGCAAAACGGTTAAAAAGTTAGATAAAAGATTGCTTTTAATTCAAAATATGTGGCCAGTCAGTCTGTCGATGCCAGCGAGCCGGCGAAACCGGTCACTGTCGAAATTAAGACAAAAGTAGAAGTAGTTTAAAAAACATCGTTTTATTAAATTATTATTCAAATAGTTGTTCTAAATGTTAGCGCATGCGCTGTAGAAAGTGTTGCCATCATTATAAAATTTAAGGATTTTTACATGTAATATACTCGTACTGTACTAAAATATATCTAGAAATAAAAATGGCCACTCACAATGGAATTCTAGTTCCAACCCTTATGTGTGGTAGCGAAGCGTGGAACTACAGAAGAAGAATGAGATCAGAATAAATTCGGTAGATATGAGATCACTTAGATGTATGTGTGGTAAAACGATGTTTCAGATGTTGATATTAGGAAGCAATGTAGAACGAAGGCAAGTTATATGAACAATATTATAAAATTATCATTGCGTTGGTTTGATTACAATGAACGCATGTAAAAAGAAAGAATTGTTAATAAAGTAAACGTTTACGATGTGAATGCATTACAGAATCGAGGAAGACCGAGGAAAACATGGCATGACCAAATTAATCATTTTTTGATGGTTCGGGCCATGTTAGAAGTCGGAAGAATCGACGTGCGTGTATGACTCGCTGTATGTATGTGTAGGAATCTAGAGAGGTGTGTCAGAATAGAGTAATGTGGCGTCTTCGGCGAAACGGCGTGATGGTTTGTTTGTTTTGTATTATTTTATAGCGCGTACGATATATTCTGTGTTTGCCAATCGTATTAAAAATATTTGTAAATTTTTAATTATCATATTTTGAACCCCGTTCGATTTTTAAAAAAAATTACCGCGAAATAGTACGCCCCTCGTTCGAAATGTCCAATTAGCCGGTTTGAAAAATTGAAAGTTCGAAAGGACAACATTCGAAAATAGAATCGGACGCAAATGTCAAGATATGTTCGTACGACAGTGCGTATACCGACGCTTTTCCCGCGAGAAAAGTGAAATCCGGATGGAAAGATTGTAACGGCAAATTTAATCTTCCTGGCTTATTTTTGTCGAATTATAACTATATTTATTTTTTAATAAACATTATTTGATTTTTATTTTGTGCGTAATATTTTTTTCTTGAATCGCTTATATATTTATTGTTTCTTGAACAATAATGTAAAACTGCCTATTAAATAATTAATACGAAGGAAAACGCCTCTTTCGCCTTGCTAAGATATTATTAAAAGTTTGTTAATTGAAGCTTGGAGCTGGCAAAAGAATGATGAAAGCAGGATAAACGCCATAGAAATGAGATCACTAATAATAATGGGCGGGAAAACGTTGTATGATAGAATACCGAACGATGAAATAAGAAAGAAATGTAAGGCAGATGACTGCATCATTGATAAAATTAAAAAAGGATCCCTGAGATGGTTTGGAGACATGGAACGAATGGATGAGAGTAGAATGGTTAAAAAGTTGTACACAAGCAGCGTGAGTGGAAAAAGAAGCCGAGGACGACCGAGGAAAACATGCAATTTTCTAGAATCGCATTAAAAAATGTTTTTCTGTTTTTGTCGTATAAATATATCGCATAAAACATAGAAATATATTGTAACTATAGGTTTTTCATTAAGAGCGCTCGAACTTTGAAATGAAATAAAACATCCTGTCTAAGTAATATTACCACAATTTTTATTTTATTTTAGAGGACATTCAATGACATTATGTATGAAATATAATTTCGGTCAAATGGCCGCCGTGGCTTCGCTGTAGGTGATGTATTCTGGTGATCAAAGGGTTTTTCAATAGGGACGCTCGAACTTTGACAGCGTAAAGCGGCCATTTTGGTAAAGCAATAGCTGTCAAATTTGTCAAGAATACTTGTTTAGTCTTGACATTTCACCATGGAACGCTAGACGCTTCAACAACGTGTTGAAATTGTTAAAATTTATTATTCAAATCAGTGCTCTGTTCGCCAATTTCTGGTATTCATGGCCGTCCTGCAGAGTCCACAATACGTCGTTTAAGGCATAAATTTGTGACTATTGTAGCTTAAACTGGATGATTTGGATACCGACAACATGTGGTTCCAACAGGACGGGGCTACGTAGCACACAGCGCACGCCGCGATGGACATTCTGGACCCTATATAAATTCGTAAAATTTCTTCATGCCTACGTAAATTATCTCGTGAATCTTTCGCGACGATCTTTCCTTGCGGATTGAATTTTATATACTGGCTTTGATGAGTGTATTGTTTACTTGTGACGATTGTTCCAAAACTAATCGAGCGGCGATGCCAGTTTAAAATCGATACTTCTCCATGAAACGGATACGGCTTACGTTATGTTTTTGAAAATAGAACGTTCGCTCTCCCGCTTCCGGTCCAATGGGCTGCCGTCCCGCCATTTCTAAAGATCAATAGGACAGACTTTGTGATGTTCTATTATTTGAATCAGGAACGTTTTTTTTAAATGGCTTCGGATTAAGAGACGCGTGATTTGAATGTTACTGTGTTTTTAAAAGTATTCTTTGTTTATGTGTACCCACTGCAAGCCATTTGCATGTAGGTCAAGTGAAATGTTATCATTGTGGAATCATTTTGGAATATTAATATATTTGGAAAGAATATGTGTGGAATTGAAACAAAATGAGAAGAATTGCAACGAGTATAAATAGAGTGTTAACGAATTTAAGTTTAATTTGAATGTAACAAGTATGAGGGAAATTAAGTACGATGATTACTGGAATAAGTGTGAATTGAATAATAACAAACATAAAAAATACAGAAATACACATAGGATTAAAACAAGTTTGAGAGGTGTTGGTTAGAGTATGAGTGGAAATAAATCAAACCCAATTAGGTCACATCAAAAGTGGAAATTTAAATATGCATCAAAGTGGAAATGAAGCGATATTTTATTCCAATTTGAATTATTAAGAGATTAATTAAAAATAATCATATTTTGATCGAACAATAGTATTATAATGAAATTAAGCAATCAGAAGGGGAAATTGAATTAATATATTATTGGAAATGAATACAATGTAATTGGAATTAAATTGGATTTTAATAGGAATTGAAATGTAATCTATGTTAGTGGAAAGGGGGCGAGTGTCAGCGGAATAAGAATTATAACGAGTATAAGGAGCGTTACAACTAGAATAAAAAGCATTAAAACGAGTATGAGAAGCATTATAACGAGTATGAAGAGCATTATAACGAGTATGAAGCGCATTATAACGAGTATGGAGAGCATTATAACGAGTATGGAGAGCATTACAACAAGTATGTAATGAATTAGAACGGATATAATTTTTTTCTTCAATAATGATGTAAAACTTCATATTAAATAATTAATTCGTGTGAAAACGTCTGTTTCCTAAAAGTTAAAAAAAAAAGTTTAATGGGAATGACATGTTTCGCCTTTCTAAGGCATTATCATTAGAGTATTACAGCGAGTATGAGGACCATTACAACGAGTATGAGGACAATAACAAAGAGTATGAGAATAATTAAAACGAGTATGAGTAGCATGTCTACGAGTATGAGTAGCATTACAACAAGTATGAGTAGCATAACAAGTATGGGGAACAGTACAACAAGTACGACTAGCATTACAACGAGTATGAGGAGCATTACAACGAGTATGAGGAGCATTACAATTAGTATGATTTGCAATACAATTAGTATGAGTAGCATTACAACGAGTATGAGTAGCATTACAACGAGCATGAGGAGCATTATAACGAGTATGAGGAACAGTACAACGACAATGAAGAGCATTACAACGAGTATGAGGATCATTACAACGAGAATGAGGAGCGTTACAACGAGTATGAGGAGCATTATAACGAGAATGAGGAGCGTTACAACGAGTATGAGGAGCATTATAACGAGTATGAGGAACAGTACAACGAGTATGAAGAGCATTACAACGAGTATGAGGAGCATTACAATTAATATTAGGAGCATTACAACGAATATAAGGGGAAATATAATGAAAATTATAGGTGTTTCACGGACAGAACATTTATTTAATATGGAATACGCTCTTAAAATTTTTTAATGAATTTGAAAATAATTAGAGGGGATAAATAAAATGTAAAGAGTTGTTGATTAAACTAAAAATGACTTATTTTATTTTTTTAAATACAAGTTTTAGAATATGCAAACTGGTTTATAATTCTCAATGATAAAGGGGTGACACGATAAGTACATATGTGATATTGACTACCAATCTATATTGCCGTGCAATATCTCTGGAATGACGCCATCTCGCGCCGCGCATCGGCGGACCGCCCATAAATCTTTCTTAATGGCTATTTTTTTCAAAACGCTCTTACATAAATTCTATCGGAATTATCTCGGAAAATTAATGCGGTTTACTTATTTAAATATGACATCACACGCGGCGCACATTGGTGCACAGATAACGCGCTGCGCCGCGACGTTCATTTGTTTTCGATTTCAAATTCGAATTTGGAACACTCGCGTTCTTTTTCCGCTGTATTTGCAAGTGAAACGTAAAACTGAATGAATGTTGAAATTCCATTCGCAAGTGGTCGTTCACAATGGAATTCTAGTTCCAACTTTTTTTTATGTTGGAAAGCGATGCATGAAACTGGCAAAATAATATTGATAACCGAATAAATGCGGTAGATCACTTAGACCAGAGGTCTCTGAATTATGGCCCGCTAGTGTCATCAATCCCGCGACAGCTAATGACCAGTGTTATCAATCAGGCCCGTGACAACTAATGGCTTATTGTTGTTGTTTGTGACATGTTGGATAAAAAACACAGAATGACAGTATAATAACTCGGTTTTATTTATTTGCTAGGTTACGCAGAAAATTTAGCAAGTGTATGTTCTCGCAGAGCGCGTACTTGGCGAATAATCTAGAAATTATAGATAATTTTAACCTTTGGAGAACCCTGCCTTAGACGTACGTGTAGTAAAACGATGTATGATAGAATTTCAATTGTTGATATCACGAAGGAATGTAAAACGGAAGAAAGTATTATGAACAAAATTATGAAAATCTTCTTCTTCTTCGTCAGCCTTCATGGGTCCACTGCTGGACATAGGCCTCTTCTCTTCCTTTCCACTCGTCTCTATCTTCTGCCAGCTGCAGCCACATTCCCCCCCCCCCCCACGGCAGCAATGTCATCGGCCCACCTATTTTTGCGGCCTGCCGACGCTTCTCCTATTTTCCCATGGTCTCCATCTTATTATTTTCTGGGTCCATCTATCCTCACTCTGTCTCGCCACATGACCCCCCCCATTGCCACTTCAGTCTCGCTAGTCGTTCCATGATGTCCGTTATTTTTGTTCGGCGTCTAATCTCCTCATTTCTGATTTTATCTCGGATACTGACGCCGAGCATATGTCTTTCCATGGAACGCTGCGTGACTCTTAATCTCTCTACATTTCTCTTGGTGAGGGTCATAGTCTCCATCCCATAAGTCATCACTGGCAGTATGCATGAATCATAGACTTTTCTCTTTAGACATATTGGAGTTTCTTTGTTTTCAAAGACGTTTTTTAGTTTGCAGTAGCGTCTGATCCACAGTGGGCAGCTACAAACAGCGTCTGTTCCCTATGTTAAGGGCGTCTGACTTATAAACTCACCAACCCGTTTGGCAAGCGTGGTGTTTAAATGCCAAAAACCTTCAAAACCAATATGCACTCGAATTATGAAAATATCGCTACGAAAAACGAAAAATTCATACGTTATATGAATGTAGAGGAAGTTTTTATTTAATTTGACCATCGGTATTGTCCACATCATAAATGTTTCACATTCAAATATTAACACACAAATACGTTAAACAGGGCAGCAAACCGTCATAAACAGGTTATACGTACTAAAATGCAGTAGAAATGAGATCTCTAAGGCGAATGTGTGGCAAATCTGTATATAATAGAGTGACAAGTGCAAGTATAAGAAGTGAATGTGGTGCGAATGAAAGTGTTATGAACAAAATAAGGAAAGTGTCATTAAGATGGTTTGGACAGAATGAGTGAAGACAGAATGGTAAAGAAGGTATATGTAAACGGCGTGAACGGAGCTAGAAATAGAGGAAGGCCGAGGAAAACGCGGCACGATCAAAATCAATCAAATATTGAATGTCGGTCACGTGAGAAGTCGGAGAAATCGACGTGCGTGCATGACAAGATGTATGGATGTAGAGGAATCGAGAGAAGTATTTCAGGACAGAACAGTGTGGCGTTCCATTCTTCCTGCCTACCCCTCCGGGGAGACGGCGTGATGGTTAGTCAGTTAGTTACGTACCAAACTAAGAGAAAAAAGAAGAAGAAGAAATGCGTTAAAACGAAATACACAGCATTTTAACGCAATGATGTCACCATTGCGTCCGTTTTTAATGAAAATGAATTATTACATTTTTATATCTCTTTTTTATGTATTGCCAGAATACAAATTTAATTCCTTGTTCGTTAATTATGATTCTTATAAAAATGGGTAGATTATGTTTAAAAAAAACTAATTTATTCAAATCGGTACTTCTTTTAAATGACGCATGTTTTATCGTTATTTAAAATTTATAATCTCGTCTTTAGGAACATACTTACCGTGGTATTTATATATTTTGAAATAAGAACGGAAACAAAAATTAAAATTTGTCCTTGATTTTTTTTAGAACCTCGTTTAAAAATATGAATTTTTAATAATAATAGGAATATTTGAATATATTCTATGATGGGATAGTCAGTATGAGATAAGTTTTTTTTATAAATATATATGTGATGTTAATATATAATATGAAGTGCTTTTAATAAAGTTAAGTGTTTGTATATTTATATATATAAAGTTCAAAATGTGTGATAGTTACGAATATGACTTCTCATACGAATGTCGGGTGTGTATATTTTTGATTTCAATTGTTTCTAAACTCCAATATGTGTAATACGTTGTTTTTAAACTACCAATGTTTTCAATACATTGTTTGTAAACTACAATGCTGTACATTGTTTGAAAACGACAATATATTCAGTACAATACATTGTCTGTTAACATTGTTTTTAAACTACATCGTTTACGATACATTGTTTGTACAATATATTCAATACACTGTTTATAAACTATCAATATATTCAATCCATTGTTTTTAATCTACAACATGTACATTGTTAGTAAACGTAAACATGTACAATACATTGTTTGTAAACTACAACATGTACAATACATTTTTTGTAAACTACCACTGTATTCAATACATTGTTTGTAAACAACAATATATTTGATACATTGTTTGTAAACTACCACATATGCTATACATTGTTAGTAAGCGATAATATATTCAGTACATTGTTTGTAAACTACAACATGTACAATACATTGTTTTCAAACTACAACGATACATTGTTTGTACAATATATTCAATACATTGTTTGTACAATATATTCAATACATTGTTTGTAAACTGCAATATAGTCAATACGTTAGTTAACTTTGAAATGGTTTCAGTATTTTCCAAACAACATTTAAAATTAAACCTTATAACTTTATTGGTAAACTTAAATTCAATACGATGTTAGTTATCATCCAAACAGCACATGTTAGTATAATTAGTCCAATTCTAAACACTCTAATTACGTACATTGCTTACAAACTTTATCATATTCTTTGTCAAGTCCGAAACTTTTTGTAAATTTCGTAACATTTTTGGTTAGATATCTTACATTATTTTTAAAATTCCTTATAAGATTGATATCATGTCTTACATTATCGATAAATTTCTGATCATTAAAAGCCGTGCCACACTGTTTTAAACAAGCTATCCACATCGGTCTCCACCGGCGGTTTAAAACTGTGTAGACACTTGTTTGAAACCAAAATTCGTTTGACCTTCAACAAACTTTGTGGACGGACGCGCATAGTATGCGTGTGGATCCACCGTTTAAACACGCATTCCACGTGTGGAGAGCTTGTTTATAACAGTATGTGGACGCTACACCAACCGTGGGCTCCACAGCTCTCCACCAAGGTCCCCCCTGTGGAGAGCTTGTTTCAAACAGTGTGGCACGGCCTTTAGGCTTGATTGGTGAATGTTGTTTTAACGTAATTATTGTTTGTCCCCAGCGTCTCGTTGAAGCGATGGCGCCGCGTTCGGTGCGGTCGTTCCGCCAGGAGTTCAACATGCACGACATAGCCTCCACCGAACACACCGTCTCCACTCACTACACCACCTCCTCGCAGTGAGTATCCAAGGAAAATAAATAATCATTCCCCATGACAAGTGAAATCAAACCATATATTTTTTAAGACTATTCGTGGGAAAATGTTATTTGGTATCTGATTTAGTGTCTGAGAAAAAAATTGGAAATTTAAAATTATTTATTTATAGTGAATATATCTTTCTTTTGTTTCTTCCTCAGATATGTGAGAACAACGACAGAAAAGACCGACATAGACGGTGTGACATCGCCTTCCCGGGTCACGGTAAATTCCAAATCCCCCTACGACTCGACAGTTACCAATGGTAAAACCAACACGTACAAAACCACAACCATCATCAATAGCAAGGAGACCAACGGCACTCCCGACCTCAGGAACCTCAAGAGAATACATAAGATGTACGACGGCTCCAACATCATAGAGTCCAGAGGCATCATCCACCCTGAAACAAGGGAAGTGCTCACGGTCGGCCAGGCTATCAGCATGCGCATCCTCGACGTGCGCACGGGGAGGATAGCTACCGGCGCTGATAGCCGAAGCGTGCCTATCGAGCAGGCGGCCCAGGACGGTCTGATAGACCCCAGCCTTGCCGCGAGACTGGTGGGCCCCTGCGGCACGGCAGAAGACGGGAAAGAAATCACCCTCTTGGAGGCCATCCAGAGAGAACTGTACGACGCCGAGCAGGGATTCTCCGACCCTGCAGAAAAGAGGATAAAGGTAATTTCAGAAATGAAGCAGACCCCTGGACAGGGAATGAGCATAGCGGAAGCTATGAATGTCGGAAATGTCGACTTGCAAAAGGGGCTGTTCCGACTCCCCGACGGAACGTATATCTCAGTTTCCGAAGCCTACGAAAGGGGCTACTTGACGTACAATGAGATTATCAAGATCAAATCCAGCGCCGTCTCCCTATCCGACGCAGTGTTGCAAGGTTTAGTAGAAGACGAATCCGGTTGGATCGTGGATCGTAATTCTGGCAACAAGTTCCAATTGGACGTCGCTATTCAAAATCAGCTCATCGACCCGGAGGTTCGCGAAGTGGTCGACCCGGCCACCGATAGAAAGATCACACTCGCGGAAGCGGTTCAGAAGGGTATCGTCAACCCCAAGTTCGGTCGGTACGTGAATAGCGTCACAAAAGAAAAGGTTAAGTTTAGCGAAGCTCAAAATAGAAAACTTCTCTGTAAGCCCATGACTCTGAAAGATGTTGTGGACGAGTCCCTCATGGACAATAACGGTTTAATCGCGTCGCCTTTAAGAAAGTCTAAGTTGAATATTCTAGAAGCTATTTCTTGCGGGGTTTTAGATAGTGATAACGTCAAGTCCGTGACCAACACCAAGACCGGGGAACTTCTGAACCTCTCGGAGGCCCTGGCCAACAGAATCATTCTCCCCGACACCACGAGGTACAGGGACAACTTGACTAGCGAGATTTGCACCATTCCGGAAGCCGTGGACAGAGGCCTGATCACCTCGGTGTCTCAGAAATCTTTGTTCGATATTGACGGATTCCGCGATCCGGCTACCAACGAATTTTTGTCCTTCAACCGCGCTCTGAACAAGGGTTTGATCTCGGGTCAAAACGGTGGCAGTATTCTCGTGAATATTAAGCCCCCCAAGTTCATCTCCATGGACGAGGGAGTCAAGTCGGGCGCGATCCGTCCAGAAGTTTATGAAATGTTAAATCGTAAGGTAGGCATTTTCCAAAATTCCAACGAACTGAGCGTCATGGACGCTGTCTTTAAGGGAATTCTGAACCCGCACACGGGTTACTTGCTAGATCCCCAAACACAGAGGCCTTTACCCCTCGACAAAGCCGTAGAAGTCAACTTGATCACCCCCGAGGGTGCCGTTTTGCTCAATTCTTTATTAAACATTACTCTGACAACTCAGACGGTCACAAAGTCCGTGAAAAGATACGTCACCATCACCAACACAAACTTAGGCGCTAGAACAGATACGATCATCACCTTCACCGAGGCCGTGAGGCGAGGTTTGATCGACGAGCACACGCAGACCTTCACCGACCCCACCTCTGGGACCATCATCCCCATCCAGCAAGCTTTAGACGAAGGTTTATTAGGTATTGATATTCAGGACGCAAAGGCCGGCGAATCTCCGCTGAGTCCTTCCTATAAAGCGGTTAGAAAAACTAGTTCGCCAGGACAGTACGTAGAACTCAAAATAACAAAGAAGTCTTTTGTCAAGGACCCCATCCCCAGCGGTAGTGTGAAGAGTCCCGTCTCTAAAGTAGAAACGTCCTCAGAATCCGTGTTTAGGCCAGATCCGATAACTCTGCAAAGGAGTATTGAAAAAATGTATTCCAAGACCACTCCAGGTGAGCCGATGGATGTTTCCGATTCATTTAGCACAGTCCAGACGACCACGGTGTCTAGCAAGACGGCCACTTCTAATTTCATCACGTCCGAACGGAAATCTATGGAAAAGCAGGTGTTTGAGTTGCCTCCCGATGGCTGGTGCTTGGCCGAGGCTATCGAGCAGAAACTGTTCGATCCCGCTACGGGCCTTTTCATTATCCCCGGAACTGATAGGTTAGTTAGTTTTGAGGAGTGCGTGAAGTTGAAAATAATCGATCCCAATTCTGCATCTGTTATCGATCCCATGAACGGCAGAGAGATCACTTTGATCAGGAGTTTAGAAAAGGGCATTTTGAACGGCACGGGCCAGTACAAGCTCAAGGGTAAATACATTCCAATGAAGCAAGCTATCGAAGACAATTTAGTGATATTAGGCAGTAGGATGGAAAAAGACTCCCCGAATCAAAGACTTATTCAAATCACTAAAGTGACCGGCCAACCTGACGTTATTGAGGTTTCGAGTATATTCGATAATAATCCCCCGGTCTTCACTCAGATCAAAAGCTCTGACGTGGAGTCGTCTTCTCTAGAGCCGACACAAGTTGCCCCTGGAGTCATTTACGATCCTTCCACGGCTCTGGTGCTATTCACAAAAACAGGACATTCCCAAAATATTATTTCCGCTGTTAAAGAAGGGACTATTGACCCGAACGCAGTTAAAGTTAAAGATCCAAACACAGGGAAAGAAATCCCTATTAAAGATGCTCTGAAGAAGGGTATTATCGACGAAAAAACTGGGAATTACGTTGACAAATCCGGTAGGAAAATCAACATCGCCGACGCGGCCAAGTTTGGAGTTCTCGCCGTTCTAGGAGCTCCCCTCGTCGCCGGAGCTAAGGTTATTCAAGTCATCAAAAACGCCATGGTGGTCGATCCCAAAACGGGAGAAAAACTACCAATGGAAGTGGCATACGAGAGAGGCCTCGTTGACGAGGAGACTTTGAAGAAGTACGAGCAAGCTCAAGAATTTGACAGAGATTCTCCACAAACTGTTACCACCAGCACCACTGAACTTTTCGATTCGCACATCACCATTACGGACCCGTCCACGGGCAAACAGGTTACAGTCAAAGAGGCCCTCGAATCCGGGTCTATCAAACCCGAAGAGCTGCAAGAATTCATAAATTCAGAACGTAGCTCTACTGTTAAAATCATACGAAAAATGTACGTGACACATCCGGTAACAAAGGAACAAATTTCTCTTGAAGAAGCCGTGTCTCAGGGACTGATTGATAATGAAACTATGGAGAATATCATTTCTCAAGGAAGTGTCGTAACAGAACAAGAACAGCCGCAGACCATCGTCAAAACATCGTCGGAGAGCGTCTCTAAATCAATTGTCGTAAAGGATCCTAATACCGGACAAGATATAAGCCTCCAGCAGGCCGTTGAAAAGGGTTTCGTCACTCCCGAATACGCTCAGCAACTGCTCGAGTCCGTGAACACCAACAAGAAAGTTGGCACTGTCACGACCACATTCACCGACTCGCCTAAATTGATTTCGGAAGCCGAAATGACAAGGGCCAGAATAACAACTGACCCCAAATTCAAAGTGACCATCGGCAGTGCGAGGTCCTTCGATTTAAGCCCGGAAAAAACAGGAAAACCGGTCGTCCTGCAGAAAATGAGGAAGAAGGTCGTCAGCCCCAAAGAAGCCGTCGAAAAAGGAATGATCGACGATGAAACGGCTGAAATTTTAGACAAGAAAGACAACTTTACATCTCCTACTGGAGACAGAATCACTTTAGCCGAAGCCGTGCTCAACAAAAAAGTTGACGGAGATAAAGGGTCCATTATTGATCCCCAGAGAGGCGACGTCTTAAATATTAACGAGGCTATCGAGAGAGGAGTATTAGATCCTGATGGCACCAATCAAATACTTATTCCTTTAGCGCAGAGCTTATCCGTTCCACAACTGGCGGACCAGGGTCTGATTGAACCCGAGACGTGCAAGATCATCCATCCAGAGACCGGGGATCATCTTTCATTGCGCGAAGCCATTGTTTGCGATATCGTCGACCCTCTCTCCACCATGGTTAGCCCAGAAGGAGACAAGGTCACTTTGAAGCAAGCAATTGTTAAAGGCAATGTAGATGAGAACAAATCTCTCGTGAAAACCAGGAGTGGCAATCTGGATCTGCTCTCCGCTGTAGGAGTCAACGTGTTCGACAAAGTGTCTGAAGGTACCCCGATAGAAGATATCCCTCTTGCCGGTATGACTCTTACAGTAGCCGTTCAAAGGGGACTAGTCAACGCGGACAAAAAGTTCATCGTCCACCCCATCACGGGGGTCAAAACTCCGATCGAAGATGCTATTAAAGACAACTTCATAATGGCGATACCTTTCCCGGTGAGCAGAGATGCCGTCCAGATTAAAGACGCTCTCGATAAAAATTTAATTGATTCCGAAAAGGGAACATTCACAAATCCCAAAACAAAAGAAGTCATACCTATTTCGCAAGCTATCGAACAAGGATTGCTGCTAGTTAAACCACTCGAAAGTGTCGTATCGTTTGAAACGACTGGAGCAGTCACCTCGGTTACGGAAACAATCACCTCTCATCATACAATCACCATGAAGATGATCGAAATCTTATCCGGATATGTCCTGCTCAGTGCTAACGAGGTCCAAGAGCTAGAAACTGGCAAAGTGATGTCCATTGAAGAAGCCCGGGAGAAAGGCATCATCAAAGATGAGAAAACTAGCAAAGAGCATTTCACAACAAAGGATGTTAACGTTAGATTCGAGGAAGCCGTCAAGCAAGGCTTGGTCGACATGGAAGCGGGCACTTTCAATAATCCAGAGACAGGAAAGTCGATGACAATTTCTGAGGCTGTTACTCAGGGCATTCTGGACACTTCCATCGAAGCCAAGCCCACTGAATACACGGAGATTGTGGAAATAAAAACAGAGTACATGACTTTGATAGAGGCTTACGAAACCATTTATGATGAGAAAACAGGTAAGTTCAAAGATCCTAAGAATCCAAAGAAGACGTACACCTTCAAAGAAGCTTTGGAAAAGAAAATCATCGATCCAGAATCCGTCGTTTACGATATACAATCTGGCAGCCAAGTTACGCTAAAGGACGCCTTGAAGAAAGGCCTAATCGATCCCAAGTCGGGCAAGGTGAAAGACAAGACAACTGGAAAGTCTGTGGATATTAAGAATGCTGCTAAATTAGGAATCTTGGCTGTCGTCGCATCTCCTGTTTTAGCTGGAATGGCTATTGCCAAAGGTATCAAAAGTCTCACAAAGAAGTCAACAGATAAGGAAGATGATCCTGATAAAACGAGAGAAGCCGTAGGCCCACTAACCAGGAGACCTCCGGGTAAACCTGATGAAGTCGTCGAAGCCGTACCGGTCGTACCTCCTAGGAAGGCGAAATCAGTAAAGGACGATTTCTCTCTGGACAAAAAGACCAGTCCATCTGAAGACAAGTCTAAACCATCTAGGCCGCTCTCCGACGAGATGGAATCAGTTAATGTCCAAGAAGAAATCCTGGTGTCCAGTTCTATAGCCAGTCCGCAAGACCCTAAATATATCACAGACACAAAAGAGAAGAAACCTAAAGAAAAAGACGTTAAGTCGCCCAAACAAGATGTTGAATTTGTGGATCCATTTGAGTCTGCTGATCGTATTTCGCCTATCAGAGAAACGTCCCCGGTCATCGAACAAATTCTTTCTGAAAAATCGTCCGTTCAGTCTGCCATGCAGCCCGAAATAGTTTACGAAAGAATGCTCCTCGGTGATGCCATCAGTCAGAAGAAGATCGAACCGAAAGTTTGTCGCATATTGGTCAATGGCCAGGAGTCAATCCTGACCATTCAGGATGCTTTAGATCAGGGAGAAATTAGTCCGTTAGATCTAGTAGATATCATTTCCAAAAACTGTATTTCCATCGTTACCGAAAAGCCAAAATCAATTTCATTCGAAGAATTATCGCCGGATATCCTTTCTCAATATGGATTCTATGATCCTGAAAGGCAAATCTTCCTAGATCCTAGAACCGGTATGAAGATCTCTTTCATCGATATGATCTATTCCGTTTATGATCCAAAGAACTTGTTTGTACAAGATCTTAATGCCAAAACAGAGACATTCTTGCCCCTAGAAGAGGCTATCACCATCCCTTTGATAGACAGACACACCGGTCATATGGTCGATCCTAAGTCTGGGAGAAGAGTTTCGTTCTTCGATTGTATCGATCGAGGTTGGATCATCGAAGGGCACCCAAGTCAAGCGGTTATCACGGAACCTGTTTCTTTCGACAGTGCTCTAGTTTCTGGAGCGTTTGATCCGAACACTGCCGAATTTAAAGATCCCAGCACCGGTGAAGTGTATTCATTCGCTGACGCGATCCGGTTGAAACTCATTGATCCAGATACCATATCGATGAAGAATCCCACCAACAACGAAATCATCACGTTAACTGAGGCAATTGAATTAGGTTTTATTGATCTCTACCACGGGGTCATTATAGATATCCAAACCAAACAACAAATTGATCTCAAGGTAGCTTTCATAAACGGATTGTTGTCCACTAGCACCAGGAGACCTATTTCTCTCGAGGCGGTTATCAAACAGAACTTGTACGATCCATCAACAGGAAAAATTAAAGATCTAGCTACTAGCCAAAAGGTTACAATCGACGAAGCTGTAGAGAGGGCTATTCTTCATCCAACCATTTCCGAAATTAAAGACACCAGAGCAGACGCTTTTGTCACTCTTGAGGATGCCCTGACAACCAAATTAGTTAATTCTGATACAGGAAAGCTTAGGGATACCAAGGAAGGCAACTTGATCACGTTAGACGTAGCCTATCAGAGGGGATACGTTAAAACAAAGCAATTGAGATGGTCTGTCGTTGACATCATCGAGAAAGGCTACTATCATTCTGTGACTGGTAAAATCCTCGATCCCAGATCGGGCAATGTAGTTAAAGTGAAAGAAGCTATCGAAAGCAAATTGGTCGAAACGAAGTCGATCAAAATTAGGGACGATCAGCACGACAAATTACTTTCAGTGGATGAAGCGATCAAAGTCGGTCTTCTCAACGACGAAGCTGGCATTATCACGAACCCTGTAATGACCCTCGACGTCGCTAACGAAAAGGGCTATCTTTTGAGTGATAAAAAACCTTGGTCCCTCCAAGAGGGACTCGTTCAAGGTTGTTACGATCCAGATTCCGGTCTTCTAACGATCGATTCTTCCACGAAGACTCTCGAAGAAGCTATTAAGAAGGGTGAAATCGATCCGGAAGTATTAACGGTTAAAAACTCGAAAACCGGAGAGATTATTTCTCTCAGTGACGCCATCAAATCTGGTATCATTGATTCCAAACTCGGTAAAGCTAAAGATCCTCTGAAGGGAGATGAAATGACATTCGTTGACGCATCCGAGAGGGGTCTAATTATTCCAGCTAAACGTAAATTCAGCTTGCCAGAAGCAGTTTTCAAAGGATTCTACGATCCTAAATCAGGCAAATTCACACATCCAGAAAGTAGAGAAAAGATAGCTACTGACAGGGCTTTGAAGAAAGGCATGTTGGATCCTCAGTCCACACTTGTCAATGTTGACGGTAAAGTACTTCCATTCGAGTTCGCGGTTGATAGAGGAATAGTCGACGCAAGAACAGGTACGATTATCCTGCCGGATAGAGTTAGGATCGACTTCCAGGAAGCTTTCGAGAGAGGCGTACTGATTGAAGTTCGCAAACCGATGTCGCTTAGCGAGGCTGTTTCAAAGGGTATCTACGACGAAAGGACAGGGCTGTTCATGGATCCCAAGACAGGAAAGAAATACCATCTCGCCGAGGCAATCAAACTCAATCTTATCGATCCAGATTCCGTTCACGTTAAGGACATTCGTTCAGGTACTTGGAAGAAGATTTCTCTTCCAGAATCTCTAGAAATCGGAGTTGTCGATAGCAAGACGGGAACCGTGAAAGACATTAACAAAGACAATAGCGAGTTGACAATCAAGGAAGCGTTTGAAGTAGGACTTCTAGTAGATAGCAAAGCCAGTATTTCTCTTCAGAGAGCTATCCACCAAGGGCTGTACGACGATAAGACAGGAAAGTTTGCCGACCCTATCTCCAGTAGAAAGATCACTCTTCACGAGGCCATTAGGAAGTTCATTATTAATCCCAAGTATTTGTGCTACTTCGACAAGAAGTCTGAGAAACCTTTGACTTTAGCTGAAGCTTGCCGCACCGGAGTGGTCGATAGGAGGAGCGGACTCTTCACCGAGCCCAGTTCCGATGTTTCTATAACTCTGAACAAGGCCATGGAGCTAGGTTTGATTGTAGATATCGAGGGCGCAGGATTCTCTTTGTACGATGCTTTAGCCATGGACTTCTACGATGTAGAAAAATCTAAATTCAAACACCCGGTTACCGAGAGACCCCTAACCTTGAAAGAGTCTATCGCGGAGGATCTGATTAGTCCCGAAACATCTTTGATCAAAAACATCCAAGCTAGTAAATACGTTAAATTGCCGGAAGCTATAAAGACCAAGTTAATTGACGAAAATCTCGGTTGTTATAATTTGCCCAACGGAAACTCGATCAATCTGATTGAGGCCAAACTGAGGGGCCTAATCGTGACGAGCGGTAGGAATCTCTCCGTTGAGGAAGCCGTTAGGAACGGACTTTTCAGGCCCGACACGGGTAAATTCGTGGACCCGGCCACCGGGGATTTCTTAGATCTACAAGCGGCTATTACAAGCGGATTCATAGATCCCGATACGACGGCGCTTAAAGACCCCGTTACGAATAAACTCAAATCCCTCGTCGCGGCTATCGAGAACGGTGACATCGACGTCACTAAAGGTAGGGTGCTAGATTCCAAAATGAAGCGAGCTTACAATTTGGACATCGCGCTAGACAAGGGCCATCTGGTCACCGTGCTCAAACCGCTCACCTCCTCGCGCGGAATCCGCAGGGCTTCTATAGATTACACCAGGGACAAAGAACCGATTTTGAGAGAATTCACTTTAGACGAGGCCATCCGCTTTGAATTCATCGACCCACGCACCGCGGTCGTCAAAGATCCCCAAACGGGCAAATTCCGAACCTTGCAGTCAGCTATTGAGGACGGCTCGGTGGATCTGAACAGCAAGGCCGCTTTCGACCCGCAGTCGGGTCGCTCAAAGTCCGCGTGCGTCGTTTTCGAGAACGGCCTCATCGTCTACTATCACGAACCTCTGACATTCGAGCAAGCAATAGAGCAGAAACTGCTCGACGTCCAAACCGCCAGATTCACGCATCCACGTACCAACGAGGTGCTGTCCGTGAAAGATGCGGCCATTTTGGGCCACGTCGATTCGGACACGGCGCTGATCAAGGATAATCTCAAGAAGAAGCTGGTGAAATTGCCGGAAGCGTTTAGAAAAGGGCTGATGGATGCCGAAAAGGGGAATATCTTGGATACTGAGACTTCAAAACTGCACCCGTTGCCGGCCGCGCTGGAGAGCGGGCTGCTGATAACACCCAAGAGGGGTTTCACTCTTAACGAGTGTCTGGAGTTCGGGATATATAACCCTACCACCGGAGGGTTCAGTGATCCCTTCATAACGACTAGCGTGATCGACAGGAAGCGCTTGACGCTAACTGACTGCATAGATCAGGGGATAGTGGACCCTTCCAGCACGGTCGTGAAAGACCCAGAAGATGGTCACATAGTACCGTTGCAGCAAGCTATCGCTAACAAAGTTATAGACCCGATCGGTGGAAGGCTGGTGGTTGATGCTTCGAAGGAAGTGACAATAGATTTGGTCAAGGCACAGGCAAAGGGATATATTTTGGCTGCAGAAACAAGGGTGAGTCATTTTTACTATACTCTTCTAAACTCGCATTCAATAGTAGATCTGTTACTTTTTTTTTCTTTTCTCTTTTCGCATCATCAGCACTTTCGATGTATTTTTTTTATAGTACGTTATGAAAGGTTGTGGATTTAAAAAAAAATCGAATTTGAGTGGTACTCAAATCTGCTTTCAATCAGATTGCTTATTATTTGTGAATTGATTCAACCGTTGAATAACAATTTTTTTGTGGTTATGTTTTCAGCTTCATTCTAACTGCATGGAAAAGAATGAATACCACACACATAACCTATCATTGTTTTTTTTTAAGGGACATTTTAAAATGGTTTTACCATATAGCCTCTGTACTATGACAAAGATGGCTAATACTATAAATTGTTTCGAACGATTTACATTAGCAAAATCATGTTTTTTCTAAATTTTTTTGACAATTTTAACTTTTTGGTAATTTTATATCGCTTAGTATAAACCACTTCTTATTGACGTTATTTTTTTTATACAAACATTAACAATCGTTTATTTTAGTATATACAGTTATACTTTCGTTAAATTTAGTGGTTTATACGAAGTCATTATTTTAGGTAAAATAAAATTAAATTTATACGAGAAAAATCGTTCATTGCAATGTTATTATTTTTTATAAAGTATAAACTCGATTGAATGTTGAAATTTCATCAAATGAAATGGTCCAATGTTAGGTGGAAGTGTTATGAATCGCTTAAGTTATTGAATGTTTTTGTTTTTAATGTCATTATCATCCCATATTTTTCTAAAGACAATCGCGAATATTTTATGCATATAGAATTAAAGAAAAGTGTTAAAATTTAACTCTCTAGCAAGTTCGAGACCCTGTAAAACCCTTGGTTACATTTATACGAAATTTTAACTTTTTGGTAAATTACGTATAAACCATTGTTTTTTTCAATCAACTTTTATATACATAAACAGTTAATTATTTAATTTGGCCTTGTAATCTGGTTTCCGATGTATTATTGTCAAAACCATTCAATTAAATAATAAAAAATATACAATAATGTAAGTTTTAATAACAAATTTTTATGCATTATCATAAAAGTTAAATAAATTTCTTAGAGTGATGTTAAATATTTATGATATAAACTGGTTTATACAGATTGTTTTTAACTGTTATCTCAACTTCTGTACACGCTAGAAAGTTGAAAATTTCACTGAAATAATATATTTTTTAAAGTATTGTTTTTCGCCATTGTCTCTAGATTAAAATAATTCATAAAGGCCCATTTAAAATTTTGTGTTTTTATTATATTCGCTTAGTATGCTTAAAGATATATGTGTCTAGACCATAGACGGCTTCTTTCCCATGATTCTTTTCCGTTTATGGTTACCCCAATAGTTTCGATGTTAGAGCCTTCTTTGCCTTCCTCTATTTTTCTCGCTGTGTCTCCTCGCTCTTTCTATGCACACCCGAATCGCGCAATTTAAATTAAGGATAAAACAAATTATTTTTTTATTTAAAAATAATATAATAATATTTTTTTATTGATTTTTTTAATTAATTTATATTTATTTAGAATTATTCCTTGTTAATAATAATTATAGAAAAATTTATTTAAATATATTTTTATCTAGTACCAAGCACTTACGTGTGGAAGTGAAACATGGAAATGACAAAGTAAACATGAGTTGTGATTTAGATTGTGTATTGAAAATTTGGAGAATTTTTTTTTATGAAAGGTTTAATAAGATGGTTTGGACATGCGGAACTTCTGAAAGATGATAAACTAAAAATTAAAAAAAAAACGGACGGTCGATGTCATCGACGTGCTTGCAAGAAACGCTGTATGAATGAGTGTTGGGGTACATCTTAAGAATACCGCCAAAGTGATATAATTGTTAGGGTATTGTTTATATTTTGCGAGGAGAATAATTCGCCGTGGATTGATGTTCTAATTTTTTTTTGAGGTTATCATCTGCACACTTTTCTATTTTTCCGATTGACTATGTATGTGTTGGTGTCTAATAGTCGAATATAAGTAAAACACAAAATTCTTGCATGAAGTCCCGCCCCCCAAAGCCCCCTCTAACCATTATTGTCGCCCCCATTTGACTTAATACTGGACCAACCCCCCGCCACACCCGCCGCGGAATGAACAGCTCACGCATTACTCATATTACAACCATATTTCATATCATTACAGGCCTATCCCTTAATATTACAAGCATACACTTCCATATTACAAACATACACTTCCATATTACAAACATACTCTTCGATATTACAGACTAAAAACCATGACATTGCACGCAACTCACACATTATATTCATAGTTCACGCATTTATTTTAATATTACAAACATATTCTTCTATATTACAGTCATATTCTTCGATATTACAGACTTAAACTATATCAATACACGTTACTCCCACATTATATATTAATAATTCACGCATTTATTTTTATATTACAAACATATTCTTCCATATTACAAAAATATTCTTCGATATTACATACTAAAAACCATGACATTGCACGCAACTCACATTATATTCATAGTTCACGCATTTATTTTAATATTACAAACATATTCTTTCATATTACAGTAATATTCTTAGATATTAGAGACTTAAACTATATCAATACACGTTACTCCCACGTTATATTAATAGTTCACGCGTATTCTATAACATTTCAAGCAATATTACACGCATATCCTTTGTTGCATCATTATAACACACGTATTTTGTTACATTACAAGCATACACCTTATATTACAGACGTATTCTTCAGTTTTACAGTAATATATCTCAATGTTACACATTCTTGTCTTAATATTACACGCACATCCTTTGTTGTATCACTATAACACGCATATTTTATTACATTACAAGCTTATACCTTACATTACTGGCATATTTTTCTGTATAACAGACTTAAAATGCACGAATATTTTATGTGACATAAATATTACACGCATAAAACATAATATTACAAGGATATATCTCAATATTACAGACATGTTCTTCGATATTATTAACTTTGACCTTAATATTGCACGCATCTCCTATGTTGCACTAATATTACAAGCATATTCCTTGGTAACATAACATTCTCTGATATTACATACATATTTAATAACATTACACCCTCATTCCTCATCATGTCACAAATTACAGGTATTCCTAAACATAACAGTGTTCCTTTTAAATACAGGCATATTCCGTAATCAGGATACAATACAATCTTATTACAGATACGGGTATATTATTACAAGAATATTCCAACTTCAATTTTATTTTTCAATATATAATTACCCATTAGATATTCCAGGCATAACTATTGACTTTTTAAACTTATGTTTTCTATACTTATTACAAACATATCTTAATATTACACGCGTATCTTTATATTACATGTATTTAACGACTCATCACTGGCATACTCTTCATGATACAAACATACTTCTTGATAAGTTACAGATATATTCATTTATATTACACATTTATTATTCGTATTACAGACATATTCCTCATACTATAGGCATACTCTTCAAATTACAAGTATATTTCTCAACACTTTTCAAATTACGGACATATTCTTTAAATTTCTAGTGTATTTATTTATACTAAATGCATATTCCTCGACATTACATAAACATTATTCATTTTACATCCATAATTCTGTATATTACATGTATATCCCTCAAAATTACAGGCATTTTATACAAATTACAAGTATATTTCTTTATACTAAACATATACTACTCGACATTACATACATATTCTTCATTTTACATGCATATTTCAGTATATTATCCCTCTATATTACAAGAATATTCCTTATAACACTTGTATATACAGTCTATACATGTCTTATCATGGGGTATACAAATATCTGGTATAATTTATAACATTTTCATTAAAGCAAATTTTAAGTAAAAGTGTACGTAATAGAAAATGTGTAATATCATATAATATGCTAAGAGTTTGCTGGAGAAGCTAACGGGAAATCACTGTGGTGAGAAAGCATTTGCCACAGTGATCGCCAAAATCGGGGAGACCTGACAAGGCACTATTAAAAGTAGACTTTGAATTTACATAGTTTTTCCTTTATTAGTTTCAAAATATGATCCTTGCTGGTGATTGTCTCAAAGATATTACTAGTTATTTGAATGTTTCATTTATATATTTTGCCTTTAATCTTAACTCTGCAGTCCTGACTAAGTCAAGCTCTGTGGTCTATGGGCTATCTATATATTATATGTTCCGACATTCGCCTTACAACTGAGGAAACCATGGAAAACCTCAGCTGAAACATTTAGGGACATGTATAGTTCATTTTCCTCCTCGGAGATCGACGTCTTTCATATTAGTGAAAGTACGTTCAGAAGGCAAATACTCTGAATTCTGAAAAGTATCCTGTCTTCCTAATGTTGAACCATCTCTCATGCGTTTCTGGTAGTATACTATACACAATATATTATTTTACCTGTTCTCAATAGATGCCTTAAAAATTAATTTTGTAATGTTTGTTGATGAAATAAACTGATTTGATTTGATTTTGATAGATGAACAAGGGTATTTTACACATTACAGTCATATTTTCTACAGTATTACAAATATAACACACACACACAAATCTAAACTCAAAATTATATATATTTTCATGGTAATCCACCATCGTTGACACCCACAGACTTCTATCTTGGACCCCACGAGCTGTTCGTTCAACGGTGTATATCTCACAACTCAAATACACTTTTCTTATTACAGCGATACAAAATGCCTGCGACGCTAGCCTCCCTAACGATAACTGTTAAACTCAGAGGTTGCCCCCGCCTGGATTCGAACCAAATCCCTTGTGATTTCATGCGAAACAATCAACCACTCAGCGATCAGCCCTTTTGTAGCATTTCGACCTCGGAACATGCCCCATTTTCCATCCCTTTACTTTATTCTCCACCCTCCACATTGTTTATTTTCACCCTTACCACAAATTTTTTATTTAATATTTTAAACTTACATTTAATTTTTTTTTGTATACAATATGCTTTGATTTTTTTACTGTGTTTATTTAATATAAAAATAATGTTTAACTACATTTTTTTTTCTATGTAAAATAAAATAAATCGTTATTTTTATTGTTTCTTAAAACATATTTCAAACTACAATTAAATAATTAATGCAAACGTTTTTAGAAGTTATATTATATTATATTTAAATCACATGTTTCGCCTTCTAAGACATTATCACTATACATGTGAAATTTAATGATGCCTTAGAAAGGCGAAACCTGTCATTCCCATAAACTATAATCAAACTTCTAGAAAACAGACGTTTTCATTCGTATTAAATTAAAACAAATATTTATTACTGAAAATGCGTTACTGGAAATTCCCTATTTCGTTTTGACATGCCATATGATATAATGAACATTTTTTATTTATTTTCTTATGTAATTTAACAAATATATTTTTTTAAATATTTAAATTTAAATTAATCATATCAAAATAGCTCTTTTCTATGAAGAAGGAATCTGGTCATGTTCAGACTTGAACTCAAGTCCCTTGGATCAGTAGCCAAGCGTTCTGTCCACTTGACCACAACGCGAGTTATAACATAGGATAGATAATTGTTTAATGTTCAAAGGATGGTGACGCACTTGTCTAGTGAATTCGGGGGCATACTCGTATGTTCAATCATGATTGAAACCAAGGTTTTATCATAATACAATCATTTTGAAAGAAACAAATTATTAATTATTAATTTATTTCATTTTCAAAAATATTTATTTGACATAGAATGTGATGTAGACTGATCTCATAACGATAAGCACAATAAATAATTTCATAATATTTTGTATACGAAAAAAAACTCACATTACAAAATGGCGCGTAATTTTCCAAAAATAATATTTTATTTCTATTTATTTTTTTATTTTTTATGATTTGATTCTGAAAATTCCGGGCCTGGCCAAGCTTGTGTTTTTGAATGGTTATCATTTTCATTGAAAAACAGCAGAACGACAGCTGTTTGAAGCTTTTTTTGTTTTTATTTTATTTTTATTTTTTCATTCCCTTTCATTCCGGAATCCCGCATAGACACTTCATTTATATTTATGTACAATACTTGAATATTTTCATCACAATATTTTGATCTGTTTGAAAGCTGTTTTACAATTTTGACGAGTAAACAATTAGGTTATGTTAGGTAAAGGTTTTTTTATTTAACAATAATATGTTAGTTGTTGATATTATTTTTTATCCCTAATAATAATCACAATCTTGTTCTTTTTAGATTGAATTCTAAATTTAAATAAAATATATAGTGGTCTAAATTAAGATTTATATATTTTTTAAATGGCAGTACACAATTGTGTTCTTGTGCCGGTCCTTATGTATGGAAGTGAAGCATGGAACTGGTAAAAGAAGGATGAAAGTAGAATAAATGCAGTTGAAATGAGATAAATCTGTATATGATAGTGTCGAATGCAAATATAAGAAGTGAATGCGGTGCGAATGAAAGCGTTATGAACAAAATAATGAAAGGGTCGTTAAGATTGATATGACACATGGAAATGAAATATGTAAACGGAGCTAGAAATAGAGTAGGGCCGAGGAAAACGTGACACGATTAAATTAATCAAATATCAAAAGTCGGTTACATAAGGAGTCGAAGAAATCGACGTGCGTGCGTGACACGATGTATGAATGTAGAGGAAGTGAGTGAAGTATGTCAGGACAGAACAATGTGGTGGTCTATTATTTTTGCCTATCCTCCGGATATTTGGCGTGAGGTTACTTAGTTAGTTAGTTGTTTACAAGTTGGAACAATTGATGAGTGTGTGTGACACAGTGTATGGATGTAGAACTGTGTGGCAGTCCATTCACTCTGCCTACCCCTCTGGAGAAACGGCATAATGGTTATTTAGTTAGTTAATTATATAAATTGCGATGAGGTTCGCAACCCATCACACCGCGTCTCTCGCGGAGGCGTAAAGAGAAGGATGGAGTGCCGCATCAGTTAAAGTGTGACAGCCCATTCTTTCTGCCTACCCCTTCAGAGAGACGGCCTGTTGGTTAGTTAGTTAGTTTATTTATTAGTTTAATTTTCAACAAATGAAGTAAAAAATTACAATATTTTTTCGTATCTTCGTCAGGTGCAGCCCTCATACTAAATATGTTTATTTTGAACTAGTTCATAAAATAATAATTCTAAATATTATTATTGGCTCTTCTTACAACCACTGGGTTAGTTTATTGTTTGCCCAATGTGAACGTGGTATATAAAAAAAAACATAAATAATGTTAGGTCATGTTTGAATTTACAATCACAAATCATATAATAATGAGAGCTATAAAGATTTTGTTATTTTAAGCCTGTATTATTTTAGGTTATAATTTTAAAACAGCTTTCAAAATTGTATCAGACATATTGACGATGTAAATATCCAAGTATGAAAACCGAATTCGGTCATAATTTCATTAAAAATCAAAAGCTGAAATAGTTTTTTTTTAAATATATATATATTTTAGTATTGATTTTCTTGAAACTGTGACTCTATGAATCTTGCATTTGAAAATTATTGCTTTTTACCCTATTGTGCCAACGTGGAAAAAGTAATTTTTTTAAATGCACGACTCGGTTGTAAGTGAACAAGGTTTTACGAACAGAATGTAGAAGCAATTATAAGGTTAAAATCTTATACTTAAAAGTGCTTCGCTTAGTGCTTAGCTAGTTGTCACGTAGCATACAGTCTGGCTATCGCAATGTGTACGATTTTTTGCTAGGATATGTAATCTAGCTCGCAGCGTATAAGCTAAGCACCAAGCTAGGCCTCCTTTGTTAACCTAACCTAACACAATATGCTTTTAAATTGCATTATATATTTTTCTACTTTTGTGTTTATTTGTCTCGTCATGTTTCAAAGATTTATCACCTTCATCTTGGGAGATAGATAAAAACTCATTCACTATCCTCATCTTAGAGAAACATAAACTCAATATTTGAATAAATAAAAAAAACAGTGTTTTAATTTATAAAAAATGTGAAAACACTAAAAATTAATCATTCTGGTATTATTTTTATGAATTAAAACAAGGTTGTTTCAACTTTTGAGTTCATGTTTCTCGATACTTTTCAAAGGTTTTACTCCTAATCTCGTTATTGAGTTTATATCATTCTCTCGATGATGAAAGTATAAAATCTTAGAAACGTGCCGAGAAACGTATACTTAAAAGTAGATAAAATAGTTTTTAAATTCATAAACATAATAATCTAAATCTACATATCGTCACCCCAGAGCAATAGTGAGATAAACCAGTGCCATCTTGACATTATAACAAGCCGTAATGTTCCTTTGATATTGTTTATGGTTTGACTTGGTGGAGGCCTTGCACATATTTGAGTCTCCTAGGGCCTAGGAGACTCAAATAAGTTCAAGGCCTCCACCAAGTCAAACCATAAACAATATCAAAAGAACATTACGGCTTGTTATATTGTCAAGATGGCACTGGTTTATCTCACTATTGCTCTGGGGTGACGATATATTGTTTTAAAAGTATATATTTTAATTTTTAAGCTTTACGCTTCAACGATTGAATCATCTATATAATGCTTTTACATAATGTTCGAAATGATCTTGTACTATCATCAAGAGCAGCGTTCGAATCGTACAAGTCTTAAAGCTTTCGGATTAGATTGACATAAAATATAATTCACACGCGTTATTTTTTATGTCTATCGACGGCCAAACGCATCTCCGAGCTTGCACGGTTGGCGCGCTGGTATCACCACACCACCCCCTCTCTTCCTACCCCCATGTGAGCTTTGTATCCCATAATCCGCATGCCCCGAAAGGTCTTAACGACATTACGAAACTGAGAATACATCCGAGTGATTAACCGCATATTAACGGTGGAATGGTTCTTAAACATGTAATGGTATATACCATAAAATTTAAAACATCAAAAGGTAGTATTGAATTTATTAATTAATTAATTAATTTAAATTTTAACAATCCATGTGTTCTTAATTCAAATTTTTATTATATTATTTTTTGTGTTGTTTGTAATTTTTTATATATAATTTTTTCTACTGTTTCAGGTTTTTTTTTTAAATATATTTTTTAAATCTATTGATTGTTGTAAAATATATAAAATTTAATCAAATTCTAACAGCAATTAATTTTAACGTGTGTTGTTTTTGTTATATATATTTATAAATATTATTAATTTTTTTAACTGATTTGATTTCAAATTCACATTCTCACTATATATAATACATAATAATAATAATTAATACAATTAATAAAATATAAATATTTCTTCACTAAATGTTCATAAGCACTTTGACTAAAACAAAATAGATTTGTTTTGTTTATATTAATTAATAATAAAAAATCCTTCCTTGTACCATAAACAAACAAAAATATTAACCATATATAAAGCTTGATATATTTTTTAAGTATCATCTGCTTCTAGTTTTAATATTCATACGGCTTTTGTTTTATTTTTATTTGAATCGTTATGCTTTTGTTTTCATGTTGTATTTGCTATTGTTTTATTTCGAAAATCATCCGCTTTTATTTTGAAGTCTCACCGGCTTTTGTTGTTTTTATTATATTATTTATGATGTCTCATCTCATCGTTTTCGCTTGGAGCATGGAGTCAGGAGTGGTGCTATTCCAACATCATCATCAATCGTATCATCGCTGATGAATATTGGCTTGTCTTGTGGCATCTCTGTCATTATTTCTATTTCAGGACGCGGCTTCGTCGCAGGAATGGTAGTTTGTGAACGCTTTTTTTTGGTATCGTCATTCTCTCTCTCTCTGTCTTTCCAAGTGTTCCTGATTTAATAATAATATGCATGTTCTTTTGTTTTATTTTCTGTGAGAATTTCGATATTGTCATTTTTACGTGTCCTGAACGTCCGTTGAATTGTTGATCGCCCATTGTTAAAACAGCTGGTAGATTTGAATAAAATATTCATATAAAAACAAAGGTATTGCTGTACAAATGGCTTTCAAAAATACAATGCACGTTTAAATATGTATTTCTTTAAATATTAATTGGTGTTTTTTTATATAATTATTCTGATATGTAAATGTTTTAATGTGTGTATAAATCTGAGATACCCCAAGGGTCTCAAGCGAGTCTCCTACTTTGAAAATATGAACCTAGTCTTTTTATATGTATTTTTGTGCGTATATTGAATGGAGGTGTTTCGAAAGTCTATACAGAATAAGTTCTGTTTAGGAAATTTAATTAAAATAATACACCTAAAATAATACGGCCCTACAGCCCATATCGAGCCTTAGCCTCCAGTATTCTTCGCCTCCCAACTCCTCCTGTCCTCCGCTGACTCTCCAATCTGACACTCGTAACAATTTCGCCCCATCTCTCTCAACTTCACCCTCCCATCGCAACCTTGGTCCAATTGGTCTTTTACTACCTGGGTGCCACTCCAGCAATCTTTTTGGGGTTCGCGATGACGGTATCCTCTGCACGTGACCGGCCCATCTCAGTCTATTCTGTCTGACCTGTGTGGAGAGACTGGGAGCTTTGTAAATATAGATCAGCTCGTCATTATGCCGCACTCTCCAGCCTTCACCGTCATTCACAGGTCCCAGAATTCTGTTCAGAAAAATTTAATGTCATTATTTTACCAAATATGATATTGCTCCATTTTATCCCAGTTTTTCAATTAGCCAACACTTTTTGTCTGTCATGCATCATGATTTTGATGGTTCTGGCTTTTCCGAATAGCCATATTGCATACAGCTTGTTTTTTTAATGGAGATTATTTTTCTAAGAAAAAAATTATATTTTGCTAAATTCACATTCAATCCTTTGATTACCTCTATTTGTCTCTTTCATTTTTTTGTAATTTATCTGTAATATAAACCTTTACACTAAAATTGCTGCAAACCAATCCCAGGATTGAAACCAGAGAAGAAGGAAGACACTAAAATTATAGAAATGATTTTTTATTTACTAAATATTTTATAGAATTTTTCATTAAAAAATTTACATATCAGAGTATATTTTGATTTTTAAGTGTATTTTCAAAATCCATTGTAATAATTTTTTAACATATTTTTTTAATGAGTACTCTAAAAACTTTAGAAATAATTTAAATAATGTGGATTTTGAAAATGTACTCATATTTTCTGTGTATATTTTATTACTTATTTAAATGTTTCGTTTTGAAAAATATTTAAGTCGTATATTTTATACAAATATATTTTTTACTATACATATTTAAAATTATTATAAATGAACCAAAATTATAGCTTCGGAATCTCTACATTTGATTTTTAAACTCAAGAGGATGTGTGGCAGTAGAGGAAGATAATTTGTATTTTTTAATAAATAGATTATATATTTCTTCATCTTTGATTAGGCCTTTTTGGTAGAATCAGTCATATCTTGCTATTTATCGGTTCATTTTGAGTTATATTCCTTTCTTAATCATGTAAGTTTATATACATTTATGATATAGGCTAGTATTGACTGGAATATATATATTTCTTTTTAGTAAAAATTGTGTACATTTTGTAAAAAAAAATGTAATAAAATGGCTTCATTAGTTAGAATATCTCAAAAGGTCCTATAGAAGTAAAATATTATCAGATTGGGTGTAGAATTATGGGTTCTGATGGATGGATATATTTTTTTAGATGGTCTTTTAAACCTCATCAAATGGTTCAAATCTTTTTATCTATAGGGCCTAATAGACATTTTGTAAAATATATTTCATGGTTTTGCGGTTATCTGTAGAAAAAAAAATCTCTCATTGCAAAGTATATAATACAAAGCTTTTATACATTTAAATCAATTCGTTGTATTAATATTTTTTTTCTTTTTTCCTTTCCCTCCTAAAATAAACCAAAATTCCACTCCCTTTGCAAATTTCCTTTTTTAAATTCCCACTTTCGAATCCCGTCCAATCACAGCAAGCCGTTGAGGAGAAGTACCGCCTGTGCGATGAACAGCTCAACAAGCTCCTGGATTGGGTCAGCGAAATCGAAGAGAGGCTTGCTAACCAGGAGCCAGTCAAGGAAGACAAGGATGCCCTTAGAAACCAGATCAGCAACATCAAGGTAAATTTATATATTTTTTTATGAATTTGTTTATAGTCTTTTTAATTTGGTCTACAAATTAAATTCAATTCATACAGAAGTCACACGGTGCTAAATCATATATGGGTGGGTCAGAATATTAATGGATCAAGTCCAAATTGTATATGTTTGGAGTTTAATGTTTCTACGGGTAGATAAAACAGATTTCTATGTTGTGTGTTAATAACAGAATAGTAACTTTTCAATTTTATCCATAAATGACAATACTATTGATTAGAGATCAAAATTTGAAACCTTTCAGAATATTAGTGAATCATGGCCATTTTAACAGCTCGTTCACCATCAGAGGAATATTAGTTTGACTGTTGATTGCTAAAAATGAGTTCAGGTGAAGACTTTAGTTGGTCCAGTGCATGAGACTTTACAAATTAGTGTTGGGCGTTTATACAGGTGTTTGAAGAAAACAAGTCTAAATTCAGTGACAAATGAAACCCGGGAAGTCAGAACCAAGTGACCATGACCAAAGTGAGGAAGGTTTTGAAAACGATGAAGTTATTTACGATTAATGTTGCTCTATTTTGATTTTTTTAAATGTGTTTCATTTGTGTAAGGAAAAATTTCAGAATAATAGTATACCGTATACTGACAATATTTGTTTTACAGCAAATCAAGGAGGAGATAGATTCCCAGCAACGCGCCGTTTCCGGCGTGGGCGAGCAGGCCCGTCAGCTGGTGGTGACCGGAGGGGCGGTGCTGGCTGCCCGGGAGGCCGACGCTTTGGAGCGCGCCGCCCGTCAGCTGAGAGAGCGCGCCGATCGCGCCAACTCCCGCGCTCAGGCCATGCACAAGAGGCTGCAGGCCGCTTGGGACGAGCTTGCCAAATTCAGGTAAACGACAATACTAACTGACCGTCATGCTGTTTATTACTGTTACATGCACAGGAAACTATAATTATCAGGCACATTATGAGAAACGATAAATACAAAGTGTTGCAATTGATTATCTCAGGTAAAATTAATAAAAAACGAATTGTCGGAGAAGAAGAAAATCCTAGCTAGAAAATCTTTGACAATGATTCAGTTGCAGCACAACATCCCTGTTTAGAGCTGCTTTAACCTTTCCCTTACGGTGCGAATAAATAAAAACGCGCATTCCTGTGTTGGGTAGTCAGTACCCAATCAAAAATTAGCGATTTTAAATCGAAAAAATAAGATCATTCATAGCTAATCCCCTTAATTAATTATAATTAAAGTAAAAAATTATAATAATTGAGATTTATTTGCCAAAAACATTTAAAAAAAAACATCTGGCAACGCTCACGGGACGTGCATAGGTCCACTCCGTGCAAGTCCGAGAGCTAATGCCGGACAGTGAGAACATTGAGCTCCTTGCGCTTCCACAGTGAAGTATGCAAGAGTGAGATGCGAATATAGTGTCGCGCACTCAGCGCTACGAGTTTCGTTTCCGATGTTCACAAAATACCTCGGATGTACTCGATAAATTCTGATTATTTTTTAAATCAAAGCGTAAATATATTATGGAGGAATACCTAAAATTTTAACTGTGGAATTATTATATTTATAGAGATATTGATGGTTATTAGAAGCAACGTGTAGAAGGTACCCATCACAGGGAAGGGAGGGTTAAACATGGATGAAGGAGGAGGAAGACTCTAGAGGAAGTGAAGGTTGGAACTGATAAAAGAACAATGAAAGTTGGATAAACGCAGTAGAAATGAGATCACCACGAAGAATCCCGGTTGGGGCAGTATGCTCGGAAAGGTTTATATATTTTCTGATCTTTCTTCCAGCAATGAACTGACCACCTTCAACGCCTGGCTGGACACCTCGTACCGTCTGCTGGAGGAGCAGGAGCGTGCGCTGGCCCAGTTGGGACGACAGGGCGACCGCCAGACTTCGGCGAGGGACTTCCTCGGCGACGTCATGGCCCACCAAGCAGATTTGCGATTCATCACCATGGCCGCCCAGAAGTTTGTCGACGAATCCAAGGTTTGTCACCAGATAGTTTTTTTTTAGATATAAGTCGATATTATGAGCAAAATGATCCTCCATTATTTTCGCTTTACTGAAAAGTGACTCCATGTCGACTTGTCGAGTTTTGGAATATTTTTTAAATATACGTAATAATTCTATGATCCAAAATAAGGTGAATTTGTTTATAAAATGAAAAATCAGAGGAAAATGAACATTTTATAGAAAGTTTATTTCATTCAAATGGGACATTGTGTTTTTTTAAATATATTTTTATTAGTTTGAATAGCAAATGTATTGCACAATTCATGTTTTACCTTGTCTGTCTCCAGGACTTCCTCTCGGCCCTCAACGAGTACCGCACTTCACTGCCCTCGCGCTACTCTCACCTCCTGCAGCCCACAGAGTCCCAGGTGCGGGCGCAGACCCAGCTGGCAGGACGGCGCCATGCCGACCTCTTGGCGAGGGCGCAGCGCCTGCAGGACCGTCTGCGAGGAGTCGGGGACACCCGGCGCCTCTACGGAGATGCTGTGGAGAAGGCCGGCCGCTGGCTGAAGGAGGTAACACACTGTCAAATCATTATACACTTTTACCATTTCCCCCCATCTTTGACTGAAGGAGGTAACACACTGTCAAGACTTCATATACTATTAACATTTCCCCCCCATCTTTGACTTAAGAAGGTAACACACTGTCAAGTCTTCATACACTTTTAACATTTTGCCCCCATCTTTGACTGAAGGAGGTAAGACATTGTCAAGTCATTATACACTTTTAACATGTTCCCCCATCTTTGACTGAAGGAGGTAACACACTGTCAAGTCTTCATACACTTTTAACAATTCCCCCCATCTTTGACTTCATTCATCTATCTAAGACATTTTCCCTTCATCATTGACTACCTTCTTTTATCTATTAAATTCCCCCCTCATCTATGATTTACATATTTTTACCAGTTACATTTTCCCCCCTCTTTCACAATTGACTTATTTTAATCTATTATATTCATCCCTTGTCATATGACTTACTTCTCTTTATCTATGACATTATCCAAAATATTACCCAATTATCTATGTCATAATCCTTTTCATTTATTACACTTTCATTAGACTATTTGATATTTCTATCCATTACATTTACTTCTCATCTACGACTTACTTCTCTTTATCTCTTACATCCCCTCCCTCATATATGACTTTATTCTATTTTTCTAAAATTTTCTCCTCATATTTGACTTAATTTTGCATATCTCTTTCATTGTCTTTGATATAATAATCCCATCTTCTTGTTTCATTTAATTCTACTCGTATACACTTTATTTCAAACTTGACTTACATTATCCATTATTAAAATTTATTTAGAATTTTCTTATTATTGGTTATACTTGATCCAATTGCAGCAATACTATTCTGCCAAAATGAAAAAGATACCGTTCCCCTGTCCGCTTATATGTTCAGTAAAATAACCTTATTAAATTGATTGCTTCTTTTTAGATCGAGCCGCAGTGCAAGGCCGTGATATCCGAAGTGATCGCCGGAGAGCCCAAGGCCGTTGAGGCTCAGCTATCGAGGGCCAAGGCTCTCCACAACGAGATGCTGGCTCAGAGTAGACTCATCGACAATGCCAAGGACGTAAGTTGAAACCTATTTCTTCACATCATAAAATCACTTGATTTCTCAACTTTAATTAGCTTCTTCGCTTATTACTTACGTATGAATGGAAAAAGAAGGATGAAACAACAGAAAATAGAACAGAAAATCCACCAGAGAAGGCAACGGGAAACTATTCTGGTTATATTTTTTACCAGGAAATTACTATAATATCAAAAGAGTTTACCAGAGTGATTGCCAACGTTGGGGGGACCTGACAGGGCACTTTAAGAAGAAGAAGGTCATGTTAGAAGTCAGAGGAATCGATGTGCGTGTATGACTCGTTGTATGAATGTGGAGGAAGCTAGAGAGGTTTACCAGGATAGAGTAGTGTGGTGGTCCATTCTCTCTGCCTACCTCTGCAGAGAAACGGCATGATAGTTTGTTTGTTTGTTTGTTAAATGTCGGCCATGAGGAGTTAAATGTCGGCCATGAGAGGCCAAGAGTAAGATATTGGGTGAAGGTCTATTCTATCTGCTTCCACCTTCGGCAGATGGTGTATAGTTAGTTGTTTTTTTTTTTTCATGAAAAATAAAAGTGTATATAACATTTGTCAAATTTCCAGGCATGCAACCAGCTGCTTTCGACTCTGGAAGGCTATCTGACTCCAGCGGAGATCCGCAGTTTGGAGGTGCCGGTTCTGGAGCTCGAGAGCAAGTACACGGAGCTGAGCGGCGCCCTGGGCCAGCAGTGCGGCCTTCTGGAGGGCGCCCTTCTCCAGAGTCAAGGTCTTCAAGACGCCCTGGAGACACAAGCCGCCTGGATCAACCAGGCTGAGAACCTCTTCAAGTAAGCCCCTGCCACTTATTTATTTATTTAACCGCCCTACCTTTGGGTTATTTTTCGAGAAACGTGCAAAAACAAACAGGTTTTTTATTAATATAATTTAATTATATATTAATTTTATTTTTTTAAATTACGAAACGTCAAATACTCAGCCCCACGCTTCGTCTGCCCCTTGTAAAACTATCATATTTATGAAGACTTGTACTCGAGTGTTGTTGGCACACGCGCGTATCCCCAACAGTTTGTACATTTTAGGTACATTAATTTTTCTCAAGCGCGTACGTGATACGGGATAGCGCAGAATGGTACAGTCACAGTGAACGTATCATGTACGTTCAAATACCTAGGGTGGTTAATAACATTCCAATTATCGCATCATTAGAGCATTCCTTGAATTTTTGCGAGCTGAACATATGGAGTTGATGATTTTACTTTTTGGTTTTCCAGGTCGCAATTCAAGCCGGCGTCTCTGATCCGCGAGCGACTGGACGAGCAACTCCGCGAACACAAGATCAGCGCAGCCGACCTCACGGCTCACCGCCCCTCGCTGGAGAAGCTGGCTTCGAGCGCCAAGGCACTCATGGCCACGGCTTCCAACGCCCGACTCGCTGGCAAGATAGACCAGAGGATGAAGGATGTGTACAGCAGGTAATTTTTTTTTTCTATACGATATTAAATTTACAATACAATTAGCGGTCTTTATTCTTCATTCTTCAGCGGAATTCTTTACACAATGTTGAAATACTCATTTTGCAATAATTGTAATTAATTTTTTTTCAGGTATGAGAAACTCCTGGAGAAGACCACGAAACGCGGAGAGTTCTTGGACGAGGTGTCCTCGGAACTCCATCACTTCTCCAGCCAGGCGGCCCAGGCCGAACAGTGGTGCGCCAAGCTCATCGAGAGAGCCAATTCTTCCGAACTCGGCCGTCTCTCGCCCGAGGAGTGCCAGATCAAGATGGATCAGCTCGCTGATGAGAGGTATGAAATTGCGCCATTTCACTGCTTCCTTTTTTACGCTTTGTCAATTCTTATTATCTTGATTAATACTGGCATCACCAGAGATCAATCAAACCCCTGATTGCCGGCGATGGCAATATGATTGTCACACTGTCTTCTGTAGAATTATTATTATGTTGTTGAATCACTCTTTCATCATGACAGCATGAGCCAAATCGATGTAAAGGGTATTATTATAGCTATCATAGTGATTCTCGTGACATGTGATAGGTAACTAATCTATCGCCATTTTATTGTCACGTGAATTCTACACCAGACCAAAGACAGTGACAATCACACTGCTCTCACCGGGAATCGAACCTGGAATCTTGTAAAGAGCAATTCAACAAAATAATAATAAATGTCGCCGACGTAAGGAGTCAGAAATCAATGTGCATTACCTGATGTAAGAGGAATTGAGAGAAATATGTCAAGAATGAACAGTGTGGTGGTCTATATTTTCTGCCTATCCTGCCTAAATTGATTAATATTTTTAAATCTTCTTTGTCTTCTTTTTATCCTGTCACACCTACGTGGTGCATAGGGCCTCAAGGAACCTTCTCCACCCGACTATCGCATGCCTGATGCCTAGCATCATCCCAAGTGAGGCCTGCTGCCTTAACCTCGTCCTGCAGGGCTCTTCTCCAGGTGGCGCTAGGTCTGCCTCTCTTCCTCTTTCTCCCCATAGAACACCAGTCTAGTGCGCCCTGAGCGATGCAGGTTGGGTTCCGTCTCAGAGTGTGACTGATCTACTGCCATTTGCGTCTAGCGACTTGTTCTCTAATTGGCTTTTCACCTGCTATGGTCCAGAGAACGGCATTTGACACTGTTTGGGGTCAATAGATCTTGAATATTGAGCGAAAGAACCTATTTTTAAACACCTGGAGTTTTCCAATAACGTCCGCGGTAGATTTTCAAGTCTCACATCCGTACAGCAGTACGCTTTTAACGCTACTGCTGAATATTTGGAGCTTGAGCTTTCTCGAAATGATACTGGAATGCCATACAGGGCGTAGCATAGGGAAAGCTCCCCTTGCCTTGTTGAGTCTGTTGGCTACATCTTCTTCCGTACCTCCCGAGCCTGCTAATATTTTTATATTTTTTTTGTTTGGCAGGGAATCCAGGAGACAGCTGGTAGAGGAATGCCTCAGAAGCGGCAAGCTGCTCATCAGCAAGAAGGACGTGACAGACACGCAGGTGATCAGGGACCGTATGAAAGGGCTGGAGGTGCAGTGGAAGGACCTGCTCACATCCATGGACGAGAAGCAGAAGCTGTCCAAGCAGAGGGCCGACCAGCTCAACCAATACGAGAAGCTGAGGACACAGGTAGGTCACAAGAATTACCCATGATGGAAGTGTAGGGAATATCTCTTTCGGAAAAAATTGCTTTCGAATAATTGCGTAGATTTTCATGGTTGGTAGCTATATGTTTTTTTGGGATCTTGGGAAAATCTGTGTATCTCGTCTTTCTGGACAAACATTTCGGAGATAGTTGCAGTCTCCATCTTCAGGGTGGTTTTAAATGTATGCCGATTAAAACATGGCATTACAGAATTAATGAAATTTTTTAATGTTGGCCGCAAATTGTAAATTGGGCATGATCTATGATTGTTGAGGATGCAATAAAAATTGTCATTTTATTTGTCCTTATGTGTAATTTGACCGTTTACCCGCGCCAGGTGGTCAACTGGCTGAACGCGATCGAGGAGAAGGTGAACCGTCTGCAGCCCGTGGCCGTGGAGATGGAAGTCCTCAAGAGCCAGCAGGACGAGCTGCGGCCACTCAGCAAGGAGTACCGCGACTACGGACACCAGATTGACAAGGTATTTTAACTTTTGACAACTAAAAATCTAATTGACCCTTACCACTCCATTATTTTATTATTGTTTGTCAGCCAACTCTAATTTAAATAATGTCAAAATATTAATTTATTGATAGGCAGGTACAAAAAAATCGTTAAAAATTCATTTGTAATGATTCATTCTTCAAATAAAAAACAATTTATAAAAAACATTATGGACTACTTATAGTTTTGCATAGTATGGTACTTTTAAAACAATCTCCAGGATGGAGACCAGCTTTTCTGGAACAGGTCTCACAAAACCACACTGTTTCCCGTCTTCCCCCTGGAATCTTTCTGTTACTGCACACAGTACAGTCTTTAGAACCTTTGTCCAGTTTCGCAATGAAGTGGGGCTTGTACTCTAATCGCTCCTCTGCATGACGTATCACGTGAAGTTCCCGCCATTTTAGGTTATGTGAATTTGCAAGGATTATTTTATAGTTAAATAAAAACGGAAAACAGTCATCAAATCTTATTAAAACGTGAAATTAAATGTTTTTTTAACGAATAATCACAAGAATCAATGACACGTGTAAAATTTTGCGCGCGAAAATCCACCGCGCGCGCAATTCTTATCTTGTCGGCCACCAGCCAACAACTGAGTTGTAGCGTCCATATAGCCATGTCTGCTGGCATTCGACAACAGGAGTGGTAAGGGTTAAAAATGTATAATTGATATATTTCAACGTTTCATGATCTTTCTAGGTAAGCATTTTTTTAAACTGTTAACTGGGTGTATTTATAATCCATGAATTCTGATAGAACTAAATCTATACGATCCGCAGAGCAACGGGGCATATCTTATTTTATGCAAACTGCTGCACAGAGGCGCTTCGAATTTCTCCTGTATTGAAGGCGATTCGTCTTCTAAACGAATTGGCAACGAAGATAGACCTCTTTGGATGCAGTTAGCGAATTCATGAATACCCTTACGATAAGTGCAACAAAGAAATGACTTTCATATTTCTATTCACGTGGTTCTAAGCATATTTCCTCGTATTCAACAAAATAATAATAATAATAAAATAACATTACTTTTAATTAATTAATATGAATGAAAACATCTGTCTTCTAGGAGTTTTATTATATTTTAGATGGAATGACCTGTTTCCCCCTGTCATAATAAAACTCTAACTAAAATATAATAAAACTCCTAGAAGACAGATGCTTTCATTCATATTAATTATTTAATATGGAGTTTTACATCATTGTTCAAGAAACAAAACTTTTTTTTGATGGAGGAAGTTTCATTTCGATGTGTGTTTTCAGGTCAACGAAGTGGGATCCATATACGACTCTCTTCTCCGTGGAGACAGGCCCGACAGCCCTCACCGTAAGCGGTCCAGCCAGGCAGCTTACAGTCCCACCAAGCGGCCATCGCAGGCGTCTCGTAAGTTTACAATTATATTTGTAAAATTATCACTTCCAAGATTCACCCGCATCCAAACAAATCAAATCAGTTTGGTTACTCAAAAGACATTGCAAACATATTTTAAGTTTAAGGTATCTATTTGAGACGGGTAAAATACTGCAAACGTGTGAGAGATGATTCGTCTTTAGGAAGACAACATACTCTCAAAAGTCAAAAATATTTATCTATTGAACGTACTTTCACTAATATGAATGATGCCGATTTCCGAGACGATCATCATTCTTCATCACCATTCCTGCGCCTGGCAGATAGAACGCTCTGTGCTGGCTTTGTCAGAGATATCTGTCGGGACCAAAAAGACTCACCCTCTCCAACATGACTGAGTTCTCAAAATATTTCCTGATTGATTTAAAGAAATCATCATTAGGAAGTTTCCGTCACTCCTGGATGTAGGCTTCCTACATATGTTTCCATGTCTGTTGATTCTGGATAACACGAATCCATGTTGTACCGTCTCTCTAATGTCACTCCTCCATTGAAGTTGGAATATCTTGGGTTTTGGATCATAGTCCTAGGACGCCAGCAAAGGAAGCGTTTTGTTTATTTTTTTTTGTATTTTCTTTATAGTTCGAGGAGACGGTAGGTCACCATCGCCGACCAAGACAGGCCTTGGACTTGTGAGCCCCATCAGCGCCGCCTCTGGTTCCAGCGGATTCTCTTCCAGAAGATCCAGCCAGGATGGCTTCCACCTAGAAGGTAACTTTTCGATTTTTGTTCATACGCTTTGTTTATTGTTGATTGCGTCATATGTATTTCACTTGACGACAAATTGAAATTTAAAATGTATGTGTTGCAGAACTGTCACCAGTGCAGCAGCAACTCTCAGAGATCAACAACCGCTACAATCTGCTTGGCGTGAAGCTGTCTGATCGTCAAAGCGAGCTGGACACGGTCCGAGAGGAGGTCCGCAAGCATCTGGACAGCCTCAAGAATCTCTCCCTCTTCCTGGACAAGGTTAGCATTCTAGTCTTGTTTATCCTTCTTCTCCTTCTCGTTTATGTTGATCTTTTCAAATTAAATCAGTTTATTAACTCAAAAGACATTACAAACAGCAAAATGTTTAAGGCATCTATTGAGCACAGGTAAAATATTATAAAAATACAACATAATACCAGGAATGCATTAGAGATGGTTCGACATTAGGAAGACAAGATACTTTCTAAAGTCAAAAGTATTTGTCCCCTGAATGTACCTTCACTAATATGAAAGACGTCGATCTCCGAGAAGATGCGTTCAGCAGACTAATTGCTCTTCCCACCGGTGTCACCAGAGGCAGATTGGTTCTGGTGGTTTGTAGGTAAAACAATCTGTGCTGTAGCTGTCGGAGAAATCTATCAGGGACAAAAAGACCTCTAGCACGGCCGAGTTCTCGAAATATCCCCTAATTAATTTAAAGAAATGGGTAATGAGATGCCCATCTCTTCGAAGTTGTAAAGAATTGGTTCCGAGCATTCCTTAAAGAAATGCCGTGGGATAGAGCCACGGATAACTACCATACTCCCTCATGTAGAGATACCTCAGAAAATTTTTCTGAACCCTCTCCATCTTAAATCTTGCGACCTGCTTAGAAATTTGATCCTGTGATGAAGACATCCAGCTTTCTATCAAACTCTTCGTTGGGTGTTCTATCTATAAGGGTTCTACCCATGATAGGTTGCAATGCTTTAATTTCTACTGCTCTTAGGAGATGTTTGGATCTGACAGTGTCTGCTCTTGCTTCGATTCCGTAAGTCATTATTTTTTTAATTTCATTAATTTAACGTAACTTAATTGTTTCTAGGTCCAGAGACAGTTGCCGAAGGATGCAGTCCCCAACACGAAGGAAGAGGCGGATAAGACTAACAAGCAAGTCCGCGCCGTTCTTGAAGATATGTATGAGAAACAGAGCCTTCTGGACTCCACCAAGAGTCAGGTACTAAACCAATGTTTAATTCAATCAAATTTAACAAGCATTTTCAATGGAGTTGTCCTATCGAAGGGATCTTTAATAAACTTATTTATATGTCTGAAAGAAATAATGGTTTACCTAAGACCGAGTGTTAGTTAATGAATTTTTTTAATATGAAACCAGGTGAAGGAATTGCTCCGTCGCAAGGCTGGAGTAATTGGAGCTGACCGTCTTCAGGACGAGATGGAAGATGTCGCCAACAGATGGAAGAAACTCAATGATGCATGCAAAGACAAGTAAGTACAGACGACAAAAAATTATTATGGGCTATAAAATTATTTTTACATTTTTAAATTTCAAAGTCATAACCATAACAGATCAATCTAATTTGTTTTTAAGTAAGTGATTGAATCAAAATTAAGATTTTAGAGATAAATGCTAGCCTCACTATCACGGAAAATGTCCACATCTGAAGTGATTCAGTTTAAATCAAATTTTACAAATAGATTTATAGTTTTTTTTATATATGGCACAGCAGGTAAAATACTAGAAAAGTGTGAGAGATGGTTTCACTTTAGGAAGACAAGATACTCTAAGTCAAGAATCACATGAAAGACACCGATCTCCGTGATGATCAAGTTCAGATAGCTACCATACTCCCTCATGTAGAGTTACCTCAGATTTTTTTTCTGAATCCTTTCCAGCATAAGGGAATATCTCGCTTCATGCGGACTCCATATCATCAAACCTCTCTTGAGTCTGCTCCGATCTAATAAATTGTATAATATTATTAACTGGGGTCACAATATTAGAAGTATTATTGTCCTGCCCACGGGCATTGCCTTAGGTAGATTGGTTCTGCACAGTGGCAGGTGAAACAATTTCAATTTATTTATTTTTTAAATCATAAACATTACAGTAAATAACTAAAGCGCTGTTGACTATACAATACAAAAAAAGACAAAAAAATATTTTTATCACAATATACAATTATGAAATTTAAAATATACAATGTAAGCAATTGACATAAACACAAAAAATACAAGATAATTAAAAAATTAAGAACAATGGAAGAAAATATCAAGTTTATACATTATGTAAGAGATAGATGTTTTCTGGGGGTAGCCTCACTATCGTAGAAGATGTCCACATCCGAAGAGATGCGGTTTAGAAGGATTATTGCCCTGCCCACGGGCATTAACTTAGGTAGATTGGTTCTACACAGTGGCAGGTGAAATAATCTATGTTGCCTTTGTCGCAGATAATTGTCAGGGACAAACAAAGTCAAGTCATTCAAAATATCAGAGTTATGTATTCTACCACGAATCAGTTGAAAAAAAATGAACACCCAAATGGATAGTTCGTCTGATTTCGAATCATATATTTAAATCTGTCTGTTCTAATATCATTGTCTTCTCAGGATAAGGATGATGGAGGAGATGAAGGACTTCCTGGACACGCATGACAGCCTGGTGTCCTGGCTGGGAGCCAAGGACCGCATGATGGCGGCCCTGGGACCCATCTCCTCCGACTCCAGGATGGTGCAGACACAAGTGCAGCAGGTAACTGGACAATATACCGAGCTTGTTGATCAAAGAATAATGCATACATTATGTGGAGACCCATATAGCCATTTGTATGACTTATTTTTAGATTGGCCTTGCTATGCCCCAGAGAACGGCATTGCCACCGTGGAGACACCTATTTATACTTTTTAAATATTAATCTAAATGTGTTTATATAATGCACAATGGTGTTTTTCTACCGACCCTTATGTATGGAAGCGAAACATGGAACTGGCAAAAGAAGGATGAAAGTAGAATAAATGCAGTAGAAATGAGATCTCTTAGACGAATGTACGGATACTCTGTGTATGATAGAGTGTCGAATGAAAATATATGAAAGTGAATGCGGTGCGAATGATGGTGTTATGAACAAAATAATGAAAGTATCATTAAGATGGTTTGGACATATGGAAAGAATGAATGAAGAAAGAATGGTAAAAAAATTATACGTTAACGGTGTAAATGGAACCAGAAATAGAGGGAGACCAAGGAAAACGTGACACGCTCAAATAAATCAAATATTGAATGTCGGTCATGTCAGGAGTCAGAGAAATTGACGCGCGTGCATGACACGATGTATATGTTGAGGAAGCGAGAGAAATATGTCAGGAAAGAAAAGTGTGGCAGTCCATTCTTTCTGCCTACCCCTTCGGAGAGACAGCGTAATGGTTAGTTAGTTTTTTTATATATTTTTAGGGGTCGTTTTTTAATGGTACTTCTCTCCTTTCAGGTGCAAGTGCTGCGCGAGGAGTTGAGGACACAGCAGCCGCAGCTGTCCCACCTGGAGGAGGTGGGCGCCTCCGTTCTGGAGAGGCTAGAGCCTCGTTCCCCAGATCACACCCGCGTGGCAGGAAAACTCTCGCAACTCCAAGAGAGATGGGCCGACCTACTCCGCAGGTAATGAACCAATCTGAATTATTTTTTTAAGGAACCCACAGCTTGACAAATCCCCAGACTAACTGCCTTTTTTTGAGGACTACCAATTTTTCTAAATAAATCATATATTAAATGTCGACCATGTGAGGAGTCGGAGAAATCGACGTGCATGCATGACACGATGTATGAATGTTGAGGAAGCTAGAGAAGTATGTCAAGAAGGAACAGTGTGAAGGTCTATTATTTAGTTAGTTAACAAATTTTCTTTTGAATACCAGATAATAATAATAATAATAATATGCTAACTTTTAAAGCGCCGTTTTTGTGATGTAATCACCTCAAGGGCGCATTAAGACGTGTTTTAAATCTAAAAATCTAAATGTGACCGCTTAACAGATGTAACAGATGATTTGTTTTCTTTGATAGACTAGTATAAATTTAAGAAAAATCTATTATTTTTGATAAATCCATTCGTAATGCATAATGTAGTTCTACTACCGACCCTTATGTATACAAGTAAAGCTTGGAGTTGACAGAAAGATGAGATCACTATAAAAATCTACAGGAAAACATTTTATGATAGAATACAGAATGAAGAAGAATGAAAGGAAAAGAAGCTAGATGCATCCTAAAAAAGTTATGAAAGAGTCACTACGATGATTTGGACATATAGAACAAATGGATGAGGACAAAATGATTAGGAAGACATATGTAAGTAGTGAAAATGAAAAAAGAAGACATAGCATGACCAAATTAATTAATTACTGAAAGGTGGCCATGTTGGAAGTCCGAACAATCTACTAGTGAGTGTGTCATGGTGTGTGAATGTAGAAGGGGCATGAGAGTTATGTCAGATTAGAACAATGTGGCGATCCTCTTCTCTCTGTCTACCCCTCCAGAGAAATGGCGTGATGATTAGTCAGTTTTTTTTTATATGGCCGAACCATAGAGGGCTCCATCCGTTTACCCAAAGCTGTTATAGGCGCAGCGGGGCCTTTCGTCGGCTTCACTCGTGCACTCCCTAGGCCCGTCGCCCGTCCATGCAGGGACTTACATTAAAAAAAAATATATATGTATATTTGCAACCAAGGGTGACCCAGACCACATTTAAGCTACGCTACTTTCCCTCGATGTCCTGCTGTACAAAATACACAATTGATACATAAATACCATATGTTAGAGAAAGACGACCTTCGTGGCAGAGTGGTAAGAGCTCTGATTCCCATTCCGAAGGTTCTGGGTTCGATTCCCGGCGATGGCAGTGTGATTGTCACACTATCTTTGGTCTGGCGTAGAATTCTCGTGACAATAAAATGGCGATAGATTGGCTACCTGTCACATGTCACGAGAATCAATATATATCAGCTTAAAAACAAATTGTATACTGTAATTGGGTTCAAGCGACCTGTTGTATACATAAAAAAAAAAATAAAAAAAATAAAAAAAAAAAAATAATAAAAAAAAAAAAAAAAAAAAGAAAAAAAAAATAATGCACAGCAGGAGGCACAGGAGGAAGGGAGGAGACAAAATGCAGGATGGGGGAAATAAGGAAATTTATTTAATATGTGGAATAGGGAAGGTAACATAGGAAGTTTATACTATATACAATATATATTTAAGAGAAGAAAAATAATGCAATTGAGCCAAGGAGAGGGACGAGGTTCAGCATTGAGGGGCAGTCTCCTCTCTCCCCAGCAAGAAAATCGGCACCCCCTCAATGGGGTTAATAGTCGGTTATAAATCCATTCTTCAATAGATAATAAAACTTTTGTGTAACTCCCCCGCAGATTGGACGAGAGAGCAGAGTCTCTTGGAGCCGCAGCCGACACGTCCAGAGAGTTTGACGCCGGCCTCAGCAGGCTGAGAGACGCCCTGCAGAACATCTCTGACAACCTCGATGACCTGCCGCTGGAGAAGGATTCCGAAGAGCAGCTCAGGAAGATCGAGGTAAAATAAATAACATGTTTATTCTATTTTTTTATTTAATATAATTCTATTATCAACTGTTAAATTAAAAAATATTGTTTTATATATCACAATTGTATTTTTATTTTACGCGACAGCTGTTTCATCAACCAATGTTGACATCATCAGGTGTTACAAATGTCAAATTTTCATGATTTTTCGAACCTATACGTGTATTTGAAAAATCACGAAAATTTGACATTTGATATATTATTGTAACACCTGATGATGTCAACTAGGTTGACGAAACAGCTGTCGCATAAAATAAAATACAATTGTGATACATAAAACAAAGTTTTTTAATTGAACAGTTTATGTTAAAGTATCGCAGTGTTTCGGCCAAAACAATGGACAGTTAGATTTAGTATTGAGATGATTTTAAAGAAATTTGTTTGGTGATGCCATTTAGAACCTGGAGAGGCAGCTGGAAGGCCAGCGCCCGCTGCTGGCGGAGTTGGAGGCCCGCGGCGCAGCCCTATGCGAGGTCCTCACGGACCCGGCCTGCCGCCAGGACATCCAGGGCAAGCTGGCGCAGGTGGGGCGCCAGTACACCAACCTTCAGAGGAAGTTGGACCACAGGAAGGCCGAGCAGGAGGGCGCCCTCAGGTACACGGAAACACTAACTCTAATACAAGTTGTCTCGACTGTCTTTGACTGCCACACCAAAGGTTCCGGGTTCAATTCCCAGCGATAGCAGTGTGATTGTCATACTCTCTTTGGTCTGGAAGAATTCCCGTAACAATAAAATGGTGATAGATTAGCTACCTATTACATGTCACGAGAATCAATATGATAGCTTTACACTAATAGCTGTAATGATGCAAAAAGTGATTCAACAAAATATAATAATAAAATAAAGTTTATGTGTAGTGGATTGATTAAAAAAAGTAAGTCTTTTTTCGAAAACATGTTTATTAATTATTAAAGTACTTAAAATGAATATCGTCCAAATGTAAACCCTCGTGTTCGCAGCACTCATTTAGTCAAACAGTAAAATTTCTTATGACGGCTCGGTTGACTGATAATCGAGAGACTGATTAACAATGTTCCCATCAAACGTAAGAGGAATAGCCACAAGAGCTGAACCTCTGTAAGCCAGAAGAGGTTTTGATTCAAAATTTCTTACGCAAGCCGGGCTTCTGGGCTTCTATGGGAATACCGCCACTGGATGTAACATGTACTAATTAAAATTTAAATCAAATTAGTTTATCATTTATATTAGGCATCTATTGAGAACTGGTAAAATATAATATGTAATACCAGGAACGCATGAGAGATGGTTTGACTTTAGGACGACAATCTATTTTACACAAATTAATATTTGCCAAAGTTTACCCCTATATTATATCAGAACAACGTGGATTCAGGAAGGGGCGCTCTACTGAAACTAATCTCATGGCATTTACAGAGGACCAGGGATATTTTCTTACTGTAGTATGTAACATATTAAGCCTATTTAATTTTTGGCTTAACCCAACCTAACCTTACTTCACCGATTGTTGCAGGGACGGACGTCAGCTGGAAGAGAGCGTGGCCCGCACCCTGGGCTGGCTGCAAGGGGAGCTCGGAGAGCTGGCCGGCCGCCTGCTGGTCTCTGCAGACAAGGAGAAGCTCCGGCAGCAGCTGGAGAAGCACGGCCCCGCCTACCGAGAGGCCATGGCTAAGGAGCACGAGGTCATCATGCTGCTCAACAAGGGTGGGTCATCGCTTGCTAGTTTATGAAGACTTATGGAATAATTATAGTAGAAATATATCCACTAAAACAAAGATGGCAGTACATAATGGAGTTTCTACTATCAACTTGGAATTGGCAACTTCTTCTCAGTAGTATTCCTCATAACCCGATGATCGCCGTAAGCACACATGTTCGCTCTACGTAGACGATCGCCATAAGCGCAGCTGTGTGCGCTTCGCAATATTCAAAAGATGTCTTTCAAAATTAATTCTGATTTTCTCACAACGACATCTATGAATATTTTAAAATATTAACAAACCAAAAGGGATCAATATTTTTGGATAGTTTTCAGGAGTTTCTTCAGTGTAATGGTGGAATTAATGTATATAAAATCTTAAAACTGATTAAAATGTCTTTGGTATGTTGTTGCACAGGCCGCGAGATGGAGAACCGGCCGGCACATCCCAATTTGCGCAAGGAGCTCGACAGGATCCAGCAGCAATGGGAGAAGCTTCGCAGAGAGGTCATGGACCGCCAGACCAGACTGCAGACCGCCATGGTAAAGAAAAGCCTTGAAATCATTAATTAATCGATGGCAGTACATCAACTTCATATTTCTGAAGATTCAGAGGATTATTTGTTAATACTTTTATTATTATAAAAAGAGTTCACTTCTTCTTCTTCTCTCTAACCATCTCTCCAATGCTGGATGTAGACCTCTTCAAATAGTCTCCATTTTTTTCCTTTCTTGCATGACTCTTATCTATATTCTTACCCCGACTGGAATTTTGACATCAGTCCATCTTTTTGGGGTCAACCGATACCTTTTTTTCCTTCCCACGGTCTCCACATCAAGACTCTGGGTGTCTGTCCATGAGATCCTATGTCCAGCAAAGAGTTCAATATATTGTTTCATTTATTTATAAGAAAAGTAAATTTCATTTGAGCATTTATTTTTCTATGAAGGGCGCCATGTGTCGAAAATGTGGAGTGAAGTAATTTGATTATATGTTTGCCGATGCTAAATGTTTTGATTACCAGGAACACTGCAAGAAGTTGGGCAAGGCTCAAGAGCAATTCCTGCCGTGGCTGTCGCAGGCTGAAGACCGACTGGACAAGTTGGCGCCAGCTGCCTTCAAGAAGAAGCAGATCGAGAAGCAGCTGAGGGAGCTACAGCAGATCAGAAACGACGTTTGGAAGAAGTACGGCTTCTATAACTCCTTTTTTATTATTATTTCAATAACAATTTTTAGTTGACTGTATGTGAGATGATTGATTGAAATTTTTTTTAAAGGTCCGGTGAATATGAGAACAACCGCACACTGGGTGAGACATTTGTCTCGGCTTGCGATGTCGACCAAGACATTGTTAAGAGCCAACTCAACGAACTGAAGAGCAGATGGGATAAATTAAACAACGGTTAGTTATTTATTTTTATCAAACTCACACAGTTACTTTAACTGATATCAAACTCATGTTGTTACTTTAACTGATATCAAACTCATATTGTTACTTTATTTGATTTCAAACTCATGTTGTTACTTTATTTGAGTTCAAACTCATGTTGTTACTTTATTTGATTTCAAACTCATATTGTTACTTTAATTGATATTAAACTTATGTTGTTACTTTATTTGATTTCAAACTCATGTTGTTACTTTAAATAATATTCTATATTTAATTTCAAATTATTTAACAATTTCACTCATTCAGATCTGATGGAGAAATTGGATTGGTTGGAAAACACCTCTCACCGCCTTGCCGACTTCACCGACCAATCGAGAGACATCGAGCACGCGCTCAGAAGATGCGAAGACAGGTGAGACAAACCTTTTATATGTAATTAAGTCATTAAATACAAGTTTATGCCTGATTAAAATTTTTTACATGATTATTTATTAAACAGAAATCAGCTTAATGTATTATTTAATATTAAAACAAACACACATACACTGAATGATTGAGAATGTATACACTAACAACGTGAATGGATGGCCGTTCACAATAGAATTCTGGTTCTAACCCTAAAACCTATTACAAACCAAAATCTAAGCTAAGTTAGTTTAGCTCTTGGTACATAACCGGCTTTATGTATGGAAATTAGGCATGGATCCGGCAGAAGATGGATGAAAACAGAATAAATCTCAACCATGTTAGAAGTGGGAAGAATCAAAGGATAGAATCTGGCGGTCCTTTCTCTTTGGCTATCCTTCCATAGAAGCGGGTGTGATGGTTTGCTTGTTTTATAATACTGTTGTATTCCTATAGATTGGGGGCTGCTGAAACGGCTCCCGCTGACAGGAGACTCCTGGACACTGTCGGACAAATCGCTGAAGAGGCCGCGCTACTCGAAATTCCCGTCAAGGTAAATATTACTCCCTGATTTTAACTCTTTGCACACTAACGTATCACTTGGATATTCCTAGAACTATCACGATGCTGATATCTACAAGAATTTCTCAAAAATAAAATTGTATTTCATAAAAAACATCGATATGAAATTTTATGTTTTTGTTTTTGTTTACTGTTTTTGTTTTTATAAACGAGGATTTGTTTTCATATTGTAGAGAATAATCTGTTCTGTCTATATAGTCCAATAAATCATGCCATAATGCTATAATTTGTCATTTAATTGCGTACATAGGTATTTGAAAATATGTACCGCGTAGGGGTATAGATAAAACGGAGCAAATTAACGCGTGGAAAGATTAAACCAATTTATAATAATTAAATAAGAGCATGTTTTTACAACAATAATCTAAACCTGAAACTTTGACAATGAGTGGTTAAATGCAATATATGGTATATTCTACTGTATGGCTGTGAAACTTGGATTCTAAAAGTGAATGTAATGAATCGGTTGAAGGCGTTTGAGATGTGGATATAGTGTAGATGTATCTCTTTCGGCTGATAATCATTAGCAAGGTAAAGAGACAGTAGGAAGTTCGGAGAATGCAATTGTCCTGGCTGCGAAATACAAGGTATTGGACAGGAATGAGGAGAGATGAGGACCTGTTCCAAATAGCGCAGGATAGAGATGCTTACACTGCAGTGATCGCCAAAATTGGGGAAGCCTGACACGACACCACAAGAAGAAAATTATAAATAATTATGTTTTACATATTAAATTAATTTTATCTTTGTGATTCACTCGCAGAACCTTCGAACAACGGCTGAAGCCCTCTCTGACGCTGCTCGTTCCGCCGGTGCCGATGCTCAAAGTCTCCTCGACGAAGCTGATGCATTCAAGGAGCGTCTGACGGACCTCAACTCGCGTCTTGGTGACGTCAAGGGCAAACTACACACGGCGACGACTGCCGTTGCCCAATTCAACGTGAGTACTTTTTTTATATCTTTAGTATATAAAAGCGAAGTCGATAAAATACATTAGGTGTTCTAAAATGTTTTCTTAAAGTGAATCGAGTCTCTCGGCCTAAGGCAGTAATTAAATATGTATATTTTTCATTTAATTCGGCCTGCATGGCAGAGTCCCAGGTTCAATTCCTGGCGATGACGGTGGGAAAGAAAAAAAATTATCACGCTGTCTTTCGTCTTGTAGAATATACGGGACAATAAAATGGCGATAGACTATCTAGGCTTTTGAGATGTGGTCCTATAGAAGACTATTAGGAATTTTCTGGAGAGACCACATTACAAATGAAAAGGTCCTCCAAAGAATCGAAGGAGGAAGGCACCTTCTCAGGACCTTGTCCGAAAGGCGTGCGAGATGGATCGGCCAATGTAATACGACGGAGGGAGGGTACGACCGAGGGGACAAACTCTAGGGGTCGCCCACGCCAAGAGTACCTGGAGGACCTGTTGGTGGACGTACGCTGCTCATCATATGCACATTTCAAAAGAGCCGCACAAGACAGGGAAGAATGGAAGAGAAGAATAGAGGAAATTGCTGCAAACCAATCCCAGGATTGAAACCAGAGAGAGAGACTAGCTACCTATCACATGTCATCAGAATTCATAGCTAAAAAATTGTGTACACTAATTGGGTTCAAATAATCTGTTGTATACAAAAATGTGGAATGCTACGGGAAACTACTACATTAAAGAGGCCCAAGTGTGTCAAGAACCAGCAAAGATGTTAATAAATCTTGCTGCAAACCAATCCATATGATTGAAACTTTAAAATATATTTGTTTTTCACTATTCTAGGAACAAGTGAAGGGTCTTTCGACTGACCTGTCCAACCTGGAGCGCGACCTGGAATCCATGAAGCCAGCCGGAAGGGACATCAAGGTCGTTCGCCAGCAACTGGATGACCTCAACCGCTTCTACAAGAAGTTGGAAGACGCCTCGCACAATGTCAACGAGACGCAAAAGACAGCCGAGTCCCTCGTGGACAGCGGCGTGGCATCTGACGCCACTCAGATCAGAGACCAGGTGAGGTTAGGTTAGGTTAGGTGAAGGCGGGCAAAAGTGAGAGGATTTGAATCCTTAACCTTTCCCTTACGGTGCTAAAATAAAAACGCGCGTTCCTGTGTTGGGTAGTCAGTACCCGATCAAAAATTAGCGATTTTAAATCAGAAAAGTAAAAAAATTCATAGCTAATCCCCTTAATTAATTATAATTGAAGTAAAAAATTATAATCATTCAGATTTATTTGCTGAAAACATTAAAAAATCATCTGTCAACGCTCACAGAACGGGCACTGATCCACTCTGGTTGCAAGCCCGAGAGTTACTGCCGGCGGCAGTGAGAACATTGAGCTCCTCGCGCTTCCACAGTGAAGTATGCAAGAGTGAGATGCGAATGTAGTGTCGTACACTCGCGCACACAGTTTATACGCAAATTTGTTTCCGATATTCACAAAATACCTCCGATGTACCTGATAAATTCTGATTATTATTTTTTAAATCAAAGCGTAAATATATTATGGAGGAATACCTAAAATCTTAACCTCGTATTTATTATATTTATAGAGATATTGATGGTTATTAGAAGCAACGTGTAGAAGATACCCATAACAGGGAAGGGAGGGTTAAAAAAGATTATTAATCGAATTTGTTTTTGTTTTGTTTTTTTATGATTCGGTTTGTTGTTTTTAGGTTGATTCACTTCGCAAGCAGCTCGGCAAGTTGGACGAGAAGGCCAGAGCTAAGGAGCAAGAGTTGGATGACGCGCTCGCCAAATTGGAAACCTTCTACGGAGACTATGACAACGTCATGGGAGATCTGCAAGAAGTAAGATTTTTTGAAAGAACTGTACATGTAGCCAGCTGCAGTATCGTCCAAATGTAAACCCTCAAGTTCGCGGCACTCATTTAGTCGAACAGTAAAAATTCTTATGACGGCTCTGCAGGTAGACTCCATGAAGTCTGCCATTTTTTGATGAATGTTTATTTCAAATATGCCAGGGAAGTCGGTTTATTGGCGTAAACTTTAGATTTGAGATAATCCCGCAGTAAAAAGTCCATAAGGGTTTAATCAGGACTGTGTGGAGGCCAATTTATGTCACTTCTCCTGGAGATCAATTTGCCAGGGAAAATTTCACAAACTCATGGCAGAGACGTATTGGACTTGTGTGACGTTGCTCCGTCCTGCTGGAACCATATTCTTGGTTATAGCCAAGAAAGTTTTGCAATTCAGGCACCAAGAAGTCGTCCAACATGTCCACATAATGCTCTGAATTCAAACATAAACTTTCTTTTGGGACACCTTGTATTATCAAAATTATGAAAATACCTCAAATTAATATGTAAATGACTGCGTTGGTTTGGACATATGGAGTGCATGGATGAAGAAAGAATGGTTTAAAAAGTATACGTTAACGATGTAAATGGAGAAGGAGTCGAGGTATACCGAGAAAAACATGATATTATCAAATTAACCACATTTTAAAGGTTGGTCATGTAAGAAGCCGGAAGAATTGACGTGTGTGTATGAATGTGGAGGAAGCTAGAGAGGTATGTCAGGATAATGTGGCGATCCATTCTCTCTGCCTACCCATGTAAGAAGCCGGAAGAATCGACGTGTGTGTATGAATGTGGAGGAAGCTAGAGAGCAGTGGCGGTACTGCCATAGAAGCCTAAAAGCCCGGCTTGCGTAAGAAATTTTTAATCAAAACCTCCAAATCTAAGTAATCGTGCCCCCCCTTTGACCAACAACCCACCAAATGACCTTCCAACGATGTTTCCATCAGACGTAAGAGGAATAGCCACAAAAGCCGAACCTCTGTAAACCAGAAGAGGTTTTGAATTAAAATTTCTTACGTAAGCCGGGCTTCTGGGCTTCTATGGGAGTACAATCACTGCTAGAGAGGTGTGTCTGGATAGAGTAGTGTGGCAGTCCATTCTCTCTGCCTACCCCTGTAGAGAAAGGGCGTGATCATTTGTTGTTGTAGTTGTTACTCTGTAAATGTAATCTATTAATCTGAATTGAATCTTTGCCTCAGGTCGGAGAAATGGTGCGCAAGATGAAGCCTGTCGGCTCCGAGGTGGAGCAGATCCGTTTACAGCAGCGTGAGCTGGGCAGCGTCCGCAGGGACACCCTGGAGCCGCTGGGTGAGGCCGTCTCGAAAGCCAACCGTCTTGGCAGAGCCCTCGTGCAGAGCGCCGCTCAGAACGTGCCCACGCAGAGGCTGGAAGCCGACCTGGAGAAGATGAACGATGCCTGGAACCAGATACAAGAGAAGGTTTGTAATTATACTGATGGATTTTTAAATATTTTTTTTAAAACACATTTTCACAACACTTCTTACTACTTCAGTGACACAGACGCCCTTCCTCAGTGAAGAAATTTTTTCAATGAAATGAGATAAAATAGTTGCTTATGCACTAAATGAAAAATGAAAAGAGGGGAAGGAATTCTAGGGGTTAATGGTCATTTAGTTAGAATTATGGGACTTCTTCTTTTGGTGCCGTGCCAGGTCCCCCCAACGTTGGCAATCACTACAGCAAAGGTATTCGCCATAGTGATTCCTGGGAAAAGGTGACCAGAGTGGTTTCCCGTTGCCTTCTCTGGTCGATTTTTCTGTCGGGGTTACCTTCCCTTAGCTGGTTGGATCTGGTTTAGAGGCGCCAGAAACTCGCCTTTCATCCCCTCGTTATCTGCTGTGACCACACGGTTATGAGTGTGACCCCATTGCCCGGGGTTCGCGACAGGGACACTAACGAGTTGGACTAGTCAGTAGTGTTGCGGGTGGAATGCAGCTAGGCGTTTCGCAGCATTTTATAGAATCACACCCTCCAGCAAGATGTGACTCGCCGCGACCCTACTGACAATTCGAACCCCACCGAAATTAGGGGACAAAGGGAACAAATCAATTATTGGACTTGAATATAATTTTTTTTTGGTTTGTAATATCTTCTTTATTATTTTGCTATTATTACTTATCAGAAAGTGATGGCGAATATAGTAGAGATGCATATATCAATTAAGGAACAGGTATTACTTAGATAGATTTCTTTCAAAACCCGTCTTGAACTTAATTCATAGAGGTAAGCCAAGAGGATAGAACGCCAGACACTAGCCTGACTGACAAGCCCCTCGAGAATCTTCAATATGGAACAATTAATATGTCTTATAGGAATGACATGTTTCACCTTGCTAAGGCGTTATCAAATGACATATTCAATTGTATTGGTTATTGGCTTGTGCCAAATATTCCTCACCTTTCCTCGACTCCATTTAAACTTTCAATTGTTGATAATTTTCTATTAGCCGCTTTTAGTGCCATTGTTTTGAAATCCCATTTAAATCAATTTAATTTATATGTTTGTGCATTGCTTAGACCAACGAGCGCGAGAGGCGTCTGGACTCGGCGCTGCTGCAGAGCGGGCGTCTCCGGGAGGCGCTATCCGGCCTGGAACGCTGGCTGGCTGATACGGAGGCCATGGTGGCCGCCCAGAGGCCGCCCAGCGCTGACTACAAGGTGGTCAAGGCACAACTGCAAGAACAGAAAGTAAGTCTTTGATTTCCTAGATGAATTATTAAAACTGAAGAAAACAATTGTAAAATCTCAAACTATTTTATTCTGATATGCTTTTTTAGTTTCTAGGATATGAGTTCACATTACGATATTTGAGTTTACGTCATGATAAATAATAATATGCTAACTTTTAAAGTGCCATTTTTTGTGATGTAATCACCTCAAGGGCGCATTAAGACGTGTTTTAAATCTAAAAATCTAAATTTTCGCGATCGGTTAAAAAGTATAGTAGAACAAAGTATAAATGTTTAAATTGGGTATGAAATAGGAAAAAGATGAGTTTTCAGTTTAGATCTGAAATCTATTGGATCATTTATGACGGATATATAAGTTTACGTCATATTTGAGTTTATGTCATGATATATGAGTTTATGTCATGATATATGAGTTCACGTCATGATATTTGAGTTTACGTCTTGATATATAAGTTTATGTCATGATGTTTGAGTTTATGTCATGATATTTGAGTGAACGTTATTATATATGAGTTCATGTCATGATATTTGAGTTTATGTCATGATATATGAGTTTACGTCATGATATATGAGTTTACGTCTTGATATATAAGTTCATGTCATGATGTTTGAGTTTATGTCATGATATTTCAGTGTACGTTATGATATATGAGTTCATGTCATGATATTTGAGTTTATGTCATGATATATGAGTTTACGTCATGACATATGAGTTTACATTATGATATATGAGTTCACATCATGATATTACATTTGAGTTTACGTCATGATATGAGTTTACGTCACAATATATGAGTTCACATCATGATATTTGAGTTTATATCATGAAATATGGGTTTACGTCGTGATATACGAATTTATGTTAAGATATTTGAATTTACATCATGCTAAGCTACCAATCATTGGAGAGAAGGGGAAATATCCGCTTGGGGGTTCACTTCTTTTAAGTAATCGGCGGCCGTATTCGTAACTCGGATATCCAGAGTGACATAGGTCTATTTGTTCCTAATAATTATCATTTCGTCAGACAACATTGATTGTTTTATTTGCCAAGCTGCAGAACTAACCTGCCACGGTGGATAGAACAATCTCTTGGCCCCCTTAGAGGTCGACATATTTCGTGATAGTGGGAGTCGCCTTAGGGACGATAATTCTTTTTTTTTTTAAACTAATGATAACGTTGATTTTTAAAATAACATTATTTTTGTCTTATTTAGTTCCTCAACAAAATGCTCCTGGACCGCCAAGGCTCCATGTCCTCCCTATTCGCCATGGGAGGAGAAGTGGCTGCGGGCTGCGAACCGGCCGAGAGGAGAGCTATCGAACAGCAGCTCAAGGGGCTGGTAGGAAGATTCGAAGCCCTCACGGACGGCGCCCAAAAGAGGATGCTGGACTTGGAGCAAGCCATGAGGGTAAGCCCAATATCTTCACCTCTCGAGTAGTAAGATATTAATGACATTTACGAAACGTAATTTTTTCAGTTTGTTTAACTACATGTGGATACATTATTTAATTTTGTGTACACCAATAGATGTCGCTGGTAGTCCAAATTTTGGCACACTCTGGGAATGTTGGAGAAATTATAAATAAATATGGAACTGGCAAAAGAAGGAAGAAACTTGGCACAATCAAATCAACCAAATATTAAATGTCAGTCACGTGAGGAGTCTAAGGCATTATCAAATGTCAAATCATTTGATAATGTCTTAGAAGGGCGAAACATATCATTCCCGTAAAATATAATAAGACTTCTATAAAACTGACGTTTTCATTCGTATTATTTATTTAATATGGAGTTCATCATTGTTCAAGAAACAATAAATTAATTGTCATACTTATTTTTATAATTATTTTTCATCGTGATTTTGTATTTTGCAGGTGGCCAAACAATTCCAGGAACAACTTCAGCCGCTTCTGGAATGGCTTGGAGTCACCGAGAGGAAGGTCAAGGCTCTGGAGCTCGTGCCGACGGATGAAGAGAAAATTCAGCAGAGGATCAGAGAACACAAGGTATTTTCACTTATTTATTTATACAAAATACACAAATGAGACATAACAAACGAAAAACATTTAGGTGACTCATTTGAACACAAAACAGTGTAACAAAGATAAAATAACGACATGAAACCAAAACGTCAGTGAGGCAGTACTGTTTCTAGAATTTATAATATTTTTTTTTATGAACACTGCCTCACTGACACTGAAAATGGCCAAATCCAGGACGATTAGATTCAACGTCTGAATTGTTCTTCCTACTGGCATCACCAAAGGCAGGTTGGTTCTGCGTGACGGAGCAAAGAACAATTGATGCTGGGACATACCACCATTCACCTGTATCTTCCAGTTTATGACACGTCACTATCATCAGAGTGTATTCTCTTCATATAATACATTACGTGATTGCAAGTTAAAATCTGAATGAATTGTAATCTTGTTTCCAGGTTCTTCATGATGACATCCTGTCCAAGCGACCAGATTTTAGTGAACTGACAGAGACAGCCTCGACCCTCATGGGACTCGTGGGCGAAGATGAAGCCACAGCATTGGCAGACAGACTTCAAGCGGCTACAGACAGGTGTGTTATTTGTTGATTTTAAATTTTATTCTTTACCAATGTTATTAAATGTTTTAATATCCAAATCAAGTAACTTAAACAGTTATGTAAAAATTTAGTAGGAGTAATTGTTATCTAATGAGAATTGTGAAAAATAGGGAACAAATCATTTATTGGACTGGAAGGAAAGAAAATATTTGTTTATTTATCGTTTGATTTTCATCACGTTTGATGATACACTAGAAAAGTGAAACATGTCACTTTTATAAAAAATTCTATAAAACATAGGTTTTCATCATGATTAAAATATAAGCAAAGATGGCAGTACACAATAGAGTTTAAGTGCCAACCCTTATGTATGAAAGTGAAGCTTGGAGCTGGTAAAATAAGGATGAAAGTAGGATAAATGCCATAGAAATGAGATCACTAAGAAGAAGGTGCAGGAAAAAGATAAATGATAGAATATCGAATGACGAAATAAGGAAGAAATGTAAGGCAGATGATTGCATCATAAGTAAAATTAAAAAAAGGATCCCTAGAGCGGAAAAAGTATTGTGAGAAAAATTATAAAATGATGCGTTGGTTTGAACATATGGAATGCATGGAAGAAGAAAGAATGGTTAAGAAACTATATGTGAATGGATTCTGGAGTAGAGGACAAAGGATGAAAGCATGGCATGACCAAATTAATCACATTTTAAAGGTCAGCCATGTTAGAAGTCAGAAGAATCTACGTGTGTGTATGACTTGCTGTATGAATGTGGAGGAAGCTACAGAGGTGTGGCGATCCATTCTCTCGCCTACCCTTTCACGGGGAAACGGCGTGATGGTTTGTTGTTGTCGTTCATTACTATGTATCTCTCCAGGTACCAAGCCCTGGCAGACAACAGCCTGAGCGCCGGAGAACTATTAGACCGATCCCGTGCGGCTCTTCGCCACCTGGTGCTGACGTACCAGGAGCTGGGAGCCTGGATGGACGCGGCCGAGAGAAGACTACGTCGCGCCAGGCCGCTGCCCGTACACACCGAGGCTCTGCTAAGACAGATGGACGATCTGGCCGTAAGATTATTTTATTTTATTATTATTTTTTATCGTAAGGTAAAATTTAGCCATTGTTATACACATAGCAGACTTATTAGGGGATTCTTTGAGAATTCCGTCATCTTGGAGGGTATCCATCTTTATGTTCCGGGTGGTTATCTTCGACAGCGTCAGCATAGACTATTTTATCTCCCAACATGCAGAATCAACCTGCCTCTGGTGATGCCGGTGGGGAGAACAATCAAACTGCTGAACATGACCGCTTCAGAGATCGACATCTTTCATATTAGTTATAATACGTTCAGAAGACAAATACTCTTGACTTTAGAGAGTATCTTATATTCCTAAAGTCGAACCATCTTCATTGCATTCCTGGTATTATATATGTATTATATTTTACCTGTTCTCAATAGATGCCTTAAACTATAATTTTTGTTTGTAATATCTTTTGAGAAAATAAACCGATTTGAATTTTTTTTTTTAAATATACAAATACACAAACATACAGTTAATAAAGATATAGAAAGTTACCCACTGCTTACCCGAGAAGCTGTTATAGGACGCACCGGCGCCCGTCCCCCGTCCATGCGGGACTTTAACTGGGGAATGCAACATTCTAACAAAAGCATGAGGTCATCCCAGGCCACATTTAAACTAATTTAATTTATTTTTCACTTCTATGTCCTAATCTCACAAACAAAGCAAATCGTATTCCTAAATAATATCAAGTTTTTAATAATTTTAACTTTTCAATTAATTTCCAGGAACTTACGGAAGAGATAGCCTCGAAGCAGGAGGCAGTGGAGTCCACGGTGGAATCCGGTCTGGAGCTGATGAAACACATCTCGGGCGACGAGGCCCTTCAGCTCAAGGATAAACTGGACGCTCTGCAGAGGAGGTATGGAGACCTCAGCACCAAGGGGGCGGATCTCTTGAGGGCCGCCTCTGAAGCCCTTCCGCTGCTCCAACACTTCCACAACAGCCATAATAAGTAAGTCTGGTTGAAATCGGCCCATTCAAAGAATCGTATTTTTTTTAAATATTTTTACAGCTATGAGTAGATTGATTTCTATTTTAGCTGAACCAACCTTCCTTTTGTGATGCCTGCAGAAAGAGCAAATCTGATATTAAATTCCATCACCTATTATATTATTTATTGCTGCAGCAATACCAACATTGGAACATTTTAGCAGAAACATCTTTTCTTTAGTGATGCCTGTAGGAATAGCATTTCTTAAATTCCTTCGCCTATATATTCGTATTTAGGAAGTATGTTTACAAAGGATGGGAGGGTGGAGAAGGATATTGAAAGAAGGGTTGGGGCAGGCAACAGAATAAATGGTGCACTTAAAGTTGTCATCGCAAACAAAAGCCTATCCAAAAAAGCTAAGATGGCAGTGCACAATGGTGTTCTTGTGCCGACCCTTATGTATGGAAGTGAAGCATGGAACTGGCAAAAGAAGGATGAAAGTAGAATAAATGCAGTAGAAATGAGATCTCTAAGACGAATGTGTGCAAATCTGTTTATGATAGAGTGACAAATGCAAGTATAAGAAGTGAATGTGGTGCGAATGAAAGTGTTATGAACAAAATAAGGAAAGGGTCATTAAGATGGTTTGGACACATGGAAAGAATGAGTGAAGACAGAATGGTAAAGAAGGTATATGTAAACGGCGTGAACGGAGCTAGAAATAGAGGAAGGCCGAGGAAAACGTGGCACGATCAAATCAATCAAATATTGAATGTCGGTCACGTGAGGAGTCGGAAAAATCGACGTGCGTGCATGACAAGATGTATGAATGTAGAGGAAGCGAGAGACGTATGTCAGGACAGAACAGTGTGGCGTTCCATTCTTTCTGCCTACCCCTCCGGGGAGACGGCGTGATGGTAAGTTAGTTTTAGTTAGTTATATATTCGTCGTTCCTGATGACAACGAAGGAATATTTTAGAAGAACTAACCTTCCTTTGGTAATGCCGATAGGAAGAGCAATTCTAATGTTAAATTCCATCACTTTGGACCGTGTTCATATATCACTACTGGAAAAGGGTTAGATGGTATTATTCAATACCGTCTAAGTAATATTCAATGCATTTTAATTTTAATTTTAGTTTTTTCTCTATGCATTGTATTTTTTTCCTCCCTATTATGTGAACACACTTATTAATTGTCCTAAAAATAAATTTAGAATGGTTAAAAAAGTGTATGTTAACGATGTAAATGGAACTAGAAATAGAGGAAGACCAAGGAAAACGTATCACGATCCAATAAATCAAATATTTAATGTCGGCTACATCCGGAGTCGGAAAATAAACACGATGCATGAACGTTGCGAAAGTGAGAGAAGTGTGTCAGGAAGGAGAAGTATAGCAGTCCATTCTTTCTGCCTACCCCTTCAGGAGATGGCGTAATTGTTAGTTAGTAAAAATACTAAATATATTTACATATTAAACAGATATTCCATATGATTAACAAATCCTTTGACTTGTAGGCTTGTTGACTGGATGGGCGTTGCCGAGGCTGCTCTGCAGACTGCTGAACCCCGCGAGCAGGACATCATCAGGCTCGAGGAGGACTTGCAACACTTCAGACCCGTGCTGGAGGCCATCAACCTCGTCGGGCCTCAACTATGCCAGGTGATGATGATGTTATTTTATGATGACGTATTAAAAAAAACAGTTCTCTTCTTAGAACAAGATCACTTCTCGAAGGATCAAACACAAATGACATATTGGACATGGATAAATGAACATTACGAACATAAATTATTTACCTTGATGTATGTCAAAAGAAGTGTCAGTGTGTGCATTGCAATGTAGTTAAATGTGTCTCTCTTTGAGAAGAGCCCAAATAGAATTTAAAATATAAAATATTTATAACTAATGCGGGAGATGCCTATTGGTGGTGATGAGGTTCGCAACTCATCACACCGTGTCTCCCGCGGGGGCAAAAAGAGAAGGATGGAGTGCCGCATCGGTTAAAGTGTGGCAGTCCATTCTTTCAGCCTACCCCTTCGGAGAGACGGCGTGATGGTTAGTTAATTTGTTAGATAGTTTATAACTAATCATAATAATTAACTTTTGCCTTATCTTAAATCAAATCAAATCAACAAACAATATAAATATTTAAGGCATATTTTGTGTACACTCAAAATATAATATAAGCAATATCATCGACTGTCCTTGTGACTTAAGAGCCTGATCCTGGACCCACAAATTCTGGGGTATCTGGGTCAGGGGAAGGCGCTTGTAATGGAGCCGTCACCGTCTCACAGTGGTCTCTTCTTTTATTTTTCGCATAAGCAATATAATACCAGGAATGGATGAAGAAGGTTTGACACAGGGAAGACAAGATACTCTCTATAGTCAAGAGTATTTTTCTTCTGAACATACTTTCACTTATATGAAATACAGGTAAAGCTAGGTAAAGTATGAATTTAGCACCGAAAAGCAAATATATAAATTTCATATATGTGTATTTTATTTATATAGATCTCACCGGGCGAAGGAGCCGCCACCATCGAAGGTCTGGTCACCAGGGACAACAGGAGATTCGACGCCATCGTTGAACAGATACAGAGGAAGGCTGAAAGACTTCACCTCAGCAAACTGGTACGTTAAGCATTCCATTTGGCTTTATTTTAACAAAGATTATTCACTATCAAGTAATAGACCAACTGACATGCCATTGGAAAGGTAGCATTCACTTTTATCATTCAGAGCTAATAAAGCTAGTTTTTGCAATCGAGTTTTCAGTAATGTAAGTCCGTTGGTGTGGAATAGCTTCCCTGTTAGTATTAAATATGAGAATAACAATGTTAAATTAAAGAGACAACTAAAGACTGACTGTTTGCTCAGTATTTTTCCTAGTGCACCCTTGGGGTAATTGATTTTACAAAATGGCAGACTTTAACCTCCCTACCTGCAGGTAACTTTCCAAGTAATATACAAAAAACAAATCACCTTTTTAATTAATTAAATTAAATTATGTATATTTTTTAATAACAAAACGTCAGACTCGACAGCACACTTCGGCCTGCCCTTGTAAAACTATCACACTTGTGAAGACTTGTACTCAAGTGTTGATGGCATACGCGTATCCCTAACGGTTTGTATATTTTAGGCACATTATTTTTTCTAATGCGCGTTCGTGATACGGGATAGCGCAGAATGGTACAGTCAAAGTGTGCGTATCACGTACGTTCATATGCATAGGGAAATTAATATAAATTATCATATAATTAATACTGAGTAGAAAGTACATGGAATTAATTAAACCATCATGTTATTTTGAAACTGTCTAAAAAGGGAGTCCAGTATTTTGAAAATGAACATGAGACATGCTTGACTCTTTGTTTCTCTTCAGCGTTCCCGCGAGGTGGCCGGCGATATGGACGACCTTCTGGAGTGGTTCAGGGAGGCAGACGCCCGCCTTCGCTCTGCGGCCCCTCCGGGCTGCGAGCCCCCTCCGCTGAGGGCCCAGCTCAAGGAGCACCGCGCCTTCAACGACGACGTCAGTGGCCAGCGCGCAAGAGTGCGCGACCTTATCAGCAATGCCAAGAAGGTAAGCTCATTCCCAATTGCTAGATACTATACACGCTTTTCAAAGGTAGACATTATTATACGTTCACAACTTACTTGTACAGCCAATGTCATCCACTGTTGGACATAGGCCTCCCCCATACATCTTCACATATTCCTATTGTGTGCCTTCTGCCAAAACGCTGTCCTAGCACAAACTTTGGCGACCGAGCCTTTGCGGTAGCCGGCCCTTCAGCCTGGAACAATCTTCCAGCAGACCTTAAGTGCATTGATAATCAGTCAGAGTTTAGATCGAGACTTAAAATGCACATTTTCAAATTATCCTTTCCTGATGAGAAGGGTTGATCGACTGCGTTGGGTGCAGCCCTCATTCTAAATGTGTTTATTTTTAACTAGTTCATAAAATGGAGCATTTTCTACAGCGCTCTTGAGATTCATAAAAATGGCGCTCTATAAATTATCCAATTTATTATTATTATTATTATTCTGCATCCTGTCACCTGCAATTTTTCTGATGTCATCAGACCATTGTGTGAAGGATTTCCCTCTGCTTCTTCGCTCTTCACGAGGTCTCTACTCCACTACCCGTCTTCTGATTCATCTTTGGTCTCCCAGTATGACAACATGTCCTGCAAGACTTTTTGAGCTTAGACACCCTTACAACGACACCCATTACTCCTTACCTTCTAAATATCTCGGTATTTCTTATTCGGTCTGATTCAGGATTTCTTCTTCTTCTTCCTTGCTATCGACTTACGTGGTCTGTTCTCCAGAGGGTTACTCCTATGTGAGGTGGATTCCCAGCTGTCCTTCCATCTTTTAGGAGGTCTCCTCCACTAAGATGAGTCCTGTGAGGCTGATTGGGAAATAGGGGAGTCTGGTGATGTTCGTTCTTTAGACATGCGTGTACCAGTTCCTCCTTCTCTATCCACTCCATTTTAGAATATCCTCAGCCTCGCATATCCTTCTTATTCTAGTATTCCTGCTGCAATCCCTTATTGTCTTACCCGCTATCATCCTCAGTGTGTTCATTTCGGAAGTACACATGTTTTCTTAATAAAATATTTTTTTGCATTTATTTATATTGAGTGTAAAATCATTTTTTTATTCCATCAGGTACTCCGCGAATCCCAGCCGTCTGAAGACATGTCCATCATCAGAGACAAGATGGAGGAGCTCCGCGAGACCATGGAGACCGTCGGTCAGCTCAGCTCCGATCGTCTCGGCATCTTAGAGCAGGCCCTTCCATTGGCCGAACACTTTGCCGACACCCATGACGAGTGAGTTATTCCTTCTTTCTTTAATGTGAGACTTTCATAATTCTCTTCAGCGACCAGCAGTCCGATACTCTTCGCGTAATTTAGATGCATCATCACAAAAACTAAGATGGCAATACAAAATGATTTCTTCCGACACATCTCTATGAGAGTGAAGCAAAGAACTGGCAAAAGAAGAATAAAAGACCCATATTAGATCATTAGTGGTGACAATTTTTCTTTAACCTCAAGAGAACGGGAAACTGCTATTGCAGTGGTAAAAAAAAGGGTTCTCAGTACTATGCACTGTAATTGCAGTGTCAGGTTTATATGTGACTTTATTAGTTTTCTAGTTACAGTAGACTCCCAATTTTCAGGGGTCGGGTTAACTGGGATGCGGATTATCCGGGACACTTCATTGAAGTCATTGAAAAAATATTTCACAACAGTACTTATAATGCCACTGTCACAATTATATTGGGCGTTTAGTTCACATTGACGCCACCGCCAACATACGTTTGTGGCTGTCGTAATTTTATTTCACTGTGAAAAAGTGTCTATGGTATAATGGATAAACGCAAACAAGTCGTACTTTCAATTGAACAAAAACTCAAAATAATTTAAAAGTTAGAAAATGGTGCAACTGTTAAATATTTATTGAATCAATATAATGTTCATGATCAAACTATAAGGGACATCTTAATATAATGAGATTTTTTTTTGTTTTCGTATTAACCGGGAAATCGATTAAACGTGGAATTTTTTCACCATTCATCCCGGAAAATTGGGAGTCTACTGTAGTTTTGAAGTTTAGTGTCATCTCACATTTTCAATGAGCTAGCACTTGTAGTATTATATGTAAACCACAATATTCTATTCACTATATAGGTGTAGATAAATTATTTTGTTAGTTTCGTAATTTCTTCTGTTTTTACAGTTTGTCGACTTGGCTGGACGACATGGAGAGACAGATTGGCATGCTGGCGATGCCAGCGCTTCGACCAGAGCAAATCGCCTCGCAGCAAGATAAGAACGAGGTTAGTGTAAACGTTATTATAAAAATATATTAACTCTCAGCCCGCGGCTGTCACACACGTATGTGATTTCATACTGCAGACCCCTAACGCGGCTGTCACATACGTGTGTGATTTGCTTGAACCTAAGATTCAAACCACAATATCTTCCAACTTAAATATTCAAACCGAAAGTTTTTTGCATGAATACACAGCCCAATCTTCATACTATTGACATCTGTCCAAAAAATCTCAAAACGAAATAATATTTAATACAATATATGGATAAAAATCGGGAGACCTAAATTCGTCCTCATTCCTGTACTCAGTCGAAATGTATCGGTCTCTCGCTCGCGACGTGTGACGCAATATTCATTTCATCGCTCTATCTGTCCGCTCAGAGACGGCCCGTGATCATATTCTACCGTGAATTATTATTTAACTAATATTTGAAAGTTCGATTTATTTGTTTTTTTATTAAATTTTATTGTGCTTCTTAGTGATATTCTGATGATTTTAAAGTTAATTATTATATATTACATGCATTACCTAGACAGCCTAGATATATTTTATCGTTTTTCTACAGTGATGTGTACTCTGTGACCAGTGATTATTTTATTCTGTTGTTTTACAAATATGATTTTTTGACATTGATTTTAATTAAATACGCACTGAATTTTTTAAAAGAACAATATCGTTTTAGAAGTTTAAAAATAGTTTTTAAAATGGCTAGCCATAGAATGAGTGCAGAAGATATCGCTGCAGCAGTGGAGGACCTTGGATCAGATTTTGGGATGAGCGAAAGTGAAGACGATTTCCAAGCAAATTTGAGTGATATCGTGGAATCGGACGATGAAGAAAATACCAACTTTGCTGGTGAATCATCATCACAAAGAATTTCGTCTCCTTGGGTTTCAGGTCCACATGTACCCGTAATTCACAATTTTAACTCTTTTTCTGGAGTAAACCCAAACGTTTCATTATCACCGCAATCAACCGAACTTGAATTTTTCGAACACTTTCTCAGTGAGGTTATAATGAATAAAATTGTGACCCAAATGAATTTGTTTCACACCTATGAAATAAATAGAAAAACCTTTGGAGATAAAGCTATTAGATATTATTTATTAATTAGTGGAATTGACGAAATTAAAGACGCAATAAAAAGTGTTGAGGTTTTAAGAATAATGTGCATTAGAACGCAATCCGTCATCCGCGGTCCGCCACTGCTCTCGTGTTATCCACACACATAACACACACCACCGAACGCAGCCGCACGTGAAACACCAACACATACGAAACACGGCGAAGTGGGTAAGAGATGGCATGATTTAAATGTTTATTATTTTACCCATGGTATATTTTAATGAATAGTTCGTCTATTTCTAATCTTAAGTGGATAATTGTTGATGTAAAAGGTTCGTAACTTATATATTTAATGGGTGTTGTGATAAAAAACGACACCTCCATCAGAAATAAGTGTTTAAAATAATAAATAAAAAATGTCAACAAAAAATCGAGAAAGTGACGCGTAGCTTATATGCAATGATTGATATTTTAACGCGGCCCAAGGGTTAATAAAATTCATAATCAACTCTGCCCGTGGTGATTGACTTTAGTCAGATTAATGAGCCGTATGCATATTGAGTCTATGTTTATTGATTCTGTGATATTTCAGAAAGATACTGTCTTGTAAAAATAATAGCAAACACAAACAGAACACGCTTCATAAATTAAAAACAATTTCTTCTTTGCACAATTCACAAAAATAAGTTATATCGCTTGGCAGTAAAAAATGTTCTATAAAATTACTTCAAATTAAAATAGAGAAATATGTATACGAGATACACTATTGCTGCCAAAACAAGTCCGTCAACTATCATGCAAAGCTTTCAGGTAAATCTCTGTAAAATAACTAGTTTCAATCCAAGGGATTGGTTTGCAGCAAAGTGTAACATTCCGGATGCCACTTGGGCCTTTTTATGGGGTAGTTTCCTATTGCTTTCCACATTTTATTGTGACAATGTTTCATAAATGTTAATAATATCTTACTTCTCGAGAAGTTTAGACATTTAATCGGTTAAATAACTCATTTCATTTACTTGTCTCCGTCCAGATGCTGATGCAGTCTATAAACGAGCATAAACCCCTGGTGGACAAGCTGGTGAAGACCGGCGAGGCCCTCTCGCAACTGTGCTCCGAAGAAGACGCGCAGAGGCTGCACGAGACGGCCGAGGGTGACTGCGCCCGATACGCCGCACTGCGCGCTGAGCTGCGAGCCCGCCAGCAAGCCCTGGAAGGCGCCCTGCAGGAGTCTGCGCTCTTCGCTGACAAGCTGGAGGGCATGCTCAGGGCTCTCGCCGGAGCCAAGGATCAGGTGGGCTCCCTGGAGCCTGTATCCGCCCATCCACCAAAGATCGAGTGAGTTCTTGGTTTATTAACCCCCGTAATGCATTAATTTCCACGCAGGTTTATTCCAAAGTGTTTAGGTCTTAAATTTACTAAACATTAATTTATTCAACATTTTGTTTTGAATGTATACAAATACTGGATTTTACCCATTACGAGTTAATCATTTAAGGATTAATTGTATCTCAATAGAGACGAAGATGTAAATTATTTGGAAACAGAATATGGTGGTCGAGGCGTTTACAGGACTTATGACCAGTTTTGGAGTTTTGTAATTCATACTGCCTGAATACACGCAAAGTACCAAAAGAGAAACAATCTTAATCGTTGACACATATTTTTGTTATTTAAATGTGTGTTTTTCTATACAGGGATCAAATAGAGGAGAACAACGCCATCGCCGAAGACCTGGACAAACGCGAGGAGGCGTACGCGGCCGTCAAACGGGCTGCCAATGACGTCATCAACAAGGCCAGCAACAAGGCGGATCCAGCCGTCAAGGACATTAAGAAGAAACTGGAACGGCTCAATTCGTAAGTTAACATTCATTCATATCTTTAAGTGGAATTAAGCCGGCGATATAGTAATAACAACGGATGATCGCACGTACCCTGGAGTGGAGACCAAGAATCGGACACAGAAACCCGAAAAGACCACAAGCAAGGCGGTCTGATTACATAAAAAAAGTGGCAGAAGGTCAATGGCACAGAGTGATGAGATATAGAGAGTTGTGGAACTCAGGAAGGGAGATCTATGTCCACCACTAGATGACTAATGGCTAATTTATATATTTTTTTCAAATTTGGATTGAATCAAGTTAAAACATAATATAATAATTTCATATTGTAGGTTTTATAACATAATTTAAATTACTGACAATTTTTTTTTACTCAAAATACTTGTTTTTTTCACTCTGACTGCCCCGAACCCCTTAATAGCATCATATTAATTACTTAAATTATTCTTATTTTGCTGAATTGCCCTTTACATCATTACAGCCCGAACCAAATCCATGTAAAGGGTAAAGCTATAATATTGATTCCCGTGATATGTAGCTAATCTATCGCCATTTTATTGTCACGTGAATTCTTCACCAAACTAAAGACAGTGTGTAAATCACACTGCCATCGCCGGGAATCGAGCCCGGGAGCTTCGAGGTGGCAGTCAAAGCACTTACCACTCGACCGCGGAGGTCGTCAATGAATGAATACAAGCTTTTAGAAGTATAATATATTTTGATACCTTTAAAAACTAGTTTTAAATTTACGGAGCTACAATATACATATATTCCGATTTGACAGCGCAGATATTACATAGATAAATGCGTTTTAGTACCATAACATATCACCACGGTGCTACAATCCAGCGCTCCAGTGTAGGTTGTATGGAATCATGCCAACCATCTAGATGCCAACCTTTCCACACTCCAGAGTGGCCGTACCCCACATCCTGAACAATTGGATAAGATAATTAAGTGTAATGTATTATTTAGGTTATGGAACGACGTCCAGAAGGCGACCGGCGACCGCGGGCGCTCCCTGGAAGAGACGCTGGAGCTGGCGCGCAAGTTCTGGCGCGAGCTGACTGCCGTGATGGAGACCCTCCGAGAGCTGGAGGAGGCCCTGGCCGCACAGGAAGCCCCGGCCGCCCAGCCGCGGGCCATCCAGGCTCAGCAGGTCGCCCTCCAAGAGATCAGGCAGGAGATTGACCAGACCAAACCAGAGGTGAGCAGCGACAAACATTTAATTTCTTAACCCCTATAGTGCCAACCGAACTTTGACTATCTGTCTGTAGTCATCTACAGAGACAATTTATTTTTACTGCAAATCAACTCAGTCCCATAATAGGGGTTAAATTATTTACATTTTTCGTCATCGAATGTGTCTTATTAATATAAATGTGTGTGTCCAGGTTGAACAAGTGAGAAAGACCGGCTCCAAGCTGATGAACCTCTGTGGAGAGCCGGACAAACCCGAAGTGAAGAAGCACATCGAGGATCTGGACAGCGCTTGGGACAACATCACCGCCCTCTACGCCAAGAGGGAGGAGAACCTCATCGATGCCATGGAGAAAGCCATGGAGTTCCACGAGACTCTACAGGTAATAATAATAAACGAATAATGATTTTTTTCACAATTAATTTTAAAAAATTATTTCACCTAGTAGAGACATAAAACGCACCATTTAAAATCATCCTATCCTGATGTATAAGTGTTGATGGATAGCATCAGATGCAACTCTCATACTTACTATTAAAATGTATAGTTTGTTTGTTGGCGTGATGGTTAGTTAGTTAGTTTAGTTAGTTACATGAAATATTTTCTACAGCGCCCTTGAGATGATTGAATCATGAAAATTGTACTTTATAAATCATCCAATTATATAAATATATCCACTGAAGCAAAGTAACTTAGTATAACTTGGAGCTGGCAAAAAAAAGTAGGATAAAGGCTGTGGAAATGGGATTACGAAGAGGGAATGTGCAGGAAAATGATGTATGATAGAATATCAAATGAAGAAATAAGAAAGAAATGTATAGCAGATGATTGCATCCTTAATAAAATTAAAAAATGATCACTTTGATGGTTTAGACATATGAAATGAATGGTGAATGATTAAAAAATTGTATACAAGCAGTGTGAATGGAAAAAGAAGCTGAGGACGGCCAAGGAAAACAAGACATGACCAAAATAATCAATTTCTAAAAGGCAGCCATATTTGAAGTCGGAAAAACAGACAAGCGTGCATGTTACAATGCATGATTGTAGAGGAAGATCAAGAGGTGTGTCAGGACAGAGCAGTGTGGCGGTCCATCCTTTCTGTCTACCCCTGAGCCGAAACGGTGTGATAGTTAGTTAGTTAGTGTAGTTAAGAATTATAGAGAGAATTTGTTATTTAGAGAGAGACATCAATATTTTATTTTTTTATTATTTTGTTAAATCGCTCTTTACATCAGTACAGCGCGAGCCAAATCAATGTAAAGGGTATAGCTATCATATTGATTCTCGTGACATGTGATAGGTAGCTAATCTATCGCCATTTTATTGTCATATTGTCACGTGAATTCTGCACCAGAACAAAGACATTGTGACAACCACACTGCCATCGCCGGGAATCGAACCCGGGACCTTTGGGGTGGCGTTCAAAGCACTTACCACTTGGCCACGAAGGCCATGAATTTGATGCAATAACCATAAAAAATTAAGTATGTAATGCCATTAATTCACGTTACTTATATCTTCCAGAACCTGCTGGAGTTCTTGGAGACGGCGGAAGACAAGTTCCAGCGCATGGGTCCGCTAGGGTCGGACATCGACGCTGTCAAGAAGCAGATCCAGCAGCTCAACAAGTTCAAGGACGAGGTGGACCCGCACATGGTCAAGGTCGAGGCCCTCAACAGGTCGGTGTCCCGTCAATTTCATTCTATGATTCCACTCCTGACAGGGGAAAATTTTACATTTCAATTCTAATGCATACCAAAAGATTTTAATTAAGTGAAAAAAACTAAATTTTTGTGTGAAAAAAAGCTTGCACACATATTATATCACTGTTACATATGAAAATATTTTTATTATTTAAATATTACTTGATATTATTTTTCTCGACACGTTTCAAAGGTTTTATACCTTCATAATATGGAGAACGAGTTTTCAGTTTGGATTGTTCTTCCGATAATGAAGGTATGAAAGCTTCGAAATATGTCGTGAAAATAACTTAAAAAATGGAAAAGCCAATTTTTTTTATGAAATTTCAGTATTAAACTCCTTAAGTTTTTCAAAAATAATTAAACTACATATGTTTTCACATGCAAAAAAACACAATTCGTTCACATCTATATATATAAAACAAAGTCGTGTAACACCATTTATTACTCAAGAATGGCTGGACCGATTTTATGATCTTTGATTTATTGGATTTGTCTCTGTCCCGAATAGCAGAATAACTATTAAAGCATCGGAAAAAAAAATTGACCCAAGTGCATCCTATCCAGCAAATATCTATTATATTTAACAGAAAGTAGTACATCAATGCTATGCGAATCATTTCGATTCGCTTCAATAAAGCAAATCCCTTGCTGCCATGTGAATTACATTCATATCAATGTAATTCAAATACTTTTTCATTTAGATTTTTGCACATTAATTGATCTTTTGAATTCATTTTAACTTTATAAATAATTGAATTTAATTCAACTAATAAGTTAACACAACATTTATTGATTCTGAGGCGGTACGAAGTTCGCCGTTATATACTTATACAATCAATATATTTACAAGATTCATACAAAACACTATTTTTTCAAGTTTTGGATTGTTTACACAAACATTTTAAAATACTGTATATTTTTTAAATATTGGTATAATAAATCTTTTGGTATGTTATAAAAGAAAAAGAAAAACATTCCGTTTTCACTAACCTTTTGCCCTCCATAATTCCCATCAAATAATAATTCATTGTTGCATTTTCACTATTTATATTGCAGAATGTGGTAAACCCATTTTATATTAAAAATATAGCTTACTTCAAATTGTTTTGTTCTGCTTTCCCGTATTAAATACGCATACACTGATTATTGAATCAAAACACTGTTTTACTCAAACAAAAATATTCCAATCACTTAAAAAAAAAAAACATTGAATCAAACATTTCAAATGCCCACATATCACGATGACAGATGATGAATAATTAATTTCCCTCCTTTTTTGTTTTCTTAACATTCCAAAATTTGAAATCCAGCTCCCACTAATGCATCTTTAAGTGTTGCCATAATTGTGATTTTGTTTTCCCCTTCCACGGCGGCCATCTTGTGACCTGCAGGAGTCTAATAAGGCAAGAACCAAAATAATGTTTTCAGTATCTCTGTGTTATGGCTGCACCTTGATATGGCTTCATATTTTTTGTTTACAATCTTGATTCTTTTGTTTTTAAATGATGTATCTTTATTTTAAATGTGATTTAAAATAATTAGAACATTTCTTTTAAATTGTTTATCTTTTATATATCTAGTCTTGTCTAGTAGATTTTTTTGTTGAAATTATATGAATTGTACACTCTTATTTAAAATAAAATAAATATATTTTTCTTTACAAGTTTTAGAAAGATTTCACCTTTACCATCGAAAGAACGCTCTTTAGAATACGTAGTATCGTCAATTTATATTATTTTTTTAATTTTTATTAAAGATTCAATATTATCAAAGTAACAGTATTAGTTATGTTAGTTTATTTTGACGGAGATTAAAGATTTTTTTTTACTCTTTTCAAGGATGTATGAGGCATGCAAAAAGAGTGACCTGGTGATGAATGTGTCTAAATCTAAAGTGACGGTTTTCGAGCAAGAAGAATGTATGACCATTTGTGATATAAGCGCAATGGGCGAGAAATTGGAGCAAGTTACCGAATTTACGTATCTGGCAAGCATGTTTACAAGAGACGGAAAAATGGAGAAAGATATCGAAAGAAGGGTTGGTGCATGGCGCACTCAAAGTCATTACTACAAATAGAAATATATACACAGAAGGAAAGATGGCAGTACACAATGGAGTTCTAGTGCCAACCCTCATGTATGAAAGTAAAGCTTGGAGCTGGCAAAAGAAGGATGAAAGCAGGATAAACTCCGTAGAAATGAGATCACTTAGAAGAATGTGCGGGAAAACGTTGCATGATAGAATACCGAACGATGAAATAAGAAAGAAATGTAAGGCAGATGACTGCATCATGGATAAAATTTAAAAAGGATCCCTGAGATGGTTTGGATATATGGAACGAATGGATGAGAGTAGAATGGTTAAAAAGTTGTACACAAGCAGCGTGAGTGGAAAAAGAAGCCGAGGACAACCGAGGAAAACATGGCATGACCAAATTAATCAATTATTAAAAGGCGGTCACATTCGAAGTCGGAATAATCGACGTGCGTGCATGGTACGATGTATGAATGTAGAGGAAGCCTGAGAGGTATGGCAGGACAGAGCATTGTGGCAATCCATCCTCTCTGCCTACCCCCCCGGAGAAATGGCGTGATGGTTAGTTAGTTAGTTAGTTAGTCATAGAGGATAAAAAAAATATCCATGACCGTGTTTATAGACTATGAACTCAAATACATATAATTATGCTTGTATTTTTTTTTTACAACTTTGAGTTGTTTAATAATTTTGTAAAATCAATGGATGCATTTCATAGGTTAACTGAATCTTTTTTTGGAGCTATAATTTATAAAATTGATGTTGTTTTACATAATAATCTTGTATTCTTTGGCTTAACTGAAAATCTAAATATGAAATATGTAATAATTAGTTTTTTTAATGTAATTTTTAGTTACATGTTTAATTTTATTTATTATAAGTATTTAGAAATTTGATGTCTTGTCGTTTACAGTGGTTATTATATTGTTAAAGCAATATTCACTGTTTATTATTTGTGACTAATGATACTATTATACATTATACGTTGTCATTGACTAACTTGATCCGTTTTTTTTTTTGAATTGTCTGCATGATGTGGAATGATTTTGTGGATTCATTACAATGATGACTTTTGTATAGTTTTCATTGATACATTAATTACAATGAACCCATCTAATTAAAATAAAGAATTTAAATGTTCATTTAAGATATTATTATGATAATTGTTTTTAAACATTTATTATTCAAACAATGTTTTCTAGAATTGTTCTTGAACATTGTTTTAAAACAATATTTTTGAACATTGTTTTTAAACAATATTTTTTAACATTGTTTTGAAACAATATTTATGAACATTGTTTTAAAACAATATTTTTGAAAATTGTTTTCAAACATTTTATTTAAACTAAATCTATTATATATCATCATTGTCCTTTTTGGGAACGTTGCTGTTCCATGAATATGCATTGGCTGTTGCCTTTTTCAAATTATGACATAATTTATAAAATATTAATTATCATTAATATGAATTCATTTTTAGATATTCATTTGTTATTTATCACCATTTAATAATTATCTTGTCTTCTATATTTCAGCTTTTACGCTTAAAACACTTTTGTATATATTTTAAATTTACTTAATTCTATCTGACTCTCCCCACAGGCAAGCCCAAGAGCTGACGGAGCGTACGTCATCCGAGCAGGCGGCATCCATCCGCGAGCCCCTTGCCGGTGTCAACCGCCGCTGGGCCGCCCTGGTGGCAGGAGTGGCTGATCGCCAGAGGAGACTTGAAGGAGCCCTACTGCGCCTGGGACAGTTCCAGCATGCCCTGCAAGAGCTGATGGTCTGGATCGATAGGAGTGACGCTACTCTGGATTCCCTGAAACCGGTCAGTTATTTAACTTAATACAATATTATCAAATCAGTTTATTAAGTCTACAAACAATATTAATGTTTAAGGTATATATTGAATACCGGCAAAATATAATTTATTCAATATATTATAATACCAGGAACGCATGAGAGAAGGTTTGACATTAGGAAGACAAAATACTCTCTAAAGTCGAGAGTATTTGTCTTCTGAACATACATACTTTCAGTAATATGAAAGACATTGATTTCCGAGGAGACCATGTTCAGCAGACTTATTGCTTTTCCCACCATGATGTATTGTGTAAACTAAATTTCCTTAACCCCTAGGCGCCGGGAACGATTTTCACGGATTGGCTTTCTGTTGTGTCAATGTGCGTTTGGCCTCGCAGTGTTTTACCAAACTAATTTATTATTATGAAATAAATTCTATCATAATACTAAATGTTAGTAGATTGTGATTTTATCATAAATATAATACTTTTGTTTTGTTTTTTATGTGTTGGACGAAATTTAAGTTCAGAATTACCTTCAAAATGACGCTCTTCATAAAAGAAGCACTCACAGGATCTTTATTCATTGTCCGATCGATCGTAAAAATTCTTCATCTCACATTAAGAATATACTTTTATAAAACTTCTCAAGTTTTGTCCTTCATTATTTTAACACACTAATTATGACGATTTTTCTAATAGTAGTCTGAAAAATATTCAGCTTAAAATTCATCTGTTAGTAAAAAATTATTTCTGATAAACGGGTGTTGTAGTAAAACTTTCAGTTAGGATATGATCCTTTTTTTGTAGATCTTTACTGTCAAATTAACAAAATACACGAGGACAAAAGTGACTAATATTCACACTACATTTGCAGTTGGTCGTACCCTAGGAGTTAATATCTTTCTAACCTAACCTATACCTAAGTAATGGTGTACATTTTCATGTGTTCAATTTATGTTTTTCTGTTTTCAATAGGTCGCCGGAGACCCGCAAGTGTTGGAAGTGGAGCTGGCTAAGCTGAAGGTTCTGGCCAACGATATCCAGGCTCATCAAAACAGTGTGGACACCCTCAACGATGCTGGTCTGCAGATTATCCAACAGGGCAAAGGTAAGGAGCTGAAACCTATCTCTTTAGATAGCAACTACTATAAGTACTTATTTTAGATGTATGTACTACTCTGTTAAAAATTTTTGTTTATAAAATGAATTATCTTTATTTATTCTTGCAAATCAATTTCATCACCTTCAAAGTACTACTCCCCGTCTGACACAATACACGTAGTATACCAACTTTTTTGACAATCCTCGAAATAGTCAAAGAAGTCTTTTTCCGGGATGGCCTTGGAATCAAATCAAAACGGTGTCTCTGGAGCGGTCTTGTGACTTGATTGAATATGATGAATAAGAAAAATGATTATATAATGTAATATTTTGTTTCCAGGTACCGATGAAGCCAGCACAACCCAAGATAAACTCCAGCAGCTCAATCGCAAATGGCGAGATCTCCAACAGAAGGCCAAGGATAGGCAGCTGGAGCTGGAAGAAGCTCTCCGAGAAGCACAGAGGTACAATTGTTTTACTAAAGATTTATGATCTTGCACATAGACTTTTATTGTTTTTACCATCTACTTTCATAGGAATCACCCTAAATAAGGCCTCATTACTCCCTATTTCATTTGCCATTGTGGTGAAAGATTTTGACGACGCTGTATTTTTTCTGTTTTTTTTGTTGTATTTTTTTACGCTCCACCGCTGACAGATCTCAAAGATCTGATCAGAAATGAGATAATAAGGCCTATCTATGATGTTAAAGCTATAATGAGGTGAGGAAGAAGCAGAAGGCGCTTTTGGAGGGATCATGTGGACCGCATGGAAGATAAAAGACTTTCAAAAATTGTAAACCCTAGCAGCAAGAGGCTACCAGAAATCCATCAAAGAGATGAAGGATGGCTGGATGTCATCATCCCAGAACAATTCACTATCACAAATAGCTTATATGACCTAAACCACGTGGAAGAAGAAGTGTTAAAATCCAAACACATTAACCTAATATATAAATTCATCCTCATGTTCAAGAATGGTTATAATTTGTTATTATTTTGTGTGTAGGTTCCACGCCGAAATCCAGGATCTTCTTTCGTGGCTGGGAGATGTGGACAGCATCATCGCTGCCTCCAAACCAGTCGGCGGTCTACCTGAGACTGCCTCTGAACAACTAGAAAGATTCATGGTACGGACCAATTTTTTTTTCTTTATACAATTATAATGAGAAAGCTAAAGCTCCAAATGTTTAATAGCAATATAAACGTACCGATGTACAAATGTGAGACTTGGAAATCATTGTAAAACTCCAGTAGTTTATAATTAGCTTTCTCCGCTCAATATTCAAGATGACGACCTTCGTGGCAGAGTGGTTACAAGCTCTGACTTCCATGCCGAAGGTCCTGGGTTCGATTCCCGGTGATGGCAGTGTGATTGTCACACTGTCTTTGGTCTGGTGTAGAATTCAAGTGACAATAAAATGGCGATAGATTGGCTACCTATCACATGTCACGAGAATCAATATAATAGCTAAAAAAAAAAAAATTGTATACAGTAATTGGGTCCAAACGACCTGTTAGGTACATAAAAAAAAAAAAAAAGATCTTTTGGTCCAAAAAAGTGTCAAATGCCATTTTTTAGCCCATGGCAGGTTAAAGGCCAATCAGAGAACAAGTCGCTAGGCGCAAATTGCTATGGATAGATCACATCCTTCTACAGAACCCAGCCTGCATAGCTCAGGGGACACTAGACTGGGTAGAAAGAGGAGGCAGACATAGAACTAGGGGGTTAAGGTGTCAGGCCTCACTTTGAATGGTGTTATACATCAGGCATACCATTGAATCGGGTGGAGAAGGATATTCGAGGTCAAGACAAGAAGAAAACAATTCAAATGAACTATCTATAATAATAATTGAAATTTTAATGCATACTAATCCTATTTATCTTGCAGGAGGTGTTCAACGAGATTGAAGAGAACCGTCCCAAAGTGGAGGCCGTCTTGCAGCAGGGACAGGAGTACCTCAAGAAACAAGACAGGCCACAATCTGTCTCCAATCTACAACATAACCTCAAGACACTCAAGCAGAGATGGGACAGTGTCACCGCTAGGTAAGATATTTATTTCATTTAACCTAACAAGAAAATGCAGAAAGGCCGAAATTGTAATCAGGGTGTAGCAGACCAGAATAGCTTTAAATAAAAAGACAAAGATATTTGAATTAACTAACATTAGTCTCTTGAGTAGTGAGATATTAATGACATTTACGAAACATTATTTTTTCAGTTTGTAAAACATGTAACTAGCCGATAAATGATTTAATTTTGTGTACACCAATAGATGTCACTGATAGTCATAACTTTGGCAAAATCTGGGAATATTGGAGAAATTATAAATAGGCCCCAAGCATGGGGCCATAGCCCTTTCGCTCCCGGCCAACTCGTTTGTGTGGGTACAACCAAATATGTACAACCAATTGTTTGTTTGTTCTTTTAAAGTTAACCTAATTGAACCTGTTGGTTTGAGATTAATACTTGATGCAATATTTTCAGGGCGTCCGACAAGAAGATCAAGCTGGAGATCGCTCTGAAGGAAGCTACAGAGTTCCACGATGCGCTCCAAGCATTTGTCGACTGGCTCACCAACGCTGAGAAGGTTCTGTCTTCGGCCAAACCCGTGTCCAGAGTTATGGAAAGCATTCTGAGTAAGTTGGCACTTGATATAGTTAGGTTATGATAAAAAAATCTAAATTTAAGACATTAAACAGTAGGCAGAAGACAGAGACAGATTGAGTTGTATCTTCAAAGCCCTATGCACCCCAAAAGTGTTATGGAACAGCTGAAGAAATTTAGGTTTTGTCAAGATATTATAAAAATTATTACAGCATAAGGTAAGGTTATAGAATTATGAAAATTAATTGATAGACCTAAATGGCCTAAGATAGCAATTCCCAATGTGGGCAGTATGAACCTAACTAGGTCTAGGGGATAGAACGCTTGGCTCCTGATCCAGGGGACATGGGTTCAAGCCTGGACACGACCAGATTCCTTCTTCATAATAATGAGCTATTTTCTGCTCACAATGAAGATTGTAAAATAAATTCTAATATCATTGATTTAAATCCTTGGTATTAGTCTTTTTTTTTTAAATAATAATAAATATTGCTTCCAACTGTGAACATACATAATTAGAGTTAAAGTTTTATACTTGGCATAACCCAAGTCCTTTCAAAGTAAAAAAAACTAACTAACATACCTCTCGAACTTCTTCTACATTCATACATCATAACATGCATGTTTGTCGATTTTTCCGACTTCGAATATGGCCGCCTTTAGTATATGATTAATTTGGTCATGCCATGCCTTCTTTCACACTCTTCTCTCTCTCTCTTCTCTTCACTCACACTGCTTGTGTATACACATGATGTTATAACATCATTATTCTCCTTCCATTCGTTCTATACTTTCAAACCATCTCAGGGATCCTTTTTTTTTAATTTTATTAATGATGCCATACATTACTTTCTTATTTCTTCATTTGATATTACATCATGTATCGTTTTCTCTGATGATCTAATTTCTATGGCATTTATCCTTCTTTTGCCAGCTCCAAGCTTCACTTCCATACGTAAGTTTGAAAATCATGGAATAATTGTTTTGTTTCTGGTACAGTTCAAATCGAGGAACATAAGTCGTTCCAAAAGGAGGTGTCCACACACCGCGAGACCATGCTCCACCTGGACAAGAAGGGCACGCACCTCAAGTACTTCAGCCAGAAGCAGGACGTGATCCTCATCAAGAACCTGCTGGTATCCGTGCAGCACCGCTGGGAGCGCGTTGTGGCCAAGGCTGCCGAGAGGACGCGAGCCCTCGACCACGGCTTCAAAGAGGCCAGAGAGTTCCACGATCAATGGTACGTTTATCATTTCTTGAACAATGATCAAATTAAATAAGTTAATTAAATTAATGTTTAAGGCATCTATTGAGTACAGGTAAAATATTACATATATACACCATAATACCAGGAACGTATTAGAGATGGTTCGACATTAGGAAGACAATATATTCTCTAAAGTCAAGAGTATTTGTCTTCTGAACGTACTTTCACTAATATGACGTCGATCTCCCAGGAGACCGCGTT